>JADLZK010012758.1:0-73918 GCA_015847255.1 Hyparrhenia diplandra
CGAAAATCCTAATTCCTAGGAGATCCGACCGCTTACCACAGAATCATGGAGGCATCTCACAAATCTGGTACCAGCTCACCGGAGGCGTCAATCTCCAGCCGTCAAGAAAATACAACAAATTTAGGATAATTCCAATCAATAAAAATCCTGAAATAATTCTATCTCCGGATTTGAGTGAAGATTATATAAGCATTCTGCCTTGTCATGTTCTATACCTCTTTCTTTAACAAAAAAACACAAATATTGATATCTCATGACCATACACGTATGTACTACTCATCCTTGTGCTTGTTTGTCGTATTAGCAAATTGCTAGCTAGCAATTAACTATTAGCCAAGCAAGCCAATCGTAGCTGTTCTAAACTATTTTTTAAGCCTTAACTAATAACCTAACTAGGTAATGCATGTGTATCAAACGGGTATTTTAAATCACTAAAGAGCACTCACAATACTCTATCATGTTTTTATCCTCATTTATTACCCCACTATTTATTGTTTTTACGGACAAGACTATATTTATTGAAGAGAGAGAAAAAAAAACACAAGAAACCAAGTCTAACTAAGGGAATGTTTGTCTTCACGTAAAACCAAGATTTTGTGAGAGTGACAAAGTGGGCCATGTGACATCATAATAGAAAATTGCATTGTGGAAGATAGTTTTAATAACAACCAAAAAAACTATAAACCACGATAGTTTAAGCATGGTGAGTGTCAAGGCAATCTTGGATGAACATTACTTTTTTGTTTTTTTGCATTTCTCTCTCAGTCTCTTTCAACGTGTTTTTTGGGTTTAACTAATGGTGATAACTAGGTATGCTGATTTAATAGTATTTTATGAGTGAAAATAAGATGAAATAAGCATTTTTTAAAGCACAAGTGAACACGTTCTTGGTCTCTTGCCCAAGTCCAGTACAAGTAGACATGTATTGAATGGAAGGAGCATCTCATAGACACGTTGAAAGTGATAGTCAAAGATTTATTTAACGGTTTGTCAAAAAAAAAAAGATTTATTTAACCCGTACGGCAATTTGGATTTTAACCCGGTACGGCAATTTGGATAATAACAATAAAATAAAACGCATCATCCGCGTGTTTGATACGGGTCCCACCCGCCAGTGTCAGTTTCAGAGGCGACCGGATCACGCGCGTCACATCTGTCGGTGCTGGACGCTCCCCGCCGGGGACGGACACGGGCGGTAGGTGGTGGAACTGGAAGCAAAGCAACGCGACGCGAAGCGAGGCGTGCGAGAGCAAGCGAAGGAACCCCGCGAAGCGAGCGAAGAAGCCTCTCTCTCTCCCCCTCCCTGCCCTGCCGTGCTCCCCACCCGGGAAAAGGGGCAACGAGAAATCGAACCCACACGCGACGCCTCCACCTCCACCCGTCCCCTCGCCTGTGACCAGATCCAGCCGCCCGCATCTCTCTCTCTCCCGCTCGCGCGCGATGAGCTGCCGCGCCGGGCGGGCGTGTGCTAGCGCTAGCATCGAGCGGTGCGCGAGGTTCGGAGGAGGCGGAGGCGGGTGGACGGATCCGCGGGGGCCGGCAAATCTGGCAGGCGCCGCGGTGGGGCTGCGGGCGCGGGGAGGGCGGGGGCTGGGCGGACGGCGCGGAGGGCGGGGAGGGAGGGGAGGACTGCGGCAGGCTCAGGCCCTGGCGCAGGAGGCTGCTCGCGTCCATGGCGCTCTCGTGGCCCTCGGCCGTCCGCCTTGCCGTCGCCGCCGTCCTGCTCGTCGCCGTTGGCGTCGCGCTCTTCACGCTACCCGTCGAGAAGGTTCGGGTTCCTCCACTCTCCATCCCCTGCCCGCTATTCCATGTTGGGATTATCAGAGGAGAGGAAACGCGTGCGTTTGGGTCATCTGTGCTGCTTATAGCTTCATCCATGGTGTGGTTAGGCATGGAAATAAATAGTCACCCTGGTTGGTTGTCGAAATGTAGGTTCGTTCGTTTGCTCTCGTGATTGGTTCAGCCCCCCTAGCTACCCAAATCTGCCATGGTTATACTTCGTGTCGCTATCAATGTGCATTTCAGAAATGTAGTATCGCTTTGGGTACACCTGGCCAATGCGTTATGACATGACATGGTTGTAAGTAACAAATATCATGAATACATTTATTCCCAAATTGAAAGACATTTCCTCTGTCTAGCAGGAAGCTTTCAAGCGGTATTCCATTGCTTCGCAGTGTTCTCACATCCACTGTTCCGTGCCATAGTAGCTCAGGATGCATGAATCAGGGGGATTAGTTGTTGGCAAAGCTCTCTATCTGTGGAATCATTCTTGTCATCTGACCATTCTTTCTAATGCTTAATTTGTTATCCGTTCATGCCTTGTTCAATTATGGATATAATATCATTGTGGTATTATCTAGTTCTGACTTATCTAGTAACTGTTATACCCTGTTATGTATTCTGTTACGATACATACTGCTTTCCGTTTTAATTTGCCTCAACATGGTCATAACTTAATACCTGCAGTATATCTGCTAGTTTGCATCTTGATTGAGGATTTTTTTCTCAATTAGTTTTATTCTTTTTACCTAGTTTACATCATAATGGTGTGATATTTCATTTTACTAAGATAATCCAGAGTTTGAGAAGTTCTTACTTCCCTTCTCCTCGCGTTCTTGTTACCTATAAATCTTAAGATTATGGAGCTTAAAATGTAGATTAATTTAACTTCCGCATCAGGTACTTATTGGTTTAAGTTTACATTGACAGATTTTAAAGGACTTTCTGGTTTGGATCAAGGAGAACTTGGGTGCATGGGGTCCTTTGGTGTTGTAAGTATTGAACTCTCTGCACTTAAGTGGTAGTTTCTCACTTGCAGCCACACTTCTGGAGCACACCTACTGCTATACTCCACTACATAGCTTTTCTTAGAGAACATATGTCCTGCCCCTTAAATAAAACCTAAACCCACCTACAAGATATACATAAGCCTTGCTTTCTTATGCCTGGTAATCTGGTATTGACTTGCACTTGCAGTGACATGTCTTAAAGCTGAAGATCATTGTTCTATATTATGTTATATGATCTTACCATCTTTTTTATTTCCAAATTAATTATATTCGTGTTGTGTAATATTACAGGGCCCTCGCTTACATTCCTCTAACAGTCTTAGCTGTTCCAGCATCAATTCTTACAGTACGTGAGACTGCTGTTTATCCTTTTTACAAGCCTTGCCCTTTTCCTCTTTTAAGAGCTCTCATGTTAGATCACCTTTTTATGTTGCTGCAATTCTTTGACCAGCTTGGAGGGGGCTATTTATTTGGATTGCCAGTAGGGTTTGTTGCTGATTCCATTGGAGCAACAATTGGTGCAACTGCTGCATTTCTGCTTGGCAGGACGGTATGCACAGTAAACGTTCATTTTTCTGTACTACAAAAATTATATGTTGCGAATCGAATAGTGCTGTAGGATAAATGCTAAGTGCTAAGTAAGTTCATTGCATCGGTTGGTTGCCCAGCTATTGCTATCTTTCATCTTACAAACTGTATTTTGTGGTGTATGCCTTTTTTCTCCTTGTTTTGACTGCAACTACATTGAAGATAATTTGTTACACATTATACACAGCTGAGTAGATTTTCAAGTACTATCAGTTCAATTATATTCATGCATTTTTACTTTTCTGATATTGTAAGAGCTCTATAATATTGTTGCAGATTGGGAGGCCTTATGTTCTCTCGAAATGCAAAGATTATCCTAAGTTTCAAGCAGTAGCTATTGCCATCCAAAGATCTGGCTTCAAGGTAAATTTTTTCAATCTGGAGGCTTTAGACACACAACTGGCTGAAAATAACATTTGACTGATGTGGGATTCCCAACTGTAACCTTATTATGAATTTGTCTGATTCATTTATGCGGTTTCACTAAGGCTTCTAACATATGTGCAGATCGTGTTGCTACTAAGGCTTGTACCTTTACTTCCATTCAACATGTTGAACTACCTGTTATCTGTCACTCCTGTTGGTGTTTTGGAATACATGCTGGCTTCTTGGTTGGGAATGATGGTATGCTTCCACTTGCTACCTTTTTACATTTTTTGTTCTCTTTGTTGATGAATTCTTTGGGCTTCACGTCTAGGATACCCCAAATGGTTGGGGAGAAAACAGGCTGGCTGCTGTATGATGGCATCAGTCTACTGGCACATACTACATTGAAACTTAGCTTTGCAACTATCTTCTACATTGTTTGCATAATTTGATGTGTTAGACTATGCTTTATAAGTAAATGTGCTGTTTTCCTTTGGTACTTGTCTGATACTAAATCTATTTTATTGATAATATATTTACACAGAAAACTTTGTGAGTTGTGACTATTAACAGCATACTCATGTCATTAGCTAACTCAGCTTTATATTATCCTTTTGATCTATGAACTATTCTTAACCCATCAAGGCAATGCTACATTTCATTGTTGTTGTGTTGGAGAAAAACATTTCATTGTTGTTAATCATCCTTGTTTTACAGCCAATCACTCTTGCTTTGGTGTACGTTGGAACAACACTGAAAGATCTGTCAGATGTGACACATGGGTGGAGTGAGATCTCGACTACTCGATGGGTGAGTAATACTAATGATGCATTATCTCAATTGCTGCATTTTGCTTGTGATGTCATGTATTGGTTTGTTTTTGTAACTATCATTTCATATAAAATTTCTGAATACAGAGTAAATAAATTTTTTCATAAAGAAAGAAAAATGTACATTAGGTTCTTTTTTTTTTTGCATTTATCTTTGGTTCCTATACATGAATACAAGTCATTATATATGCCTGTTTGCATAAATGATTTGTTATCATACAGAATTAAGATGATTGAGATTTGATAAAGTTTGTCCATAGCGCTTCCAGTACATCCGTGTTACTAATAAGTTTTGTCATCAACAAAACTCTGCAAAACCTAGAAAACTTTGCAGTTATCTTGTTCATTTTCACTTGTACACTTGAATGAGTGATTTAACCATGGGATATTTGATTTGAGCTTGAGGGCAAAATTTTGAAGGTGACTTACTGCCACAATTCTTACATGTGCGGTGGTATATCAGTGTTTTGATTAGGCCGTGTTTGATTTTGGTGGGGTAGCACTCCGAAGTAGATGGGACAGTTGCAAGTTATGTCTTAATTTTAGCGGAGACGCGTGACTGTGTAAAGGAAAACATTGAACATCTTATATCAACAAGCTTCTTCCATCCCCAAAAAGAATGCAAATCTAGGTGACAAGCCAAACTTTCTAAAATTTGACCAAGTTTATAGAAAATAATCTCAACATTTATGTCTCCAAATATGTTTACTATGAAATATATTCCATAATTAATCTAATTATATTTATTCATATCATAATTTATAGTACTTTATTAGTATAAATTTAGTCAAACTCAAAATTGTTTGACGCTTTTTGGGATGGAGGGAGTAGATAACAAATGTTACAGCAAAGAAAAGCTCTTTCTTTTTGGTACCTCATCAGTCATCACCAGTGAATCAAATGTTTCTGTTAAGTTGTTCCTCTTTTTTTTTTTCTCTCTCGAAGGAGGGCAGGAGCAGTTGTTCCTCATTTGTATTTCAGAAGTAGATTTTGGTTTGTTGCATTGGTTCCTAGTAACTTCAGCTGATACCTATGCTTTCTTCTTATTTTCAGATTTTGATAATATCTGGCTTTGTATTATCTGGTATGTACCATTATCCTCTCTTTATAATTCTGATAGCATCTGCCTTTTTTTGGTACTTAGTTACAGGTATAGTGCACTCTAATTTTAACCAAAATATTCATGTCTTAAAAATACCAAGCCAGTTGACTTAAAGTCATGTGCTTCTTACCTTATCTTTTTAATTAATACATCCCTATGTCCAGAACTCCAGAATTATACACAAGTCCTAGGAGATCTAATCTGAAAACATTCTTGTTTTTGGTTTCTGAATCAACTTTAAAGAACAGCAGTGCATGCTGATAGCTGAGACATGGGGATTCCCTTGAAGGTTTTGCATGCCCTGTTTATAGACGACCAATGAAATGCCATCGGGTGTAGTTTAGGTCCAGAGGAGCAGATAGAACTGATTCAACCGAAATTTAATTGCAATTTTAGAAGGTTATGGGACTTGGGAGAAATAAATTTGCACACTTTAACAACTGCATCCTTATTAATGGATATCCAGAAAGCGAACAGAACTGCATTCAACTGTAGTCCTTCAATTCAGCTTATTGGATTTGCAACATTGAGTGTGCAATACCATCTCTATAGAAATTTTGAAGAATTTATCTTAAAATGATATCTTAAATTATTCATGTTCTATTTATTATCTTAACAAGGCTCTTGCTCATGTATGCTGGCTGGTCCTGCAGTGGTCTTGATTATCTGCGTCACAAAAATCGCAAAATCATCTCTGGAGAAGGCATTGGCCGAGAATGGAGAGCTCGATGTAGGAACATCGCAGCTTCCTGTGGTAGCCTCTCCCTCGGATCTGCAACAACCTCTTGTAATCAAGATTGACACATCAAATGAAGATCACGAGAAGTAGAAGTGTCGTGTTTACAATCCTTGATGTACATTCTTTGGCTGTTGAGTCTGTAGACGATATATATATACCCATAGCTCTGGTGAGGTCGGTAAAAGGGTAAAAAGCAACCCAAAAAGAGAATGACGGTGAGTTTGACTGATAGGTAATAGTAATACGCTACGCGCTCTGGTTCACTCCACGTGCTACCATATCTTTGGTGATAATGCAATTGCAGTATTTAGTTTTCTGACGTGCAAGTTTCGAGCTTCATTTGGGCCTACGGTCATACATACGTACCTTTACATGGTTATAACATAAACGAACACATTCCCCCAACACGGCAACACACCCACCCCCTTCAACTACTTCATCGAATAAATTAATTCTAGTATTGCCATAAGTAACCTTCTTATGTTTTCATATGTTTGTCTGAATATATAGAAAATAGCATAACCGTTTATGAAACTGAACAAGCACATTATGGAAATATATTTTTTGAATTTATTTATTGATACTAGTTTAGTATCATACTATTTTACTTTCTTTTCTACAAATTTACTCAAACTAAAAATGGCTAACTCAAGACAATTCCAAAACAATTGTTGCAGTATGTATTATTAGTCTATAATTTGTCGTTTTTTTTGTTCGTAGTCAACTTTAATCTAGTTTATGGGAAATTACTTAAACATCGACAAGTTCAAGTTAGATTATTAATTGGATTTCTGATGAAATATTTATTAACAATGTATTCTTGAACTTGTATATAAATGTTGATGCATATACTTATCTAAAAGCGTCGGTAAAGATATTTGAAAAGTGTGATGGGAGTAGCAGGTTGGTTAAAAGTGTAACAAGCTACAAATTTTATACGAGGCAAATGATTGGGCACTACTGGGCAGGTTTTGGCTAGCTCCATGACACAGAGATAGGTCGGGAGGGAGGAGTATAATCATTTTCACTTGCCAATATGGACAGAGTCGCTATCTCTGGGTCTCAACTCAAAACAGCGACCCCTTTGACCTCGACCATTTAGGCAATTAAAATTCTATATTTTTGGGCCTGAATGATTAGCTATCCAAATTTGTCATGTCAAGGATTTAGCTAATATTTTGGTTGGCTGCCAAAATTTGCCAATTTCTCACATTTGGTTTGCCAAATCTTTAGCAATTTGTTTGCCTAACCTTTGATAATTTGTTTGCCCAACTTTTGCTTGCCAAATCCTTTGCATGACAAATTTTGGTAATAAAAAAACCAGACCCTTTGTTTACATGTGTAAAGTTGAATGTACCACGTCGCTCTCACGTACGGAGCAAACTATGCTATGTACGAGACTGATTTATTTTTTTTTTCTGCACTTAATGTAGGAGAGTGATTTATTTCTTTTTTTTCTGCTTTTAATAACTTAATAAAATAATTAATTAATTACTCCCTCCTTTCTAAATTGTAAGCCATTCAAGAATCTTGAAAAGTCAAACCATCTCAAGTTTGACCAAATTTATATTATAAGATAATAATATTTAGAATACCAACTAAGTACCATTAGATTGTTTGTTAATTATATTTTATAATATACCTATTTGATGTCATAAATCTTTGTAATTATCTCTATAATTTTGTTCAAACTTGAGATGCTTTGAGTTTATAAGATTTTTTTAACTTTAATTTTTCAATATTTTCACAACAACTTACAATTTACAATTTAGAATGGAGGGAGTAATTAGTTAATTAACTAATGGAGGAGAAGCAGGGCCCTGCCCTGCCAAATGCCAACTCGTCGGTTCCATTCCATTCTTTGCATTTGTCGCTGCTGGGTCGCCGGCCGGCCTGGCTCCTCTTGTTTCTTTCTTCCGCGTAGGCAGCCCAATAAGGAGAGAACAAATTAAACAACCGCCCTTGCAACTAGAACGGCAGCAACAAGGCCGCCGCCACAGAGACGCGATCGCCGCCGGCCGTCGCCGCCCGCCTTGTTCAATCTGCGTGCTCGCGCTACGCGTGCCATGCCGCATGCAGCGAGGAGGAGTTGCCGCTGCTAGCGAGCGATGGAGATGGCGAGCGCGCGGAGGAGGGCGAAGCCGCCGCAGTCGTCGTCCGGAGGTGGAGACCAGCAGCTCGCGCTGTGGGCCGCCTGCGTACTCCTCTCCTCCCTCACGCTGCTCATCGCCGCCGCTTCCACGAGCCTCGGCGGCGGCGCCGCGAGGCTCACGTTCACGCTCACGGCCGGCCGGGACCGGGAGGCGGCCGTTCGCGGCGTGGCGGGCGACGGCAGGAGATACTGCGATGAGGACGATGACCTGATCCGCAGCATGTCCGTGGACGGGGAGTGGGTGCTGCGCGACGCCGCCGAGTCCGAGCGGCACTACTACGTGCCCGGACAGTGCCCGTTCGTCGACGAGGGGTTCCGGTGCAGGGAGAACGGCAGGCCGGACGGCCAGTACGCCGAGTGGGCGTGGCGGCCGAGGCGGTGCGCGTTGCCAAGGTTCGACGCGGCGAGGCTGCTGGGGATCCTCCGGAACCGGCGGCTGGTGTTCGTGGGCGACTCCATCGGGCGGAACCAGTGGGAGTCGATGCTGTGCATGCTCGCGTCGGCCGTCGGCGACAACAACCACGGCAAGCAGCAGGGCCAGGGCGGCGCCATATACGAGGCGAACGGGAGCCCCATCACCAAGCACAAGGGCTTCCTCTCCTTCAGGTTCCGCGACTGCAACTGCACCGTCGAGCACTACCGGTCGCCGTACCTGGTCCGCCGCGGCCGCCCGCCGCGCCGCTCGCCGAAGCGGGTCAACTCCACGATCCAGCTGGGCACCATGGATCCCAGGGCTCCCCAGTGGAAGGACGCAGACATCTTGGTGTTCAACACGGGCCATTGGTGGAACCAGGAGAGGCTATACCAATTGTAAGTTCGTATAATAAGGAAAGTTTTATATAGGATTTTTTTTTGTTCTAATTGATGTGCTGTTTCATTTTGATTAATTTGCAAGTCATTAATATAATCCCTAAACTCGAGGATTCAGAAGCTGTTTAATTTGTTTCCTTAAGTGATCTATTTTCTTTATGAAGAGGATGCTACTTCCAGGACGGCAAGAGGGTGCGGCTGAACATGAGCGTGGAGGACGCCTACCAAAGGGCGCTGAATACGCTGCAGAAATGGGTCCAAAAGGAAGTAAACACCACAAAAACACTGGTCGTCCTCCGAACATACTCACCGGCACATGTAAGGTACACACTTGCGGTGAAATTTAGTTTAAGTTCCACTCAAATGCGTCCTAAACATTTGGATTGATGTCAACCCGACCACATCGAGACAAGCTCTTAACGTAGCTGCAGCGCTGGTGCTGAACATATATACGAATGCGTGCATGAATACAGGGATTCAAACGGTGGTGGAGGAGGCGGGTGTAGCAGGGAGACGGTGCCGGAACTGAACACGTCCAGGATCGCGCTGCACCGGTGGCCGGGCCTGCTGAACCCGAGCCCGGCTTTTATTGAAGCAGCGGCGGCGGCGGAGAAGAAGAAGAAGAAGCGGCGGCGGCAGGCGATGCATGTCCTGAACGTGACCCTGATGACGGCGCAGCGGCGAGACGGCCACCCGTCGGTGTTCAACGTCGTCCGCCTCCCGTCGCCGGCGGGGGTGCAAGAGCAGCAGGTGATGAGGGCGGCGGACTGCAGCCACTGGTGCCTGCCCGGCGTGCCGGACGCGTGGAACGAGCTCCTCTACGCTTTGATTCTACGGAGTACTAGCAGGAGGATTGGATCAGATCGGAGCTAACTGGCTATCTACTACCTAGCTGAGGTGTTTTTCTATTTTTACTTACTAGTGCGTTGGCACGAGAAAAAAAAAATCAACTTCGACTTACTCGCTCTAGCTTGATGCATATACTTGCTGCATACTCCCTCTGTCCTGTAGAGATTGTCGTTCTAGCGTTTGCGGTGTGTCCCAAAGAGTTTGTCGTTCTAGCCCTGCATGCTGACAACCCCACCCAATGGCTCCACATCCACTCGCCAACTCTCTCACATCCAATCGCGCACCCCATGTCTGCATGCACATGCAACCATGTCTACTGTGGACGACAGACGACAGAACTTTTACTATGGACGATAGCACTTTTGCAGGGCTCCATGCCTAGCCTCCTTGGTCCCTGTGCCCGTTCCCAGAACGACAATCGTTCTGGGACGGAGGGAGTATATAGCTAGCGGTTATCGCGCACGGGTCCGTCAGCCGCCCTACAGTGGCGCTCAGCCATCTTAACGTGTTCTTGGTGTCCGCATGGGCGGGGAGCCGCTCTATGCAGAGCACTCTGCCGTTGTGGCGGCCGCGAGAGGCCAACTGCGTGCATCGACGACTGGTTAGCCGGATCGAAGTCTTCTTTCTAGACACGTCTTTTCTTTTCCGCTAACGCCAATCTCTGGTGGGCTCTAATTTCGACGGTTTTGTCCGGTACGACAAGGCTGAGGTTCCTGCAATGTGAAGCAGCTAACCAAGCTCACCACCTCCTCCCCTGCACGAGTCCGTCGGTGCATTGGCGGCATGGATGCGTGATCCCGTCTGCTTTCCACTTTGATCGATTCGTGTATGGATGGAGTTGGTAATATTTCATAAGTTATTTATGTTTTTAGATTATTAGTCTAATTTGAGTTTGGATTGGAGACCGAATCGATACCTGAGATTTCCTACACATCCTATATTTTTGCCTGCATGAGGCATTTCCTTTTCCATCTATCTCCATCTCTCGATCGCCTATGGGTACGATACGGGTACGACACATATACAAATACAATAAATAAATACAATAGCTGGATTGATCAACATGCTGGAGTGGAGGAGCCTAGAGGATGTGACCATCAGGTTATTCATCGCAAAGGTCACTGGTAGTGCTATGCTTTCCCAGGGGGCAGACCTGCCATCATGAGGGCTGATCGGGTTAGCTCAATTTTTGACCGTCTTCCGCCATCGTATTGCCCAATAGTCGTATGACGGAGCAGAATATATGTTTTATTGACGAACAAGACATAAGCGTCCATGGAAAGGCGTCGCCGAGTTGACGAGAGTGATGAAACGCTGAGACTGAGACAGGTCGGATCAGCTAGGATAGCAGGTCAACGTAGTTAACCTAAGCCCTAGATGTCAATCATTTTTGACCGTTTGAGCTAGTTATGATTTCCGCAATAGTCGCCTAGAGTTATATGATATCTTGAATAAATCATATGCGCAGCAGAGGACCAGCAGCAGAATATGAATTAGGCGGTGAATTGCGTAAAAAAGAATCAATTTCTATCCAATGATTGATGGAGTCAGCACTTGTCTAGTTCCATCTACTGGGCAGGCTCTTGAAGCATCAGTGGCGTCTTAAATTGGTGTAACACTTTAAGGCATGAGCTCAACCCATAAAATGCTGACAAATCTTTCAGCCATGGATCCGATGACAGGTTCAGCAATGACACATGGGAGGTCCAAATTTTGTGATGATCATGAATTTTAGACAGTAGGAAGAACTGAAATAAATAACAGTTATCAATTTATAAAATTTTATGTCATGTATATTGTATTTTTGTAATATGAGACATGAGTTTGTAATATGAGATCAATAATAAATATTGGTATCATTTGTGATGTATGGATTATGTTTTATATACCATATGTTTATATTGTTAATTGAACAAGACATAAGAAGTGTTAATACTTAATATTGCACTTGACCTGTGTATTATTTTGGTGTGGTCTATTAACTCCTACCATCTTTGAAGAATTATTAAAATTCACCCTAAAAATGCACTCATGTTGCTAGTGGTGTTCCTAAAATAAATCGTTGGAAAATAAAATGGTATCATCTAAAATGTCGTCTCAGTGTTGCTATCTCTCTATTTTGATTGCGGTTTTTTTTTCAAAATCATGTTTTTTAAGGAAATCGTCGATGGTCGTCGCAGGGAAATCGAGTCCATCGTACTGTCATGCAAAAAAAAACCGTCTCTTTCAAGTGCGCCTTCCGTTTCAACAAACCCACCGTCGCCGCCACCCGAGGACCCGCCTTGCAGAGGAGGTAAACGTAAACAATATACAGGCCGAGGCTTTTAGAAGGCTGGAGCCGGATCGTCCAAGCCCGTTTTGGATCCAGCAGGCGTGAATGATTGAAAAACTTTTGGGCTGCTGTCAAGATTTGCGAAACGAAGAGTCGCAAGCAAACCATACAAGTGGACTAAGACGTACATCTGTCATCTGGAAACTCAAAATCAGATGGTGAAAACATTGCTTGAATCTAAACCCTTTCAGCGCATTCGATGGAAGAGGTGAGCGGTCTTTCGTGCGATCAATCGATGGGATGGCGGAAACCGTATGCCTTGCAGTGCATTGGGAGCTCAAAAATCCACTGGTGCGCAACCCGCGAGATGGAACGCCATTGGGAGGTTGTTGGATGACGTCGCCAATCACCGTAAAGACTGGTCAGACGCTAGTGGGCTACTGAAGGTTTCCGAAATCATTCTGACAACTCGGAGCGGCGACCGGATTTATGTCCTGTTTCCAGCTGAAAGATACGAGGTATACGGCGGATGCGTGCATGACGGTAAGCATTCCGACCGGCATGGAGGGTGATCCAGTTTATGGAGAGGCTGGTTTCCATTTTGATTAATTTTAACCGTACATGTCTCTCAATAATATAAGTTGTTTAAGATTTCATAGCAGTCCAGCTCGGTGGATTTTTCGAGGCCATTTATGTTTTTAGATTATTAGAAGAATTTGAGTTTGGATTGGAGACCGAATCGATACCAGATTTCCTACACATCCTATATTTTTGCCTGCATGAGGCATTTCATTTTCCATCTATCTCCATCTCTCGATCGCCTCATGGGTATGATACGGGTACGACACATATACAAATACAATAAATAAATACAATAGCTGGATTGATCAACATGCTGGAGTGGAGGAGCCTAGAGGATGTGACCATCAGGTTATTCATCGCAAAGGTCACTGGTAGTGCTATGCTTTCCCAGGGGCAGACCTGCCATCATGGCTAGGGGGGCTCGAGCCCCCTACGGAGGTCGCGTCCATGGAAATGAGAGTGATGAAACTGAGACTGAGAGCTAGGATAGTCTCCCCTAGATGTCAATTTTTGACCGTTTGGCTAGTTTGATTTCCGCAATAGTTGCCTAGAGATCAGAATATGAATTAGGCGGTGACGGCGTAAAAAAGAGATTTCTGATGGAGTCAGCACTCTAGTTTCTGGGCAGGCTCTTGAGCATCAGTGGAAAGATTGGTGTAACACTAAGGCATGAGCTCAACCCTGCTGACAAATCTTTCAGCCATCTCCGATGACAGGCGCCGTCACCTGACAGCACAAAGTTCAGCGTGCGCCGGCGAGGTGGTTCCGGCACGGCGCACGGTTGTTCAGCAGCTAAGAAGCAAGGAAGCTAGCAGTAGTTATCCTAAGCAACCTTACCATGTAGTAATTTAAAGCATTTTGTTATAACCGCCATGTAGTCCGTATTTTGTCGACGATGAGTTTGTAATATGAGATCAATAATATGTCGTGGGTGGCTGGATGCCTAGATGTATGTTTTATTTATATATGTTTATATTGTTAATGAACAAGACATAAGAAGAGTTAATACTTAATATTGATGCTCGTGCGGTCTCACAGACAAGTGATGCTTTTGGACATACATTCATAACTCCGTAGATGGGGCAAATCTGTGCATTTAGCAAAAACCGTTGAAACACATGCATTCTGCAACTTTAACAAATTCATTTCACGACAGGCCAATTGCAATCTGAGTAGCAGTAGGCCAAACAGAATCGATCTACTCTACTTGTGGATTCATTAATCGACCACAGAAACTGTAATTAACAAAGATATACTGGTCCCTCGTTTTTTTTTAAAAAAAAAAAAACAAACCGATCGAAACACTGGGCATTCAAACAGAGAAAACTTTAGCCAACGTGCCATCTCGGAAGTGCAAGGTTACAGTACCACTCTGTATATATAAAAAAAAAAAAAAAAGAAGAAGAAGAAGAAGAAAGAGCTACGTTACAAAGCCACTCTCAATCTTCATCGGGTAAGGTGGAGATTGGGTGTCTATCCACCCTGTGTTTCTTTCGCTTGAGCTTCGGCAGTGCCATTATCCAGGAAGGCACTTCACAGCCTGAAGATACCAGCACGTTGGCTATATTCCTCAAGAATGGCTTGTCCTCCTCTGTGAAGAATGTGATAGCCTCCCCTGACCTACCAGCTCTTCCGGATCGTCCTGTACAGAGGAAATATAGATGCATTTTTATGGCATTTCAGTATCACAAGGTTCCCAAACCAGATGCACATATGCAAACTGAGGTCATGTACTGCGGTACCCAATACTTAACTAATGTGACTGGAAACTAATCAGATCACTTAATCTTATTATTGCAATTAAAAGCTGGGCACATTTATATCTGATAAAGTATTCAAAGAAAGGAACCTAACAGGCACGATGATAAGCAATATTTGAAAAGAAACTAATCTAAAATCCTATTATATTTTTATATTTTATTTTATTTCTATATAAATTCATAACCATGAATGAATACGAAGAGCCAACCAAATGTAGATCAGAGTTCAGGCATCAACATTGTGAGTGTGCAGGCAGAAATGTCTGCATCAGTCAAATCCAAATATCTTTTCGTACCTATCCTGTGAATATAGGCAGCAGCTGACTCTGGAAAATCATAGTTTATCACACAGTTTACACCTTTGAAGTCCATTCCCCGGGCAATGACTTCTGTTGCTATCAGTACCCAGGTCTTTCCAGCTCTCAAATTGTCAACAGCATCTTGACGCTGCAGTAGAAACATAGGTTGACAACATGTGAACCTGATACAAAAGTATCGCAACTCTAAACAAAATAGCACCGATATCTCTGCAATATAGCAGTAACAATAATATGCAAAGCAATACCTGCTGCTCATTGAGATCTGCATGAATTACATCAACTCTAACATCATCAAATGCCAGTTCTTTGTAAAGCTCTTTGGCCCTCTCTTTGCTTTGAACAAAAATCAATACTGGAGGATTGAGAGACTGCAGTTCAGGGGAAAAAAAACTGATGAGCAATAAGTAACATCATCTAAAAACATTTTTTAAAAGAAACCTTCATGTATAACAGTATTTTTAGTTAGGTATTTTTCAAATATTAAGGGCCTGTTTTGAATGCAGGAATAGCACAGGAATTTCAAATGAAAAACGCAGGAACAGGAAAAGATTCCCACGTTCCAAACATGCCCTTATATGTTCAAAAACATAATTACAGCAGCACACTATGTCTATGTCTGACTTTGTTATCCGTATGTATGCACTGTTAGTGAATAAACGGTGCTACATGGAACTGTAGAGGGCTAGCTCAGCATTAACAATGCAATTCGTGCACCAACAGTATTTATACTTCATATCTCTGCATTTCACATGTGAAATTCCATGCAGATACATTTGTGTTCCTTGGTTTATTTACCGATCATTCGAAACCCGAGAAGGATGAATATATACCTCTTGAAAGCTTTGGCGAAGAGCTAGCAACTTTCCCCTCTCAGTTCCAGCGAAAATCAACTTTTGCTTAATCAGAGAGGAGGCCGAATTCCTGTTAAGTTAAACAGAAAGTGATGAAACAACAAAGGAAACAGACCATATTTAGGTTCATATTTAGAGGAAGAAACTTACTTTCTGCCGACAATGACTCGAATGGCATCATGCATTATAGTGCGTGCAAGAGCCTCAATTGAATCGGGCAAAGTGGCACTAAAGAGAGACCGGATTATTGAAGGATTGGAACATGCTTCAACAATTGAATCAACCACTTCAACAAATCCAAGCTCAAAAAGTTTATCAGATTCATCCAAGACAAGGTATTCCACACTGCAAAGGAGGTTCTGTTATTCAGATTATGCTTTACAATGAGGAAAGAAACAATTCACTAGTAAGTCCTTAAATAACAAGAAAACACAGGTGAGTTGGAAAACAGAAAAGGGTAGCTTAACTGATCTTTCAAAATTCTGATTCCTAGATCTAAAGAATAAGAATAAAGGAATCACAGGCTTTGTACTATTTCTAACAAACAGAACTCTACATCTGAATGACACATGAAGAACTGTAGTCTCCTAAAGGTTTTCATTTTTATTTTTTATGAAATACAAATGCAAACTGCGCAAGTGCACAATAATCTGTTTTTAATATAATGTTAGAAAATGAACACCATGTTTCAGCCATGATTCAAACAATTAAACATAAACCAAAACAACCTGCCAGAAGTGTCCATGAATACATTGCTTATGCGGAACCAATAACAGAAAACAACAAAGTATTCAAAGTTATGGTCACATACCTACTTAAATCAAGGTCTCTTTTCTTTACAGCATGGTCCAAACGAAGAGGGGTGGAAACAAGGATATCACAGTGCATATCTTTGAAATTCCCTGATTTGGATAGTTCTTTAGTCATCAATTTAATATAGTACTTCCTACCCTTAACCAACTTCTTGCATTCTCTCACAGTTTGTGCAGCCAATTCCCTTGTTGGGCAAAGAATCACGGCTTTAACGCCGCCTTTTGACCCTGGCTATTAGAACAAAACTCATCAAGCGTCATATCGACCAATCTGAACACTATAGTGCAAAACTATAAAGACAAACCTTAATTTTCATAAGAAGTGGAAACAAGAAAGCCAGTGTCTTGCCAGAACCAGTAGGTGCACACGCAAAACATTCCCTACCCTGAAAGTAAGGAATGATAAATCACCTTAAGGGCTTAAACAATTATAAGATTCTCCCAGGCAACAGTACTAAATCCAAACAGAGTTCAAACTCACTCACCGAAAGAAGAATGGGCATAGCCTGCCTTTGAATTGGTGTAGGTTCTTGAAACCCAAGTTTTGACAAGTTCCCAACCAAATAAGAATCACAACCATACCTGGTGCAAAAATGAAGTCAACTTAACCACCTCAAATGATTCCATTATAACCATAATCTGAAGTTGATCTATTATGGTAGAAAAAAATCCTAACCTTGAAATCAATTCTTCAAAGCTCTCAAGTGGTGCTGGAGCATTTTGCCCGGCAATGTGGATGTCAAACCTCTTACGAAGAACTGCGGCCCTCTGCAAAGGGAAGAGTAAAATCAAACCAATAAAACTCCAGCCATCTGCCAATCCAGATGAAACAGTGATAACAAACAACTTTGGAAATTGCAACTGCAAACATAATACATCTAACTGTAATCTCTGGCACTACTGTCAACTCAAGCAGAATACTGAAGGGCACTCCGCAAATTTTATGACACACAGGCTTTTAATAATCAAATCTTCATGAGTGATAATCCAGGTCAACAAAAACTGGCCACTTGCTTGCATGGATGGGATAAGCATGTCATGTAATACAGCAACACCGGTGCATTGCAAAATTTCAATTACCTCGATTTCCCTCTCAATCTCCTTCCGCCGCCTCACAGCCACCGAATCCTCATCATCCTTCCTCATATCCACCTTCTCAGAAGGTAGCTCCACATTATTATCCGTCAATCCCTTGAACACGTTGAACCCCTCCACAACATCTGCAGAGCACAACACACGCGGCAGGATTAAGTTACCAACGCAATCATCATTAACCAAACGGCAAGACAATTAACCGGTAGAGAGCCATACTCGACGAGGCGGCGGCCGCATCTTCGGCTCGCTTCTTCTTATTCTTCTTCGCCTTTGCCTTGCCGCTCTTGCGCTTCCGCTTCTTCTCCGGGGACGGCGCGGAGGGGGCGGCGGCGGATGGGAGAGGCGGGCCTTTACGGAACTTGGCGAAGTCGGCCGCGAAGCGCTTGCGGTTAAAGTGGGTCCCGGCGAAGAGCGCCGATGAGAGCTTCGTGTTCTCCATGGCTCGCCGTCGTCGCCGCCGCGGAGAACCCCCTTCCTTGTGTGCTCTAAAACCCTAGGCAACCCTGCTTCTCTCTGTGATTGCTGCGGGACCCCTCATGCAGTGAGAGAGCTAGTAGAATTGGCCTGGCAGCCTGTCCCCACGTCACAGTGACAGAGCAGCCTCGTGGCACTGGAGTAGGGGTGGCCACTGCAGACCCCACCAGTCAGCGAGTCTGACAGTGTGGACCCACACCTCGATGACGCGGCGTCCGTTAACGCTTCTGGTAGGTATCCCGTATCCAGTTCCTTGCTTTCCTCCGTCCCCTTCCTCTGTCGCTCCCTCTCCCCGCGCTGCCAATCTCTGCCTCCATTCGCACGGCGCGATTCTGGTGCGCGACCCGCCGCGAGATGATGATCCCGTGGGGCGGCGTGGGGTGTTGCCTCAGCGCTGCGGCGTTGTATCTCCTCGGGAGGAGCAGCGGAAGGTACCGATACCTCGCGTTTTATTTTATTTTTCTTTCTTTTTCGGTGCGATTTCAGCGAGATTCATGCTATGTTTTTGGTTGTTTGGTGCTCAGGGATGCGGAGGTGCTGCGGTCGGTGGCGAGGGCTGGCAGCATGAAGGATTTAGGTCAGTTTGTGACGGGCTAGGGTTTGGTTAGTCTATTTGTGGTTAATTAATAATCAGTAATGTGTCCAGCCTTTGCGAAGGTTCATTGTTCGATTTCATCTATTCTGTTTTTCTGTATGATACAAATACAAATGATAGTGAAACTCAAGTGTGTGTGTATATGTGAAAGAAAAAGTCAGACAAAGCTTTTAGTGGTACTTTTTATATTCTATATATTATCTATTGAAATGAGCTTAGATTAGTATTCCTGATTCTTAGGTTACCACTAGGGTGTCATCATATGGTTTTGTTCCCTGATAGAATTGTACCAGGTTTACACTGACCTGGCTTGTCATCGTATGATATCATCTATATACATGGTTGTCAAAAATTGACTGTTCATTTTGATATGCTTGCTCGATTGTTTCTCCAGTCATTCCACTCTATATTTAGGCATATGTTGGTTTTAGTATGGAGTATGGTCTCTAAGACCTCCTAATGGGTGGATACTAACCTATGCTCTCGGTAAAAGTGCAAACAGGATAAGTTTCTCAACTGGGTTCATATTTGACAATTAAAGCTTTTGCAGATTTTCTCAGTATACGATCCAGATAAAGAACTATAGTCTTTTTGTGTTTTGGTTGCTTATAAGAATCTAAAAGAACTTCAGTTTAGGTGTATATTTTGTACAGAATTTATTGGTCATTTTGATTGGTTGAATATATGGATGATTTTTTTTACATGTCTGCATTGTCTTCAACAGCTGCTATCTTGGACACTGCAAGTAAAGTCCTACCACTTGTAGTTGCCGTCTCAGGGAGAGTTGGTTCAGACACACCACTTATATGCCAACAAAGCGGCATGAGAGGTGTAATCGTTGAGGAAACGGTAACGACGGATTTCATTCGTTATTTTGTTATATCACGATGGGTAATATGATGCAATTAATATAGTATTTCTATTCTGCTTAAACTTTCTCTTTGTAGGCAGAACAACACTTCCTGAAGCACAACGATGCTGGATCCTGGATTCAAGATTCTGCAGTGATGCTTTCTGTTAGCAAAGAGGTTCCATGGTATCTGGTAACTAACTGCTGTAGCTATTATGCTGTGATTTTCTTTGCTTTTTCAAATATAAGACTTCCAATTTAGCCTGGGCTGGAACTATCACTACTGTCAATCAACAACAACAACAACCAAGCCTGTCAGTCCCAAGCAAGTTGGGGTAGGCTAGAGTTGAAACCCAACAAGCACCCTCAGTCACGGTTCAGGCACATCGATAGCCAAGCACCCTCAGTCACGGTTCAGGCACATCGATAGCCATTTTCCAAGCACTCCTATTCAGACACAGATCTCTAGGTATATCCGATTCTTTCAAATTTCTTTTTATTATGCCCCCCCCCCCCCCACCCCCCCATGTCAACTTCAGTCTTCCTCTGCCTCTCCTCACATTATTATCTTGACTTAGAACTCCACAATACACTGGTGCCTCTGAAGGTCTCCTTTGGACATGGTCAAACTATCACTACTGTAAATATGTTAATTTACCAAACTTGGGTTTACCAAATACCAACTAAGCTTATGGTCTTTTCTTGGCAAGCTTACTGATTTCGCTTGTTGTGTGGATAAACTCAGCTTATAAGCTCCAAAGCCCCAGCCTTGCTAGCTCTGGCTGGCCAGGCATACACCTTACATTAGCCTCTAGCTTAGGCAGTGTTGATATCGTACATGACTTCTTGTCCCAAATGAATGGTAATTCTAAGCATTGGATATGTCAATGGGTATTTAAACGTTTATCAAGTTACAGCTCAGGATGAAAAATGAATATGGCTATTCCAGATTTGCTATATGAATCCCTCATCCAAAAATATGATATCATTTCTAATAATTTTTATTCGCAGTTTGCAACTGGGAAGCTTCTCTAACCTTTAAACAATCACTAGGATGATGGAACTGGGCGCGTATATGTGGTCGGTGCTCGTTCTGCAGCTGGCTTAATTTTAACTGTTGCTAGTGAGGTTTTTGAGGAATCGGGGAGGACACTTGTACGTGGAACTCTAGATTATTTACAAGGGTTGAAGGTTTGTCTAATCACATCTTCAACAGTGCCAATACTTATAGAAACACAGTTAGTGATTAAGCAATTATCTATATAGATGCTGGGAGTAAAGCGAACTGAAAGGGTTCTTCCAACTGGAACCTCATTGACGGTTGTTGGTGAGGTATTATTTCTATTATTCGTTGGTCTGCGTTGTGTTGCATTAGTCTTTGTTGACATGTCCTTTTGTTCTTTATTCTTATATTGCATGAACAGGCAATTAAAGATGATGTTGGAACTATTCGAATTCAGCGGCCGCATAAAGGACCCTTTTATGTATCACCAAAAAGCATTGATCAACTTATTATGAATCTTGGAAAATGGGCCAAGTAGGAAAGATTGTTATAACATTTTCTTTTGTTCTTAGTTAGGGTATCTTATGCTAGTAGCATGTTTGTGACAGGTTATACCGCCTTGCTTCAATGGGCTTTGCAACATTTGGTGTCTTCCTTCTTGCAAAGCGTGCAATACAACATTTTCTAGAAAGAAAGCGCCGGCATGAACTGCAAAAAAGGTGCCTAATTCCTTATGCCACTTCCTTTTAGAACATTCAAATCCAAATGAAATGTAGTAGCATTCTTTAAGTGTTTGGGTTTTTAAAGGGTTTATTTTTCTGTTCTGGCCATGATAGAATGTAAACGACTTGCACTATTACAATTTTATTGTGTTTGTGTAAGAACTTTGTAATCTCTGTATGCCTTTCTATTGACACATGTGCAACAACAACAATAACAACATAGCCTTTAGTCCCAAGCTAGTTGGGGTAGGCAGTAGGCTAGAGATGAAACCCATATGAAACAAGTATAAAAGACCACACACACACAAAGGCATAAAACAAAAGGTAAAGACGTGTCAACCTGTAGCTAATTTAAAACTTTCTTAGACATCGCATGAATTTGGAAAGGATTATACTGCAGGGTGATTGGGTGAAGACGTCGTATGTTATTAAGCCTGGACACAGATTCGGTGACTTGCCTCTTGCAAGTAACGCCGGGACTTACCCTGCCGTATCCACCGTCCAAGGATAGTCCAAAGGCTGCCAGCGATTTCATCCTTGGATTTGGCTCTTCACCCATGAAAGACAGGCCGTGAGCCTTTCTCAACATGCTATGCGCCACATCGGACTAGAAGAGCTAGTGGTTCTCGCTCCGCCTCGGAGGAAAGGGAGGAGGGCAGGCAGAACGCCATCAATGAGAAGCAAGCAAGGCATCGCCAGGGTGATAGGTAACCGCGGAGGGAGGGATGAGCGCTAGTGAGATTAAGATGAGGCCGTGGAAGCAGACTCTTGTGTCCATCCCTACGTGCGCGAACTTGTGAATACGGAAAAGGGCCAGGCCTCCACCGAGGATTCCCACGCCACGCCAGATGATGTTGACGGCTGGATAGCCGCCTAGGTTCCACGCCATTACAAAGGAGGTTGGAGAAGGATCGGGACTCCGCAGAGTGGCGCCACTGCAGTATCCTGCAGGGCCGGACCCAATGAGGCCTTTGCTTCTCCAACATCTAGTGCTTCATGGCCTACGCAGACACCAACGGTTTGGCGAAGCATGAGGACTTGTTCCACATCCATGGCTGGGCCCTTTTTCGGCCTGATGGTGATTGGCATATGTCAGCAAACTATGACAGGTGTGGCTGCATGGGCACCGAGGTAGTTTCCATGGTGGTGCAAGGACGTGGTGACGGTGGTTGACCACACCTGCTTAAAGCGTGTTCATGTGCCCATTGCACCGCAGAGGCGCACTAGCTGTCCACCGGTTGCCTATCGCAAGTGAATCCCTTTTGCGCGGCCAGGATAGCAGAGATGATGGCAGCGAGGTCTGTTAGCCTCGAATGCATCTCCAGCTGATGACGCCACCGCGCCAGTGCCGAGACATGGTCAAGCAGATAGCAGAAGTGTGGAGCTCTACCTCACCCAGGGCATGCCACCAGTCCTCTTTCTGCTGAAAATGCTAAGTCTGGAAGGGGAGATAGAGGATGATAGTCTACTGGGACCAAGCCGTTGGATAGGAAACAGGTGTAGGGGATGGATGCAAAGTCACGTGGTGACTTACCAGAGCTACATTATTGAATCTGCATCCCTTAAGCCTGGGACTAATGCCAGTGCTAATAGATGCTGTTTGTGTTTAGTGTTACTTACTGTTACTATACAGACTAATACTAATGCATGTATTTGCATACTAAGGCTTTAGTGAGCACAAAAGATTCTGATATATTTTATCCATATAGGGTTTTTAATGCAGCAGCACAAAGGCAAGCTAGAGAAGCTGAAGGTGATTTCCTTATATATTGATATGTTGTATTATTAGTAGTTGTCATGTTTAATTATTATCTTGTATTATTTTTGTTCAGGGACCAATGGTTCATCGGACACAGAGCATAACAGTAAAAAAGACCAATTAGTGTTGGACATATGTGTCATATGCCTTGAGCAAGAGTACAATGCTGTTTTTGTGCCGTAAGTATTGCAGCTTGATTTCCTCTATTTTCTATTTTCGTTTCTTTTTCCATAATTCCAGCTATACTAGGCAACATTATGGTTGCCCTGTTTCCTTTTTATTACTGGTTGTTTCTTCTTTTTTTTCTTAACAGCTTGCCTCATAGCTTGACAAAACTTGAATACTGCTAACTGCTAAGGCCTTCTTTGGATGTCGTAGTATTGAAACTGTAATTCTAGAACCCATTGATCTGCAAAACCATGGTTTACAAAAAAAAAAAAAAAAAGGTCTACAGTTTTTTTAAAAAAAAAAACTCGAAAAAGACTACAGTTTTTGGAAATACCATGATATTCAAAACCATAAAATTTGTTGCATCCAAACAGGGTCTATAAAGGGTTAAAAACTAAGTAAGCATTGTTTTGTGTAATGCTTCACCAAGAAGCCTGAGAAAATAGTTGAACTGCAGATATGCAAATTTCGTTCATAAATTTTAGTCCTTGCTGTCATTGTTGTCGCCACTGAAAGTTTCTGTTTGGACTTTAAACTGACTTGGTAATTAATCTAATAATTACACAGGTGCGGTCACATGTGTTGCTGTATGGCATGCTCTTCACATTTGACAAACTGCCCACTCTGCCGGAGAAGAATTGACCAAGCTGTCAGAACCTTCCGCCATTAATGGTGATATACGATGCAAAAAACTGGCATGGTACCACCACGTGTACTGCTTCTGAAACCAATCGATTCTTGGAAGTGCACTGCTGTCAACCAACATGAACTGCAATACTGGGCCGAAGCAGCTTCAAGGAGTTTGCTTTTCAGACAGAACAGCAAGTGATGCAAGTTGCAAGCTCATAATTGGCAGCTAAGATACTCTCTAGATAGTGCCAATGGGTGCTCTTGCATGTAATGTACTACAACAGTGTACAGGACGCTCTTGTGTAAATGCACATAGGCTATAGCGGCTTGCTTATTGACTACACTGATGCTGGTAATATTTATTGTTGCCCGATTGTGCAAAGGAATAACAAAATCAGCTCGTTTTGTTATGATAATCGATTTTTCTGGTGAGTGGGAATGAGAGGCGTTGTATAGATGTACTTATGTGCTATTTTTAGTGTTGTGCCAGCCCAAGCACGTTCCAAAATGCAGGGCAACCCGTGCCTAACCGAGATCCTAGTTAGGACATGATCAAAAAAAAAAAAAAAAATTGTGTCATGTTAAGCTTTGGGTTGTGCCAAAAGACAGTACCATGGTTCAACTTTAATTGCATGTCCCAAATCCCATCTCTAAGCACAACGTATATGCATTCATCCTAAAAAAATAATGTAATTTGACTTGAAATTAACAAGGATAAAAAATCAGATGTGACTAGGGATGCAAGTTTCACGGGTTATTGCGGTTTCGCGGACTGCCGCTTGCATCCCTAGACATGACTTTCCTCAATACAATAGAATACCCGCCTGGATGAAATTTAACAAGAAAAAAATCAGATACTCTCCTTGTTCTATCACCGTGTTGATATTCTTTGAGTGAACTATTTAAAATTTAATCAATTGTCCTTATCTAGAAACATTATCATTTATGATAAAATTGTTATTATATTCATCGTAAAACATATTTTCATGTCATGTATTTTTGATCCCATGAATATTGATCAAGCTTTAAATAACATAAAATAAAATTTGGGTCATGAGGTGGCATCTTTTGGTGGCTGCTATTATCACCTCACCTGGGGCTGGGAGTGGGAGTCGTCAAGTCCTAATCCTAACCCAAAAGGACGCCATACCCATTCCCTGAAAGTACGAAGACGTCTGCTCTAGCGGGAATCGATCGGAGCTCAGCACAGCAGGATCGATCCAGCCGCGCAGAGACCTAGGAGTAATCCGGTAATGCCCTCCGCCAGATTCCCATTCCCAATCCTTCCGCTCTCCCTCTCGCCGCCGATGTCCTCGGGGCGTTCGCTCAGTGCTCCGACGTGAACGGAGAAGCCTCGAGAGCTCTTGGCCTTCGAGTGGCGGACATGCGAGTCGCATGGAGAGGTGGCGGCAGTCGTCGCCCGGTAGCTTAGCTGTCTAGGTTATTAGTAGATCTATCTATAGGAGTTTACCGGTTGAGTTAGCAGCGGCTCCAGAGTCCAGGCCGTGTCTGCTGATTGCTAACAGTCTAATGGCCTTTAGTGGCCCCTTATCGTTGGTGCGGAATTCAGTTCCGATTCCTGCAGCCATGTTCGTTGCTGTTGGATTGGAGATTAAGCTCTGGGTTTTGGTGGCAGGTGGTAGGAGCCATGTTTTTCATTGTAGATTTTTTGTGTACCAGGTTCCTGTTTTGTATTATCAGTATATGCTATTCTATTATTGGTTCTAATATAAGTCACCCCTTCTCAAAAGAAAAGGAAGAAAAATCACAAATTCAGATGAAGTTTTTACTTTTTTTTTTATTAAAAAAAACTTTCAGGTGCCCAAGTGCCTACCTTGTCTGCATCTTGACGCTAGGCATGCGCTCCAATTTGTAACCCCATGTGCTTTGTTTTAGGTGCTCTTCTCTATGGTTCGGTCAGCATAGTGTTTGTATTGGGGCATTGTTATAGTCTGAAGTGATCCAGTAGTGTCATGTTGTGCTACGAAGAATTAGGCACACAGACTAATTGATTTTTTTTTCTCATTTTTTGTTCTAGACTAGAGATGAGTCACAGTCAAAGCCCTAGAATTGTTCGTGGCAGGGGTAGAAATAAAAGGATGTGGACAGCAGATGAAGACGATGAGCTTGTCAAAGCCTTGTGTGTGGTATCTGCTGATCCTAGATATAAGGTTGAAGGAGGGGCCTTCAAGAACTGTTACTCTCAAGGCATAGAGAACATTCTTGCACAGAAGCTACCTGGCCGTGGTATTAAAGCCAGCCCTCATGTTGATTCTCGGCTGAAAGTGATGAAGCGGAAGTACTATTCAATCAAGGATATGCTAGCATCGCCAGGCTTCTCTTGGGATGACACAAGAAAGATGATCCAGTGTGAAAAACAACGATATGATGAATATTGCAGAGTATGTTATTCTGAATATTTTTGCACTTGTATATTTTTCATCATACTATGTTTCTGTTTTGACTTGTTATTTGCTGCAGGACCATCCTAGAGCCAAGGGTCTGTATGGTGTGCCATTTGTATATTTTGATTCATTTGATGCAATATATGGCAAGGACAGATCCGCTGAAGAAGGGTTGGAAGGGTCTGAAGATGCAAATGCTAACATGGAGAATGAAAATACAAATGAAGCTGGAGACGACGAAGTGGAGGAGGACAGGATGTCCCCAGGAATATCTGGTCGCTTCTTGGCCGCATCATTAAGCTCTAAGAGTCAGAAGAAATATGAGCATGACGGGAAAAGGAGTAGGACTGAATCAAATTGCCCTTCTCTGGATAAGTTCAAGGATTTACATGTTCAGTTTCAGAATGCCATTCAGCATGCCAGTACGATGGCTGCTGCAATGGAGCTGTTCAAGGATGTACATGATCGCTTTCAAAGTGTTGTTCAGCATGCTGGTGCGATGGCAGCAGCCATGGATCTGTTCAATGATGCACACAATCGTTTTCAGAGTGTTGTTCAGCATGTCAACAACTCAACAGCAGTAATTGAACAGTTTAAGGACGCTCTTGATCATTTGCAGAGTACTACACAGGACGCTCTTGATAATTTTCAAAGTACTACGCAGAATGGTAAGGTGATAGCAGCTGTGGAGTATGATACTGAAATGCAAGAGAAGTCAATGTGTGAAGAGTCCCAGAGGAAGACCAAAGTAACAGCCATCGCTGAAGTACTGAAGCTTGGGTTTAGTAAAAGCGAAGTGGTAACCACCGCAAGCATTTTTGCAAAGGAACCAAACCAAATGGACATGTTTCTAGCACTGCCAGAACTTTATAAGAAGGATTACATACTCCAGATGCTCAGTGGTATGCCATGTGATTCTCTGATCCTTTATACAATGCATCTCACTTCATTTAAGGCTGTAAAGGTCATTTAGCATATTTTCTTTTTAATTCTAGCATTGGCATTTGCAGCAGGTTTCAACTTTCTGATGTATATGTATATGTATATATGATTGTTAATCTGCTTACAATAGTTTCTGTTGGTTTCAGTTTGAGTTTATGCCTGTTAGCCTTCAGGTTCCTCCTCCTAGGAGTGCAACGTGTGCATACTATAGGGTTTGGGACTAGTCATGGATTGTCCTTCCTGCATATGTCGTCTTTAGTTGACTGTGCTAAAAAACATGATTGCGCTACCACATTTAGTGAGCTCTAGTTATTAGTCTGTTGCTGCTTGTTTCTGCCATGTCAATCAAGTTTTGTGCACATGAGGTGAGAATAGATAATTATATCTACTTGTTGCTAGTTTTATGAACAATCATGTGATGTACTGAAGGATGATTATACTCGACATTTCCTACTTGTTACTTCACATTATATGCAAGATAATTGTATTTAATTATGTACTACGTATTTACTTAGGATTATCCTTCTTTTGGTAAAATGTGAACCGATTTTATTTGTCGGTCTTTATATGCTCTTTGAGAAGAGGTTGTAAATTTGCAATGATTTTTTATCTACTAGAAAACCAAGACCTTTATCCTGCAGTACAAGTACACCAATTGGTTGGTTGTGCTTAGATTGAATAACGAGATGAAGTTTCTTCCCATGTAAGATGAAGCTAACTTGTGTTGCGTTTTCCTTTTGTTTCAGGTGGACAATGCATCCAATACTAAGCCGGTTAGCTTGTATTCGGCGGGTTAGTAGTCGGCTAGATATTTGTAAACAGTCAGTAGTGCCCCCCACCCACCCGTTTCTTGTTAAATATCTGATGTAGTCTGTAAGACCGTGAGCATGAGTCAAGATTATTTGTACTTAGCGATGTGGAACATGTGGTCCTTTCCAATTGTTATGTGTTCTCGATTTTGGATGTGGTATATCCGCATGTGCAAGATTATTCTATCTAGTGTTTTAGTGATGCAAGATTATTTGTAACTTAAGTTACAAATAAAACACGTCCCTTTCCTTCCCTCGAACCAGTCAGTTACCCGTTACAGTTCTTTCATTCCTGCTTGAAGCATTCCTGTGTCGTAAGTATTTGCGTTTCCTTTCCAATTCCCAAAACCAAAAACTGAGGTATTAAAACAGAACCAAAAGTCAGTTATTACGTTATGATTGCATTTTTGACAAAATAAGCTAGATCAACGGATATAGGGAGTTCTTTAGTTCCCCCTGGAATGCAAAATGTCAATTACTTTAAAATGATGAAACACAAGATGCCAAAAATTTTATACATAACTACTGTTGTCCTTTTTTTTATATAGAAGACTAGTGCTGTTCTTCCATGGAGGTGGAGAAACATCAAGCCGCCAAACGAAACGGGTTTGATTTTTTATGTAAGAAAGAAAAGAAAAAAAGATAGTAATTAACCGCATTTTCCGCCTGGTTTGACAGTTTTGTGCACAACACACCTCTTACGTGCATGCTTCAGCCAGATTTGAGCATGGCGTGGCGCGGAGCAGCTCATGAACAGAGTAACAAGGCCAGCTTCAATTGAAAGGAGAGACAAAAGCCGAAAGGAATGGAGTAATTTAACCAAAACAGCAGACAATGCTGATCTTAAAGTTGCTGGCATTTCATATCCACAAATACAAGCAGAAAAATGATGCAAAAATGTGTCGAATTGTTCTTTGACAGTATTATTTTGCAAGCAAAGAAGACTTCATAATCTGGATGGTATGACTTCCATGCCAAGTAGAAACACTAGTTAGCCAGTGGAAGATCACTCTTTTTTCCCAATCCCATGAGACATGTTGTAAACTCCACGCCCCTGTTTGTAAAACCAGGAAACAAACCATCAGGTGAGAGGAAACAACAAAGAGGAAAATTAAACAAACAATAATCGCTTAGGTTGAAAGTTCAAACTTACAATCATGAACATGCTGGAGGCAGCAAGTGCAAGGGGGATGGCAACAGAGGTGATCACATCGTAGCGCCCTTTCAGGTAGGTGTGCTTGGTCAAGTTCTGGAAGTAATTTTGCTGCTTGAAGAGCCTCTCACGTGGCAGAAATGGTGATTCTGTCATCCTGCATCAAAAGAGAATAAACTTACAGCCTACTACCATAATGAGAGAACAAGCCTACTTTAACTAATCTTCTGATATAGAGTACTTTTCATGGTTACTTTGGATGCAATCACCGATTGTAATGGTAAACATAAAAAAAATAAACAATTGGCCTTAAAAATTCTAAACACGTTTAACTCTCACAGACCAAGTTAGTTGTTTGGCTCACCTATCACAACAGGGGGGAAATAGCAATCTAGAATCCAATCACTTCTGTCTAAACAGAATCAAGAATACTTCAACCTAGCATTTTTTTCATAAGTTCCTCTAGAAACATTAGGAGCTAATTTGTTTTGCAAGTAAACACATGTCCAATCATATGGTGACGGTTGATCTATACTGTATAGCTGGAAAGAAACAAGTAGGGCAAGTGAACATCCAGGACTAAAATGTAGAGTGTAGGCTTCAAAGCACTCATACTCAGGCCAGAGTTAAGGGGGGAAAGGCAAATCGTGGTTGAACATAACCAGAACAGTGTAGTACAAAATTAAATATTTACTAAATTTTGCATCAATAAGTTCCCAAGCATGATACTATGGATTCTGTCTTTCTAAGAAAATTCGCAGGGAAGTCACGCACAGACGAAGATACTTTAAAGGGTGGATTTGCAAACACACCTAACATTAACCATTTCTCAAAGGCAAACCTCTACAATCGCTATTCCTGATCATTTACCTCAGCATCAACCAACTCTTCGGAAGAAAAGACAAGAGAAAACCTATGATTCCACATCTCTTCGCAATCAGTAATACTGCGAAAAGTACCCTAAGCATTGTCTTGATATCGCAAGGTAGCAGCAATCCGAGAGAGCTAACCATGACAGCACCCGGCTCTATTCAACAAGCCAGAGTTTGAACCGCTTAATCCAATCGCTCAACTAGGTAAGATACAGATAGGCAGCAACCAGCAGATCGGAGTCGAACACCCACATCGGAGAAGACGACATCACGAAATCGCAGCCCGTCACATCGACAGGAAATAGATAAAAACGTAGGCGCACGCGACAACGCAGATCCAACGGAGGGAAGGCCCGCCCCTGCGACGCAGGCGATGCATTCGGCGCCACCGAATCAGAATAGGTAATCTACCCACCCTTCGCCGGCTCCCGATTCGGGGACGAATCGGCGATACGGCGGGCTAGGTTCATGGCAAAGGGAAGGAGAGGGCTTCCTACCTGGCTGCCGAGGGGAGCGACGCGGTGGCCGGCGGCGGAGCGGGTGGGGATCTGCGAGAGGGAGGCTGACCTGACCTGACGGAAGCGAAGCCAAGGAATGGAACGAGTCAGGGAGGCCACGGCTTTTGTGGATTCGTTCCGTGGGCTAATCATTTATGGGCCCGTACTAGGCCTGGCCCAGTTTACTGAGAAAGAATTTGCCATGACAAGCAAATCTGTCTACGCCGTTCATCATTAGCAATCTCTGATCAGTTCACTTCATGAAAATAGGAAGAAACAGTGAAGGAATTGCAAGTCATTCCAAGAACCTCGGAGAGTCAAACTATCCCAAGTTTGACGAAAATTATTTATAAGATAAGTCGTGGTTCAAACTCTTGCTTGTTAATTATATTTTCATCATGAATCTTCCTAGTTTTCTCCATAATTTTGGGCAAACTTGAAAAACTTTGACTCTATTGTTTGAATGACTTACAATTTGGAATACAGGAATCACAAAACAAAACTGCACACGGTACGGTGACACTGCACTGCACAGCTGCGCTGTGTACTGCGCTCAGTTGTAAACATGTACCCCAGTCCCAGTACGTAAAACTCTTAATTGCTTTTTTAAAAGCAGAGTAAATCTCCTTTCAAAAAAAAAAAAAAAAAAAGATGACACTGCATATCAATTGCATAAAACAAGTGCCGTTGTAAGAGAGAGAAAGAGAGAATAGAAATAGTGATATGGATTTTGCAGAAACGTGGATGCTCCGTATCCAAGGATTCCAAAGAATGAATTGACCATAACGGTAGTGAGAAATATGATGTACACGGTGCAGAACTTAGCATCGTCCGGTAGGAAAAGAGACCAGTAGGACAGGACCGTTTGCTGAATGTTTTTGTCTGACTCAACAATACCAGCAGGAAAGAAGTTTGTTCAGACGTTCAGTAGCCTCCGTGCATGTCAGACGTTCTACAAAATTGAAGGAAAAATCATAAGTTCCCCAAAATAGGCATAAATCATACTGATAGGACTCAATGGAATGGCAGCTGCTTTCAGTAATCAAATGCAGTTTCCATCATCTGAGGTAAACTATAGATCATGACTTACTCTTTGAATTGAATCCAGGGCCATAACAGCAGCAGCCTCAAGGCTGGCATTCATGTTATGCAGTGGCTTTCTAACCGACAAATACATTTTATACATCACTACTAAACATGGAAAATAGATCCGTGATACGGAGAAATTGCAGGATAGCTTTTTGTTCAGTGTAAAAATAAATTGCAGGATAGCTTTTTGTTCAGTGTAAAAATGAGGGAGCAGGAAAAATTGTGGCAATTTAATTATGCAGGTTCTGTATGTTCATTGTTTTATAACAGGTTGTGTCCAGGAGCACACATCCAACCAATCTCATTGAATCGCAGCCGAAGGTACAAAAGTTTTCATGGACATAGATACGAAGAAGCAAGCACCCATACCTTAGAAATAGATTGGCAATAAAATTATTTGTGAACCAACGAAGGAGATCCATCAGGCCAGATACTGTTTCTCCAACTGCTCAGTTGCCGCAGCATATCACCAGTGAACCTTTTGCATAAGCAAAATCAATCCATACATAACAAAAAGAAATCAACAATCAGACACATGAGGTGGGAAACGAACTAAATGGGAGTTTTTAGGGGACCAGTATCACGGATCAGTTCTGATAATTTCTTCCCCACCTGAAACAATGAGTGGATAAATATCTTGAAGGTACGCATTGAAGAAGTATTTGACAAAAACTAATCATCTTGAGCTATATGCCTATTTCTAAAAAGGTACAAGGCCATCAGATAGTAGTACGACATCTATGTTATCACAAAGCCACGAGATATCTTCTGTTTACTGATCAGGTGCATATCCTAACGAAGATATCTATTTACTGATGGCACACATGATCAGTAACAGCTGGAGAAAATATAAAGTATGCCCAAAAAGGAATTTTAATTCTTTGTTGGTCCTGAATTATTTTGCAAGCCGTAAGATATATATAACACTGACATGGCTTGCCTCTATTTTTTCCTCAAGAGCAATACATCCCTGTAAACCAATTTGGAAAAAAAAAGGCATCAGTATCCACTGGGAAATAAAGGAAGGTACATTCATGTTGATATATTAGTCGCCTTTTCTTTGTTAGAGAACTATCAAATTCACTAAAGTTAGGATATGCACCTCTCTGCTCATTACAAATTGGAAAACTATTTGTTCCAAGGTAGTATTTGAGAAAAAAAAGACATGTTGTTTCACCAGCTCATCAGTTTCGTGACAACACAAGAAGTTAGTACTAAAAGCAGGCCCTAATTCTTTCTATCCTTTGCAAGTTCACCATCTCCACTAATCTAAAAAAAAAGGTTCACCATCTCCATGTGTCTGAACACAGAACTGGCATGTAACGTCGTATTTGCGAAGATGAGGGCCTGGCTAATGATGCTCACTTGTAGGTACAGGGCAGACATCATCTCATCGGTGCTGCCGCGCAGAGATCTCACGTGGAAGGCAGGAGAAATATTATGTCCGGCAGCTAGTGATCTTATTATTCTCATTCATGCTAAACTTGGATTAGTGCTCATCGAGACAGAAGAAAATATGCTTACAGAAAAGAAGTTGGTGCTTCTCATGGTCCAGAAAAAGACTACAGTCATTACAGCCATGTAGGTTCCATACACAACGCCTGTGGCAAAGATCTCATTCAGCTTCCAGCTATCAGGGGGTGTGGTGATGGTCTTACTGTGTCCTTTGCTATAGTCATGATAGTGACTGAAATCATACAACATATTTCTTCAGAATAATAAGTATTGAATGCAAAAGAAAAAGTAGTGAACAATATACAACCATTACTGTACATATGTCCCTGTAGTTGACTGTAAACTTACCATCATTCAGAATGGCAATGACCAGAATCATGAATGGTGAGAAATCAAATTTCCATATCAGTGCAATCAGCAAGAATCCAAGCTGCACATTCACAGTTCACAGTAAATAAGAATTTGGAAACACATAAGACCATAATCTCTAGATTTTCTTGCAAGGCCTGAGTAAAAATAACTTACCACAATACGGATTGTGATTGACACCACATATATCTAAACCAAAAAAAAAAAATAAGAAAAGAAATTAGGGCAAGAAGGGTAAGGAATTAGTGAATATTGACGCAAAAGGAATACTTACAGTGTAATTCTTCATCCTCTGGAAGATGGCCCTGCTAGCGAGCACCGCACTGATGATGCTAGACATCTGCAGAAAACATTGCACAGTATGAAACTAACAAAAGGCTAAATATGTAGGTTGAGTACATCTTATTTATGTGTAGGTTCAGTACATCGTATTTATGTGTATAGCAGAAGCTTGAAATATTTTCATATGTAAAACGAAAGCTTCAACTACACATTATTAATTTTCAAATTGACTATTGAATGAGAGCCTCAGGGGCAATCTAGGAGTGTAACATGTTATAGCTAGCATGGAATTTAACAATGACAATCTAGCATTTTTTATACAACTATTTACAGTTTCTGTTCCTGCAAGGTTAGACTAACAAAAATATGTGAGGTAGTGACGGTACCTCACCTAACTGCCCGGCCAGTTGCCTGGCTAGAAACCTGAATCAGAGATTGGGATCACCAAACTTGCTCGGATTGGATTAATATCACAGGTCTCAAACCTGATAAATTTTTGGTACAAGCAACATAGGTTAGATCAACAGCTCATCTATTCATTTATAGAGACATGAATATTGTCCAAAAACCATCACTGGCTGCACATTTGACTTAGGATATATAAGGCTGGTGTGATTATGACAGTTAACAACCGGAAAATAGTTTGGTCAACAGAAAACTCATGTAACAATTTTTGTTAACCTGGAGTGTGGTGAACCTTGCAGAGAACACGACATCTCTAGCATTTGTTTTACCTGCAAATGGCTACTCTAATGGGGCCAATGCTGAAACGAAAGCATCCCATGCGTGCCTGAAACTACAAAGAAAATTAATTCTACAAACTAAGCATCTGAGATACCAGCGGCCTAAAATTGTATTATTTTTATCTTTCCATGGAAACAAACCAGAGTGACTGCATCATGCATAGATGTATTTGACCAAGGATGAAATGTTAAATGATAAATAACTCCTTTTGCCTCAGGAAAAACATGATGCATAACACAGGGGAAAATAAACCAAATATTGGAGGAAAAAAATTGTTTCATGACATTTAATCTCAGAAGAAATCTATTCAACTGCTCATTGTTTGCTGCAAACATTAGCTCAGAATTGAAATAAGCACCACCAAGAATTTCAAATAGGCATCTAGAATTTGTTTAAGTGGTGATCATCTTTATTTTGTTAAAACGATTACCTAGTGGCACTTTTTGTGCACATAAGTGTAACCTGAGACAAGCAATGGTGCTAATCCATATTTACCCTCCCAAAATAACCTCTGTGGGACGGTTCAGACAAACAATGGCATTCTTGTTTTCTGAATATGCAGATTAGCAATGGTCCTTGAAAAAACTAAAGGTTTTCATCTCGCGCCCAAGGCACCTTGAGATTAATTTCAATTGAAGATTCAAGTGCACACTTTTGTTAAGATTTATTTGAAACACACAGAGCAGAGAGGATACATTAATATATTTAGTTCACCTCAGAGATGTAGTCCTTCTAATCTTTGTGAGTTTTAACCGGCTGTAACCAGCAAGGAGCAATGAGTAAGTTTAAATCAGTCAGAGAAAGAGAAGTAACCTACAAACATGCATGAATGTTAAGATAGTAACAGAAAAACAAAAACAGTGGCTGATCAGATCACTAAGGTACTTTTTATGCTGCAAAGCTGCAAAGCCACTTCCTTAATTTCGAACACACAAATGGTAGGCACTATAGGCAAGCTGCAAAGCTGTACCTCTTGCTCATTTAGTGTAACTTGGGCCGGGATAAAAATTAAGATCGTCATGATTGACCTTAAGCAAGTATATATTCGTTGGTGCTACTAAACTATGTATTAACTGCAAAACACAGCTATATAGAAGGGCATGTAAGTGGATATCATAATTCATAAATAAAGCCTGATGGTCCAGATCAAAATTTAGTGCTCTCAAGATTCATAGATAAAGAAAGAAAATATTACGGTATTACCTTCAACATAGTTATTGTATCTCAAATATTCAATTTAGCACTCTCCGAATTCATAGATAAAGGTCACAAAGATGAACTATTTCTCAATGAATCTAAATATAACCTGATGGCGAGACCAAAATTCTTCAGAAATAGCAATAGGTTCAGCTATATTGGCATGATTTGTATTATGTGACAATAGGCAAGTAAACAAGAGGGCAATAAAAAAAGAGCTCAGCAAACAGGTGCTTTCGAAGTTACTGATGCCGATGTCCTCTCCTGCACAGTTAAAACCTACATATAAGTGTTCAGGAAGAACTAATATGATTTGAATCATCTCAATGAAATATCCAGACAAGGAAAATCTAGGGCGCATAAGCATTTTAACTAACACAATAAAAATATACATTGAAGACTTTAGTCATGCTCAGTTCAGAGGCAGACACACTAACATGTGCAGATGAACCAAGGCACCTAAATCATTTTTTTTTGTAGCACACTTATTCAATGGAAATGAATGAGACATACAAGGCATTACCAATGGCAATTTTCACATACTATTTATGAACAGACAGTTACAGATGAAGGAAATTTTTTTTTGTGCACATCCTGGACTCACCTAGAACAAGATAGAGTAGGCTGCCTTTGTCCAGTTAAATAACAAAATTAATGAAATAGTGCATAATTATTAGTGTTGGACATCTTCCCTCATAAATCCTTGACAATGAATATGCAGACTAACAAAACCCAAAAGACCAAAAATCCTTGTATGCATCCTAAATATACAGAAAGATGAAACATATTATTTAATTAGTTATACCTCATGAAAACATGTGAACTGTGTGATTTCCATGCCATCCATCCAAACGTCCCAGGCCAGTCCCCAAGCATAGAAGAATAAGTGATTGTAGCAAAGCTAGGGTTTCCTGTAGCAAAGGCAATTAGGGTTTCCGGCGAGCAAAGACCAAGAGGAGTAAGGGAGGGAGGCTGTCTTTACCGGGGCTGCTCACGTCGGAATCATGGCCGGGCGACCGCGCCTGAGCCGGCCACAAAGGACGCCGTCGTCGCCTCGCGCCCGCTGCTGCCTTGGGAGGGAAGGGGAGATAGGGAGAAGAGGAGGAGAAGGAAAACGACGAGTTGGAGGTGGAGGAGGGCCGCCGCCAGCGCCGCCGCCGGTGTGCGCGCCCGGCGCCGTCCCGTCGCCCAGTCCGTGTGGGAGGGAGAGAGACCGATGGGAGACGGGAGAGAGACGAGGGAGAGAAAAGAAAAATCTGGAATGAGAAGCCAGAAGCCGAGGAGAAGCTGAGTATATATTTGGGCCCCTGTATTCGGAGGAGAAGCAGAAGCTAACAGGTAAATGAGAGGGAGAAGCCAGCTTTTCATGTGAATCTGCAGAAGCTAAATCTGGTTAAACGAATATTGACTATTGATCTGAAGATCAAACGGTAAAAAAATTAGGGTGACGTGGATGGCTGTTCCTTGCAGGAAGCTATTCCCATTTCTATCGGTTTAATTTAATAATTTAATTCAGCTACACTGGAGCCTTATAAAGCTCTCGACAGAAAGATTACCTTCTCTGCTTCTTTTTATCCACAAAATATTACCACTCAAGCAACTCAGCCAGGCAGCAAATTACTCGGAACTTCCAGTGGAATTGAGGCAGAAGACACAAGGAAAACAAAAAAAGACATGGACTTAGTCTGTAATCTGTATCCTATATATATATTGCAGAAATCATAGGCAAATACGATGTCCTGGCCTTTCAATCTGGTGCAGCGAAAAGCAAGCTAAGTGTGACAATGGTAAACGGTGATGCATATGCAAAGAGACATTCCCAGTTAAAAAGCACCGAGTAGTAGACAATCCTTCAAAAACATATGTAACTTCTCCATAACCTTTCAAATGAATCAGACTGAATATGTCAATGTTTGTTGTTTTCGCTACTCACCAGTGACTGTGAAGGCAATTTGAACCATTAAGGTACTCTCAAGGCATTCATTCATCATGCTCCTCCACTATCTGGAGTAACTTGACAGCTACTGAAAGAAATGCCCTGTGGCAATGGTGGTTCTGATATGTGTTCAGCTGAACTACACCGCTACTGTGGCTGGAAGATGTCTCAGCAAGGTACTGTAGCGCAGCAGCCGCAGCCGAACAGACTTTTTGTTCAATGGCTACCCCCAAATTCTGGTGCAGCAAATGTACATAAATTAAAAAAACATTATAACACGTGAGCATGTCAAATTAACACGGCATGTTTACAGTAAATACCACAAAGACAACATAATGGATTGACGCTTAGCCAATTGCCCCTTGATATCACCAAACTAGAGAGTTTACAGTGTACACACGTGTCCATAGCATAGGAATCACAAGTAACCAATCATTATTGGCCAGATCACAGTATCTTGCATGACTAACCAAAGGTAAGAAATGTAGAAATACAGTTGACACTTCCATACCACCATTGGCATTCAAGCATTATCATCGTCAATCGTCATCCTCGATATCCCAGCTTAAATCCTCATCATCTTCAGCAACGCTCAGCCTCTTGCGCAGCTCCTCCTTCAGAGCAGGGCTTGAGGTGTGGGTGCCACCTTTCTTTTCTTCATGCTCTCCTAGATCCTCGATCTCATCCCATTCGAGATCCTCTTCCTCCGCCGTTCGTTGTCTAGACACTATGGAGTAATCGCTGTCCTTGCTTGAATCACTCGCCTCATGCTTTGCTCCTTCCTTTTTGTCACCTGATTCTTCGATATTCGACTTGGAGGGCTCTGCATTCTCACCCTCACCCACCACAACCAAAGTGCTACCGAGAACCGCTGGTTGCGGCTCATCAGCATTCTCCCGTTCCTCCTCCTTGTCCACTACCACCAAAGAGCTACCGAGAACCGCTGGTTGCGGCTCGGCAGCATTCTTCTCCTCCTCCTTCACCAAATCAGGCGCTTCTTCCACCGCCTCAACTCTGTTTTCGTCTACAACTCTCTCCCCATTTTCTTTCTCAACCACATCCTGCCTGACTTCTTCTACGATCGTCTCTTGCCTCCTTTCTGCTACCTCCTCCGTGCTGTCTTTCTGCTCTTCCTCCTCTTCCTCTTCCTCGTCATCGACCTCCCAGCTCAAGTCCTCGTCCTCCTCCTGCGCGATCACACGCTGCACGAGCTTGGCCCTGGCGTCCTCCTGCTGCTTGAGCTTATGGACGCGGTAAAAGTACCTCGCCCAGAACACCTCCCGGGGCACGGCGTCCGGGACGAGCCTGTCCGCCATGGCTTCCAGCGCGTCGCTGTCGTAGCACAGGGCCTCGATCTCCTCCTCCCTCTCCCCCAGGCTAAACCCTTCGCTCCAGGCGGCGAAGTCCTCGGCGTCCTCGGGATCGGTCGTGAACGTGGTCGGATCCGCCTGGAGCGCGCGCAGCTGCGCCTCGAAGCGGCTGTACCGGACGTGTGCCCCGGACGCGGAGCTGGGGTCGGAGTCGCCGCCGTCGGAGGCCTGAGGGGCGCCGGCGGAAGCGGCGGCGGCGGCCGGGGAGAGCGCCTCCTTGCCCTGCGCGACGATGTCGGCGAGCCCGTCGAGCGCGTGCGCGGAGGACGGCAGGTCCCGTGCGGCCCGGGCGGCGGCCTCGCGGAGCACCTCGGTCTCGCGGCGCAGGCCGGTGCCGAACTCCGCGAGGTCGCGGCGGTACGCCTCCAGCACGGTCTCGGACTGCGAGGTGAGCGTCTTGAGCAGGCCGCCGAAGCCCCACCCGCCGCCGCCGCCGCCGCCACCGGAGGAGGAGGTGGCGGATCCGGTGGGCTCCGGCTCCTGCTCCGGCGGCGGGGAGGCCGGGTCCGGATCGGGCTCGGCGAGGATGGACTTGAAGAAATCCATGGCGGATCGGATCGGATCGGAGACGTTGGCTCACCCGCGGGCAGGGAGGGGAGGGGAGGGGAGAGCGAGCAGTCGCTTGGATTTCGTTCGGGGCTGGGAGCCAAGCCGGGGAGAGGAGGGCTTTGCTCTCGCTTCGCTTTCGCTTGCTGTGCACGGATGGGTTCGTGACTGCCGTGCGCCGTAACGTGCAGTCAACCGAGGTGTGTCCCGGAGTGCACGTATTCCTGCCGTGATTGCCGTTTTGCCCTTCCGGCTGGGGAAGCTCGACTCCTGCACACTACGGGCTTGAGGGAGCTGTAAAAGGCCGTCTTAATGGTGAGTTTTATTTCGTTGTTTCTAAGACTGTCATGTCATATAAAATGAAATGAATTTGTATGAAACTTCTACTCTTAATAGAGAGTTTCATCTTGTGATTTCATAGGCATTTAATTTCATAACTCGAGAGATAGTTGGTATTCGTCTGCTAAGAGAGTTTCACCGAGATGAAACTTTTTCTCTTCTCTCTCCTCGAGTTTCATGCAAAAAGTGGACTTTTATCGATGTGGCGCCCTATTTAATGTGCATGAAACTCTATGAAACCCCCATTAAGACGGCCTTGGAAACAACTTGAAATTAAACTGGGGTGAGGTGACCTGGCCTAATAGTCGGGTGTATCAACCCACAGGTAGTTAAAAATGGACACCACAGAATGATATCCGGACCAGCAAGATTTTCAAGTCTACATCCAAACAACACTTGATGTTGAGATAAATTACAACTTAGTATCCTGCAAAGGCTTATTTGGATATAATAAATTTGAGCTAATTCCCTGATGCTAATCACCTTTTTTAAGAAAAAAACTATCACATTTAATTTGTCCCAAGTCAAACATTGCAGTCTTTAACCAACCATTTTCAAAAAGTCTAGTTTCAAAGTATGTTATGTTAATTATATATTGTTGGGGGTAGGGGTGCCGGTGCGCCACCCTTCCCCCTTGTAAAAGGCCCAATACTCAACTAGTGTGAGGGCTCTTTGTAAATTTCTAATCTAAGGGGCGGATGGAAAATGCACTCGCTCCACCCCTCTATAAATACAACCCCAAGGGGGAAAGGGGACTCTTTCCCCACTTTCTCATTTGTGCCTCTCCTATGGTAAGCCCTCGCCCCTCTCCGCAACCCCCCTCGGTTGCGAAGGTCAGGGGCGGTGCGAAACCCCTGATTAGCGCCGTCCGTGGGGATCGACACAAAAAGTCACGAGAAAAGAACTACCCTCCGCCATCAAGCAAACACCTTCGATGGATCTCAATCCCGAACTGACGCACCTCCGTATTTACTGCCCAGGCCAGCTCACATCAAGATGCCTCCGTATTCCGTCTGTTTCTATTGATTATTTTTTCTGCTCTGGCCACCTTCGCGTGCAGCTGAGCAAGGATCTCTCGGCACCCTCGCTTGCCGCTGAGCAGGACTCGATAGTCCCAGGCACCCGTGCATGTTTCGTTCTCCGTCCCGAGCAAGCCAGCCAACGATAACTCTCGCAGGGTGCAGATGCATGCCGCGCGAGGGTCACTCCGCCGGAGCTACAAACTCCACCACGCCAGGAAGTTTCAACGGAGGTACGGCCCTGCCCACCGAGGGCATAACTCCGAAGTTTCTACAGGAGCAACCACGTGGACACGAGCACTCGACGGCTCGAGTCTATGCAGCTCCAGCAAGGACACAATCCGTGTCCAGACCCTCCGCGACGGTACACGTATCCACATGAAGACCTGAAAAAACTCAAGCTCCGATGAGCAGACGCCGCACCAATTATTGAATCGTGTTTTGCTCATGTGTAGCTGTATATCACTCATATGTACGTAATGTGACTAACAATTTGTGTTGTCTCCTGCCAAGCTAAACGAAACCTGCAGATGAACCCGAGCGTGTTGTCTCCGCCACACCCTCACGTCGGGATGCCCACACGACTGTCATGCGCCCTTTCATTGGCCAGGCGCCTGCGCTACGAAGACTACGAAAGTCTGTGAGGCTTGGAGCAGCCTCGCCGGCGCAACACCCTCGTCACAGCCGGGCTACCCTCGTCATCGCCAAGCCAAGCTACCCCTATCCGGCCAAGCTGAGCACACCCTCGCAGTGTGAGGCCTTCGCGCGAAGCACGATGCCCACGTGGAGATCAGGCACCTCCGCAGTGCACAACTAGCTGGCGGCTTGTCACGATTTTCGTTCACAACTTATCAAAACCTTCGCTCAAGAGAACTTATCTTGATGCGTTTATCCAATAGCACCTTCGCCCGTAAAATTATATATGTAAAATGAGCTAACGTTCATTCCTGCTGGCCACACGGAAGTTTCGCAGGTTAGCATATCTTCACGACAAGGACGACGAAACTACTTCTATGGCGGCCTGACCAGCACCTCCGCTATGGACAAAAAGTCACACAGAAAATAGGCTACCTTCGCTGGGCTACTCTCGCCGTACCGGAGCTACCCTCGCTGCACTACCAAACATACAGAGTTACAGACACACCCACTCAGTTTGGTGCCCCGTTGAATATGCCGTCCTAGCATTCGCATAGAGCTTTTGTTTCCAACACAGTACCCTCGGCCACGACGTTGGCGCCCGAGAAGCTTGGTGCCGCGGGGCACGCGCCACTACGGGAGTTCGCCAACGTCGACTCCTACGGCCCCTTCCCGAGGACCTCCATGACAAGATGTCGCTCTGCGCGACGCACTCATGACTCATCGGCAGGATCCGTCTGAGCGATGGACAACATGAAGCGACCCTCGCCCGCTGCGTCTAGGCGGAGCAACCCTCGCCATGTCCAGGCGGAGTAACCTTCGCGGAGACGTCGTCGCGCCCGAACAGAGCTAGCCTCGCGGCACCACCATAGCGGAGCCAAGCCATCCTCATCAGGCTATCCTCGGTGCAAAGAGATAAGGACGGGAAGCACCCGTATTCATTTCTACTGACTATCTTTTTGTGGCTTTTGCCCGTGCTCGTTTCTAGCGGAGATTGGCGCAATGCTGTCCCCTGAAAACCCGCTGCCCGCGGAGACGCACGTGCCTCGTACGCTCTTCTACCCAGTTTTCTGCAGAGCAAGCAAGCAACAGCCTGTGAGGGTCCAGGTGCGGCTTCCGAAGGTTCCTACAAGGGCTGCGAGGTCCTACGAGAGGGTACGTGCGCCCACACGAGGAACTACAACAACCCAGGCTCTGCCAGGATAAGCATTCCCCTCGCCGATCTTTAAATCATGAAAATGAATGCTTTTAGCTTGCCTTTGCACGCGGTAACCTAAACATACAACATGCTTCACGTTCTTGTATAGTCGTATATTACTCATATGTCTAGCTATGATGTGACCCAAAATTTTGTCGTCCTTCTCACACCGAATGGACTCCGCGCAGATAAATCTGATGAATCTGAGCATGCCATCGGCCATACCCTCGCGCCGGAGTATGCACCATACCTCGCTGTCATGCATGCTTTTGCAGGTGCAACCCTCGCCTAGACCCGACGACAAGCTCCTGCGAGGGTCCGCAGTACGGGGGGTCCTTCCTGCGAGGGTCTGCAGTACGGAGGTCCGAGGGCACCGCGACGTGCGAAGATCGGAGCAACTTCCAGCCCAAGCAGATCCAGCAGACGTCCGCAAGGTCGACCTACGTCGGCCAAGCCAACCTTCGCCCGGTGTCGCGCGCCTCTTGAGCCATAGAAGATGCGGCCCTTACGAGGGCACTACGAGGACGGGCTCCGAGCATCAAGACAACAGCCTACGAAGGCGCAGGTGCACACGAGGGCCTCCCTGCAGGAGATACGAGCTCGTCGCTCCAGGTGTCCAGGCCAAGACATCATCGGGGCCGGTCCCCAAATAACCTCGTCGTAACCGGACCCGTCGCAGCCGCTCGGCAAGGCGACCTTCGTGAGGCCCTCGTCGCAGCCTGATCCACCCTCGTCAATCGTCGCGTCGGACAGAGCTAAGTACTCATTAAACATTGTGCAAAACGCATGCATATATACCTACATATACATGTATACACACATGCAGTGTTGGCTGGCTTGCTTCGCTTGGCTTGCTAGCTACCATGTATCCATATATAAATATATATACAGGTTTATGTTGACACGCACGTACACCTCCTCGCTCTCTCGCCAAAAGTCGAAGGTGCAGGTTGAGCACGTGAGGGTGCAGGTTCACCGACCCAAGTGAAAGTAATGTGTACAGTGCCGAAATTGAAATATACACTTGCTTCAACTTGCACGTTTTTGCAGGGAAGCACCTTTTGTCGAAGAGTAGCTATCCTGACCTCCGCTACAGCCCGGAGAAGCACCTCGGTTACTATTACCTGCGAACCTAACCTCCGCAGCTATATTACCCTCGCATTTTTTCCAGACCAAGCACCTCCGTCGTGAGCAGCAGCCAAGCACCTCCGCCGTGAGCAACAGCCAAGCACCTCCGCTGTGAACAGCGGCCGAGCACCTCCGCCGTGAGCAACAGCCAGGCACCTCCGCTGTGAACAGCGGCCAAGCACCTCCGCCGAGCGAGCCTCGGTCAGCACTGCAAGCTGGGCGACCATCGCCAACTGCCTGAAGCGACTTCACCTTCATCGACCCGCGGCCTAAGGCAACCCCCAATGCCGGCAGCACGCGAAGGGGCACGCTCCGCTGCCCCTGCGAAGGCACGTGCACCCACAAGACAACCGCGACAACCCAACCTCCGCCAAGTGATCAGCGAGGCTACCTTCGCACAACTCGGCGGAAGAACTACCTCTGCTGCAACATGGCATGGCGAGTCTACCGTCGAGTCTACCGGCGGAAGAACCAGCCAAGGCAGCAACCCACAGCTCAATCCGCGCCTCCACCGTCGGCACGGTCAACCACTTCGCACGACTTTCGAGCAACATCGCCAGGGGCCACCCTCGATCAGTACTCGCTAGCCTTTGCTGCCCTCCGCCCGCAGCTACCTTCGACGAGGTGAACGTACTAGCTAAGTACTCCAAGCTTTATTCAGAGTCATTGCTAAACTAGCAAAGCATCATTTTGAATATTACATGCCTAGCGAGGCTCACCATAACTCTGTGCAGCTCTCACGATATGCCCATACGATAATTTTCAATGTTTATGAACATCGGAATATTACATTCTACTAACTCATGCAGATTGCCACCACGGTGAGTATATTTAACCAGACCCCCTAAACTACACACCCTCGATGGAATATCTTTGTGTTTGAATGTGCAGACACCCAGTTTTTTCTAAACCCTCGCAGTGCACAGTGCTTATTTTATACCCTCGCTGGAGGAATGCTGGTGATCGATGAAACTATCTCAAGTCTGTTTATTTACCATGATATATATATATATATATATATATATATATATATATATATACATACACACATCAAGGGAGTCGGCTGACATAATATAAGTTATCATATTTATTCACGAACTGACCCTCCTTTGCCTGCGAAGACAACCAAATCGTTGTGTTGCAGGTCCTGAACTCCCTGGTGAGTCCCCTCGACATACACTATTTTTATCTTCCTACATATACAATATGCCAAAGCTTCAAACTTCACATTCCTACTTGTGCTTTCAAATGATTATTCTTGTCCTTCGATGAACACTTGTATCTCGAAGTATATATCTATGTCCTGGCATCCTGCATATTGCTTTTTTCACAGGGCGACACCTTGCAGCTAAGAAAACCATATATATAATGTCTGGGTCGGAGCTACCTCCGCCAACCACTGTTCGAGCCGCCTCCGACGGTTTTCATCTGCAAGCGGCCTTTCGGTCGTCGACCGCAGTCATCGGACCCTGGCACGAGCAACGGCTTCGTCCAGTTGGCCCAAGCAACTACAGACCCGGCCAGCTTGCCTAACAACTCAAGGCATCGACAGCTCTCCGTGCCGCTACTGAGCGAAAGGCTCACCATTCGCATGCAGTTAAAAAGGTTTCTACTCTCCGCTACACAACATTGTCGTGCATATCGCAGTTAACCATTGCACATATTTTGGTCACCTCCGCGAGTGACCAGCATCCTATACCTTCGCATGAATATCCAAAACAAACTAGTACTTGTGCTAACCCTTGCCTGGCAAGGCAATACTCATATATTGCAGGTCTCTACATTTCATCCGAGGTAATGTATTATGAAACGCTCGAAGCTTACCACACTTAACCAGACACTATGTTGTGTTCACCAAGCGACCATACCTTCGCTTCTCTCATGTTTTTCATTTCTTACGTCCCATATGGGAAAACCTTCACAACTTGCGTGGTCAACCTCCGCAATGTGACTAGTGCTCACTAAATACAATTTGTCAATACCTTCGCTACATGCTTGATTTTTTAGAGCCTAAAGAAAAGTTTTAGAAATATCAAACTTATTATATTGTGCTAACATGCAGGTTATCGGCAACTGTGAGTATATTCTTACCCTCTCAAACTAACCTATTATTAGGACTTCTCCGTATTTGGTTGCAGGTTTCTCATCATTCATAAGGTAACATTCTCTTCAAATATCTCATAACCATCGCACACCTCCGTAATCACAGCATTCTATACGTCCGCATGAAAACTTAAAATTATCTAGCAGCTGTACTAATCAACCTTATTTGCAAATGGACAATATGTCTCAATATTGCGGATCCCTACATGGAAAGCTACTTTGCAGTTTTAATTGATATTGCAGGAACCAAACCATCCGTTTTGGCCTCAAATATCACATTCTTCATGATAAGAATGTTTTACTTACCCCGCACTTACCCCCTGTGCTAGCACTCATCATACATGCATCATACATTCACATTCATCATACCATCGCATCCATGAGCATCATGCATAAGCATCTCAACCCCCATCGCTGCGGCGGTGCGGAGGAAAGTCGGGCACCCCGGCACCTCCGCCGGGGGCTCGCAAAGAAGACGCCCGCGCTCTCCAGTATGAGCCGCGCGGAGGGCGCAAAGAAGTCGGGCACCACGGCACCTCCGCGGGGGCTCGCAAAGAAGACGCCCCGCTCTCAGAGTATGAGCCGCGGGAGGCGTAAAGAAGTCGGGCACCACGGCAATTGCGATAGGGGCTCGCAAAAAAGCAAACTTATGATTTTTGATGTTTGAAAATAACTTCTTGTTGCGGGACTACTCACATGCGCACATTATGAAAAATCAGGTTTTGTGTAAGAAATTATGAGACACTAGGGGCTGCACTCTTTTTTTCCTGCGCGAAGGGTCGCAAAATTTTTCAATAAGGCAACACCCCAATTAATGCATGCAGGAATTTCCCGGATACAAAGAAGTGTCAGGATCGACCTCCGCCCGAAAGGGCTGAGTGGTGGCACCCGGCCCTCATCGGCGATGAGGTGGGCTCAAGGATTGGCCCCGCTCGAGTGAAGTAGTCGACTTCGCCCGGCTCAGCCAAACCTCGCTGAAAAATTTTACTTTTTCCGGCATAAACAAGAAGTCGGGTACCGTGGCACCTCCGACAATAGCTCGTAGAAACTTCGCACCTCCGAGCATGCGAAAAAGTTTTTCTTGCTACCTTTGATTTAAAGCGAGCCTCGCTAAAGAGAATAGGGGGCCATTGCGAAAAAGTTTTCACTACCTCCGATTTAATTGCGAGCCTCGCTAAAAAAGAGAATAGGGGGCGTCGCTGCGAAAAAGTTTTTCACTACCTCCGATTTAAACGCGAGCCTCGTTAAAGAGAATAGGGGGCTTATTTGCGAAAAAGTTTTCACTACCTCCGATTTAAGTGCGAGCCCCGCTAAAGAGAATAGGGCGTCATTTGCGAAAAAGTTTTTCACTACCTCCGATTTAAGCGCGAGCCTCGCTAAAGAGAATAGGGGGCTTCGCTGCGAAAAAGTTTTTCACTACCTCCGATTTAATTGCGAGCCTCGCTAAAAAGAGAATAGGGCGTCATTTGCGAAAAAGTTTTTCACTACCTCCGATTTAAACGCGAGCCTCGCTAAAGAGAATAGGGGCCCCATTTTGCAAAAAGTTTTTCACTACCTCCGATTTAAATGCGAGCCTCGCTAAAAGAGAATAGGGGCGTCGGCTGCGGAAAAGTTTTTCTCATAACCTCCGATTTAAACACGAGCCACGCTAAAGAGAATAGGGGCGTCGCTGCCGAAAAGTTTTTCTCACTACCTCCGATTTAAACGCGAGCCTCGCTAAAAAATGTGTGGGCGTCGCCATGGAAAAACTCTCACCGCCTTCGATATAAATATAAATTCGTTACAATCAATGCATGCGGGAGTTATCCCCGAAGAAAGCAATGTCAAGGACACACCTCGCCCGAAAGGGGCTGGGTGGCGGAACCCAGCCCTCATCGGAACGAGGAAGCACAAGGATTGGCCCTTTCGAGGTGAAGCGGTCGACTTCGCCCACGACTCGGCCAATCCTTAGCAAAGGGCCCTCACCTCCGACCACGGCGGCGTCGACATCACCTTCGCGACATCACCCAAACCTCCGCAAGGGCCTCGCCTCCAACCCACGACAACGTCGACATCACCTCCGCGACATCACCCAAACCTCTACAAGGGCCTGCGCCCGACCACGGCGGCGTCGACATCACCTTCGCGACATCGGCCAAACCCCCCGCAAGGGGCCTCGCGCCCTCGACTTCTGGCGGCGTCGACATCACCATTGACATCAACAAACCGGCGAAAGGCTCGCCTCCACCTTCGGCGACTCCGATCACGCCTTCGCCTCCCTACTCGTAAGCACCGGCCAAGAAGGGGCTAGGGGGATCATTGGAGGCCAATTCTACCCAAAAGGTCTTGCCGCTACTCACGAGTCGGAGTAGAAGAGATGCACAACTCAGGCGTTTACCTCACGTCTAACAACAATGGCAACTTCAACCACACCCTCGCCAACAACCCGACAAGGGTTTCAGCTCCGACTTAGGTGACCCCAACCGCAGCTTCGCCAAGAACGTCGACAAGGTCCGCTTCGCCTTCGGCCGGCGACTCCGGCATGTCTTCACCTCCTACACATAAGCACCGTCAAGAAGGGGCAAGGGGCAGCATTGGAGGCCAATTCTACCCAAAACGTCTTGCCGCTACTCATGAGTCGGAGTAGGAAAAGGCGGCCAACTCCGGCATCTACCTACGCCCGATGACATCCACACCTTCGCCCGACCCGACAAGGGCTTCGCCTCGGCACCCGGCGATGACATCCGCACCTTCGCCCCGGCCGACAAGGGCCTCGCCTCGGCACCGGCGGCGACATCCGCGCACCGCCCGACTTTGGCAAGGGCCTGCGCCTCGTCATCGGCGATGACATCCGCGACCTTCGCCTCGACTTTGGCAAGGGCCTCGCCCGGCATCGGCGATGACATCCGCACCTTCGCCTCGACCCGGCAAGGGCCTCGCCCTCCGCACCAACGGCGACATCCCCACCTTCGCCTTGACCCCGGCAAGGGCCTGCGCCCTCGGCACCATCGATGATATCCGCACCCTCGCCTCGACCGGCGAGGGCCTCGCCTTGACTTCAACACCGGCGCACCCTCGCCTACGCCGACGGGGCTCGCCATCGATCGCGGTGACCGACACCACCGTTTGTAGCTGAATCAAGTCGGACCAACTTCATCGACCTCGACCTCAACATTCATTCCGTCATCGACCTCCTGCGGCAACTCTCCAACGACCCAGAACCCGGGAGCGGCGACCTCCACAAACCGCGACTACCCGAACAACGAAGAGCCACCCCGAACTAACAAAGACCCTCGCGCAACAACTAAGAAGGGCGGAGGCCGGGCGTGGGACCTCGCAATCAACGAACACTTCATCATCGTATTATATCCGCCGGCCTTCGCGGCGTCTAGTGGAAGCTTGTATTCATGGGCCTTTTCTGTTTTAGCGACTAGGTCTTGTTGTACCCGACCTATAGTGGAATGAAATGGATCTTATGAAGGTGCAATATGTTTTTTTCTAAAAAAACTCTAATTTTGTTAGTTGGGAAATAAAGAATGCACAAAAAGAAGAGACAAATGAAATCAATAATTTACACACACTAATGATATTCGGTATTTTTGTCTTGTGTATATATACATTATTAGTGTTATATAATTCGATAGCCGTTCGATTGAAAATAAAGGGCCTAAATCAATCGGGTCATCAGTTGCTCTTGGCATGCTCATTTCATTTTCCCCCTCTCTAAAACCCTCGCTGTTATTATACCTAAAAAAACCCTCGCCGTTGCGCCGCTGACTCTCATCTACGGACCACGCCGCCGTCGCCGAGGACACACCAGACGCAGACCGCAGACGCCTCACTGATGGCTTTGGCTCGCCTTGGACGATCTCTTGCCGGCCGCCTCCACCGCTCTACCTACCTTCCGCCGGCGCCCACGTAACCCCTATCTCCCCCTATCCACCTGTTCTAGATCTCGATTGATTTCTGCAACTCCAGCGAAGATTCTCACACCCGATTCCGTTTCGGTTTCAGAGACTACCATGCCGCCGTTTTCGGATCCTTCGCTCCGACCCACACAGGCGTATGCTCAAGAGGTGATTGGGTGATGGCTTGCTTCATTGCGCGTCTATTCCTGTTTAAGTCCTGCACATGCACTTCCATTTCAATCAGTCTATCACATCAATTGGTAATTAGGTTTTGCAAGCTTGACGTACAATGCCAGCGGCATGATTAGCCACAAGCTCGAGGGCCCGTTTCCAGCCCACATTGTGAAGGTTTGAGTTATTGAGTGCTATTCGTTTTGAAATTTATTGTTGCTCCTACCCTGTTTTGGTTACATGAGTTTGTGTTTCTGCAGGTTCTGGATCTTGTAGTACAACTGAATCATTCTAGACCGATGTCCACAGCATCACCGGTGGCGGCAGCGTCAAAGGTGCCCATTGGAGCCCAGAAGGTGTGAGAGAACATTCTGATTTACTTACGTCATTTTCTCCACTTGGAGGTGTACTGTTTTAATTGTAGTTATGTTTGTTACATATATGTCCAGATTGGTATGAAGGTTGTCATGATGAGTCCTGGTTTTGTATATGAGCCGTACAGTCCACGGGAACGCATTCCCTTCTGGAAAAGGTTTTTTCTTTGACTATATGTTTTGACCATGTGTGATTCTGATTATCCTTAGAGATTTCAGAATATGGCACTCGAATACTCGATGCATATTTCTATTCATCTAGTTGTGTGAGGAATATCTGATATTGCTGCAGACTGCAGTGCGTAGGTACCATTAGACTGGTATAGTTTACCATGCCTCAAAACAGAGATTTTGTTTGAAAGTTTTAGCTAGTGAATACATATTTTGAAACATCCATATCCATTTGCTATATGCATGAGACTTATAATCTTTCGTTACTTCTAGCGGACTAACAAATGATGTTTTGGACATTAACAATAACTTCAGAACACAAGTTTGATCTGCACCTCATTTTGCAATGTCCTCCCGCCATTCAAAGTACAAACTATAAGATGTTTTGGCTTTTCTAGTTACATTGCTTTTTGTGTATTCTAAATACATAGCAAAAGCTATGTATATAGAAAAGCCAAAACGTCTTATAGCTTAGAATGTAGTTAGTATTTCAGATTCTGTTAAAATTGTAATATTACCAACTTGGGACTAAAAGGCTTTGCTGCTGCTGTATTATAATTGTAATAATATTATTATTATTATTATGTAATATCATTTATTATGTAAATACACGTTCCTCTTCCATATGTTTGATTAATATTGTAAATCTATTGGCGTTTAAAGCTAAAGCAGTTGGACCACAAGCATTGTAGGATAAGGCCTATTTTTGCTGGAAGGAACATAACAACTAACAATCTGGCTAACCAGACTAAGACATGCTTCATTGAGCAGAGGCATCTAGGCATTCTTTCTACCCTTTCATTTGTACCATATTTAATATGAGCGATAATAAGATGCTAGTATTATCATTATGTTTGTTCCTGCATAAGTATACTCAAACTGTTGCCTTAGTTCCGAAAGGTACAGACTACAAAGTTTGTGGCGTGATATGGTCTTACAAATTCAAAAAATAATTCTTGTTGTATGACAAGAAAGAACTTGTGATTTCAACTTGGATTTGTTCTGAATTAGATTGTTTACACTAAGTGGCTGGAGAAGGACAAAAGAGGACATCATTTTGGAGGTATTTCTGCAAAACTGGTGATCAACGTTGTTTTCAATTTTTTGTTTCATCTTTTCTCAGCAATTTAGTTCGGGGTTTTGAAATTCTAATGCTCACTTTCTCATCCTTGGTAGCACAATGCTCCTTTGCACCACTGCTGAAATCAACCTAGTGTTATACTGTAAATAGTTGTTCATGCTTATTCAAAAGGCATAACAATGTTCCTTTACATGACATACAGAGCCATGTACTACCAGAAATCTATAGCTCCTTGGTTGTACTTATTCAGGCTTATAAATCTCTGGATTCTTTTCACTTCTCAAATTTGTGTATTACAGTGGTTTAATGCTTTATATGACAGTGATGTGAATTGATATCTTACTTTTGATCCAATATTCCAATCCTGTCACCACTTACCTTCTTTGTATTTTTCTTTTCCCTATGTGATGTGAGGATCTCAGATATTTGATTGTTGATCACTTATTTTTGTCTATGCTATTTTCTTGCACCAAATATTTGCTGATTAGTTTAGGTGCCTTAACAGATGAAGAACGCATATGCTGTTTCAAGGCTGAGGAAGAAAACTGGGTATACCAAAAAGCAATTCTATGATCAAGCATTAAAAATATACAAGGAGGTACGTCTTATTTATTTGTTGGAAACTGCTCATATAATTTAAGTAGTTAGGCTGCATTGGTGTGAGTTTCAGACTTGCCTGCATGTACCACATTCTGGTTTCTGGTTTATGCAGTGTTTAAATTCTTAGAACAAGAAATAATATCAAACACGTTTCGGCAAGTATATAGTTTCATGAGAAGACAAGATCATTGAAATTATATAGTTTTTTAGATATTTAGCAAATCGGCTGTCCAAATTATTGATCTACTTGCTTTATTGTTTTTGACTTTTTCTTTGCTAGTTCTAATAAGCCACCCAGACAGATTTGGAGTAAGAGCTGTTAGCCTATTAATGAAGTAGCCATTGTCCTGATCACATCGTGTGGATGAATTGCAGGGCCTTTACAGAAATTTTTTAGCATGATCCATTTAACATTTCTGTCCAATGTTGCCCTTAATATGTCATTGGCTGGGGATTTTTTTTTTTTCATCTTTTGAATTGCAGCAGTTGCAAGATCAGCGTTGATCTTGCAGCTGTTGAGCGCATAGCACGTGTGACTTGTATTAACACAGTCTAATCATGAAATTTATAATTTAACACTTCCAACTTTTGTGAAACAGTGCCTCCCATGAATACTGTTTATATGCTAGTGGCAGCCCTATGACACAAACTGAAGTTCTTAGTCATATTGATACCATCAGCCTATCTTCTTTTACTAAACATATGTCATTTTGGCCTTTCCATTTTTCTGCTAGATATATATTATATATCATTTTGCTATTGCAATTTTTACGTTTGCCCGATCACAATTGATCATTAATCAAAATATATCTTTCTAAGAGAAATTAGTCCCTCAGCATGGGAAAGTACAGAATATGTTCATCAAGTAACTATCATCACATCATTGCCATTTCCCTTGTGCTTGTGCAAGAATGCAGGGTAACATCTACTTAGAAACTAGAAACAGAGTACAAGTGCATAGCGCAATTTTTCTCCCATTTTAAATGCCACTCTCTGCTCACATTGTTTAATCTACTTGATTCAGGTTAACACTCTGATGGCACATGGAGACACATCATCGCTCCGGAAAATTCTGACCGAGAGGATGCATTCTGTAAGTCCCTGTTTTAGATGCTTTTTTTTTTGTAGTTTTAGATAATACCATGGTTCTGTGTAATAGTTTTGTTTTGGAAAACCATGAGGTTTTCGAATGTAACAAACCTGGTAATTTTGAAAGCCATGTATGCTAAAACTGTAATCTTTTGGAGTTTTATTAGAAACTTAACTCTAGACCTCTTTTTTCTAAACCTTGGTTTTGCACATCTCAAGATTAAATTAGAGTTTTCTAATACCATGGTTTCTGAAAACTACAGCATTAGAAAAGGCCCTTAGTTTTTGACATGGCATCAATTCATGCTAGATGATTTACAAGGATTTTTCTGTTGATAATTTTCTCTTTTCTTTTCGGCTGAAGACTATAAAAAATGAACTAAAGAGAAGACAGTCCATGTGGAATTCTGTACACTGGGAACTGGTGGAGCCTGCTGTTAGTATCAGAACTTTGAGGGCTCGCATGGTAAGCTACTTCTGTTAGACTGTATATCTGTACGTTCCAATGTTCCATAGACGAATTAACATATTGTGTTATGTACACCAATTTAAGATCAAGGACATGCTAAATTTTTGAAGTCCAATATAATATCTCTGATAAATTTATATTTGTTGTACTATGTTTTCCTGATTGGATACAGTTGGAACGTTGTTTGATTTGCAGATTGGCCTCGATAAGAATGACCTCGATAAAGCTTTTATACAGCTTACACTTGAGTTTGTTACAAAACAGGTTTCGTTCTCTCAGACTTCTTGTGCAATTTAATGCAGTTCATATATACCTACATTTGTTTGTGTTTGAATTATTGGCTCGATGCAGAACATGATTCACTGGATGCATTCTGTCTCTTTATCTAACTTTCATAGCTTGTATCTTCATTAATTGCTCTCCACTTTTAAGTCCCGCTCTTTATCTTTAAAAATGGATAATATCTCCTGTTTACACATAACAATCATGAGAGCTGTGTATCTTTGCAGTATTCATGTTTTATTTTCCATGCACAATCCATTTCTGTTCTGATGCCAAGCTTTTTTGTTCTTGATAATAAGATCTACTCTTGACACCTCATTCGCGCCGAATATGTTGCTTCCGTGTCGTGCTTGTATGCAGAATTTTTTAAGTGAATTCTGGCCTTTTTTATAACTTACATCTGGGTATTATTAAATTAAGTCCTTGAAAAAATAGAATATGTACAACTTCTATGTTCAAAAACCAAAACACAAGCAAAAATGAGTATGTTTTTCTATTTACTCCCCAGTGATGTGCCATCAGCGCCAATGAATATCTCAGCTATTAAAATCTGCTGTAATCTATTGTTTTATGTAGTGCTTCACGTACATATTGTGAACAATCTTTATTATTTGTTTCTGTAGAAATTTGAAGCCTATAATTCAAAGGGTGCAGTTGTGTCTGGAGACAAGTCGAAGGAGGTAAATTAAATACGCCTGAACATTTGAAATCGTAGTGTCAAACAAGTTAGATCAAGATTAGCTCTAGAAAACATCAAGTGTATGAACTAATCCTCAGAACTGCTTATAAGTCTATCAAAGTTTGATTGTTCCTTGTTCAATTTGTCCTCAGGAGTAAGGATGTCTTCCACGCTGACCTAGTTTACATTGTTTTACTGGCTGATTACCCTTTATGCATGCAAATATTACATTAATGTCAACTTGTCAAGTAGCACTCAGTCAAGTCTTAAAGAGACATATTTGCTGTTATGCTATATTAGTGGTGATGGATATAACCAGAACCTTGCTTTTTCTGGCTGCTGGCCTGATCTTCTCAACTAGGTAGTTGCCTTGTCGGCAGTAACATATAGCTGGTTGCAGGAAGCTGTAGCTTAGATAGGAGCTGGAGAAAAAACTACCATTTTTAGCCAACTACCCGCTAAGAACTGGCTGATACTTTTAGAGATGATTTCCTTGTCTGCAGCTGTTAAGATAATCTATTCGACACGCCATCGTAAGCATGGTTCACCGCACAACTATAATTCAATAGTGCAGTGGAAAATCAGTTTTGGTCTAGTCAAATAGCTAGTTTACCGTCACCAGTTATATCCGACTGCACTTTCAGGAAGTCAACTATCAAGTGGCTTTAGTTGAACTCTGTAGGGGGGAAATAATTGTCAGAACGCATAATGAATTGGAGGTCAGCGATAGCATCCGTGTGTCCACATCCTCACAGACTCAGTCACTATTCTGGTTTGCAAAAAGGAAAAAAAGACTCGGTCACTATTTACTATCCATTAAGAACTGCTCCATATGGAGACTACTAGTAACTGTGTACACAAGGCACAGTTTAATCAGGTGATTTTTAGAGTGCTTTGGGTCCACAATAGCTGTAATAGGGCTCTTAACTGTAAAAGGGAGGCAGGACACAAATACTTCTTGAGCTATTGGGTGAAGTTAATTGAATGAATATGTGATCCTGTGTGTAATAACTAATAAGCTTGTCGATGTAGGGGAGAAAGCAGGGGTGCTTTTAGTGTTAGTCTAGATAAACAAAGTGCCGCATACTTGTGAAAGACATTTGGGTGTTCTGTAGGTACTTCTTTAGGAAGACTAGGCCTTTATTTTCTCATGATCTATTCTGGTGTCTGCATGTGTTGTGTAGGTACTGATCTATTCTGGTGTCTGCATGTGTTGTGTAGGTACTTGTGAAAGACATTTGGGTGTTTGAGAGGTCCCTTTTTCACCCTGGAGCATATTGGCGTGTATGTGGAAGGATTACTCTGTAACGATATCTTTTGGTGATCACATTCATATTCTAATCCTGGAGCTGAACAAGAGCTAGTTCAATAAAATTTTGCCCTGCCCTCCTTGTTTTCCCCCTCTGGTCTAACTGGTGTCTAACAGGGTCTTCATCAGACACAAATAGGCAACAATGTATATTTAAGTTTTTTTTCTTCTTTGTGTTTTTTATTAGCAGAAAATACAGTTTTTCTGTTTATGTTTTTGGTTAGAGAAATAGCTTTTGGCGGGGATATTGACCCCATTTGGGAGAGTTTACATATCATCATCACGTATCAGAATTCAGAAATATACTGCCCATTTTGAGAAGGAAAAGGTGGAGCTCTTTGGTCCATGGCACTTGGAAGCCTTCCAAGTGCGTAACTGTCATGTGACCTGATTCTCATTATTCTGAACATTCATCTTGTCCTGGTGAACGCCCGGGCTTTGCTCATTGACTATTCTGGTTCTCACATCGATTTTTCATGATGCCAAAAAATATACCCCCAAAAAAAAGGGATAGCGACAAGCTAATTGTCTGCCAAGTGCTACCCATCGTATCTGCGAAGTATTCTGGATGAGATTTGCAGACATCTTCGCACCGCGTAGTATAATTCTCACAAGAAGCTCGCGGAGCTCCTGTGTTCCGACACATCATCATCTTGCATCTGGTTGGCTACCCGCCTGTAAACAACAATTGCCATTGGCGAGGCAGACCCTGGGGCCGCCAGCAGCCAGCCATCTATTCCCATGCATGTCCGGTACGGTATCTCCCCTATCCTCTTATACAATACAAATACACAAAAACAAAACAGAAAAAAGGGGGAAAAACTGGAGTCAGGCGATTGCTCAGCTTCACCTGCACCGGACCCTCCTGGGCTCAGCTCAGAAGACGCAGGCAGGTACGTTGACCTTAGCACCTGATATCATACGATAGCGCTGGGTTACCTAGACAAACCACAGGAAAACGAAGGTAAACTCCCCCAGCCACTCGCAATCCTGCCTGCTGGCCGCAACCGCCGCCTCTCGCGTTGCACTTGCATTGTCAACGGGTTGATAAGTATATATCACGCGCGCCGGCCCTGCGGATTGTTAATGACGACTGCACACTCCAGTGACAGCGTAGATACAGTAGTACTACTTGTGTTGCGTTCAGTTGGGGTGATTACATACGATCCGTCGGCGGCGTCGAGAGAATATCTATATCTATATTTAAACCTACATATATATACTATAATGATATATAAATATATATACTAGCCTATGGGATGGATGGGTTTCTGATCGAACCCCAACGGCTACGCACCGGAATTAACAACGAAGCGGCGACTTTGAGAGAACGACGGTTACGACAATAATCAGCTGTGCCTGTGCTAGCTTAGCTTAGCTTGTGGATGAAGGTATGATGATTCGGGGAGTGGAGGTAGTACGAGTATGTATGGAGAGAGACGTACGACCCGGCCCGGCCGTGTGGTGTGAGTGACGATATATGACGAATGGTCGGCTTTAATTTGTGTCCACAATTAGATCGACGAAGTAAGGCTATCCGCATCCATGTTTCTCTATTTACTTCCTCTATACATCCTACGCTCAACACACTCCACCATGGATGTATATGCCCCGGCCTTTGCTCCACATCAGTTCAGGCACGTGCTTCGCAGGATGTCAGAAGTGCATGCTTACAAAGATTTCGTAAAGTTGAAGGGGGATGCATGGTCCTAATTAAGGCGTTATCGTGTACCACTAACTTTAGAATGAACGCCTAAACAACACGACATTTAGGGTGATTTCGTAAACCTTAAGATATAAGTTTCAGTGGTGCTTCATAATATTATCTAGTCGTTTTATGTATGATTTAATTATTCAGAAGAGATTAAAATTATATATTATAAGAAATTTGCTATATTCCCCTCTTAATATTATTAAAAATTATAAACTTATACAGATAATTATAAACCTGTACAGGTATTTTTTTTTTCTTTGGACACGTTAAGGAGAGAGAGAGAGAGAGGGGGGTCTTGGCCCCTACCAGCCCCTGCCTCTTCCATTGATTATAGATGCATATGCCCAGGCCTCCACGCATGTGTGCAGTACGTCTCCATGTCAGTTGAGCGGTGCAGTCTCCACGCCAGTTGAGGCGTGTGCTCCGCAGGATGTCCGTTAGAAGAGCTGACGCCTGACACAGGAGGATGCACTGGCAAAAGGTTAGAGCCGTGTCGAGGCAAGTTGTACGCTTGTGGCTGAGAAAGAGCTATGTCCCGTGCAGTAGAAAGTTACTGGCGTACCATAAAGCAACACTATATTGGTTCCCATGTAGCAAATTAAAGTATGTGCATGTGTTGCGTGGCATTTGATGATCTGTTGTTGTTTTGTGTATGCGGTACATGTGTTCACTTACATTGCTACTACTGCACTCGTCATCCTCTAAATCCATCTAATAAAAAAAATATTTCTGTCTTGGTCAATGAGATTCTATCCTCTATATACCGTTTTCTCCCACACCTATCCATCCTATCTCATTCTCTATATCAACTACTCCAGTGGGACCCATACGTCATACTCTACCCCTCTCTCCCCATCGCACTAGTCTCTCTCTCCTCTCTCTCTTCTCTATCTTTTCCCCACCGCACTTTGCCCACTCTCCATCTGCTGCAGCCACAACGCCGGCTCCTCCGCCTCCACGCCACGCTCCTCCTCCTCCCCGCTCTCCATCTCCGGCGTCTCTTCACGGGTGGCGCGGCGGTGGACCTCCCAATCGCGCCACCTCCCATGCGGACTCCGCCCACGCTGGGGCTCGATTGGGTCATCGACGGAGGAGGTCGAGGTGGGGCTCGCGGTGAAGGACGTGGCTTGTAGGTTTGCGCTTGAGTACTTAGCGCGCGCTCTACGGGGACCGCGGCGACGGCGACGTCGGCGGCCGCGGCTCCTCTGCTCTACTTCTCCCCTCCCCCTCTTGTGGACGCCGCAGCCACACGGTGGAGAGGAGCGAGTCTATCCTCACGAGCGTCGAGGGCCAGGCTGTGGTGGGGCTGACGTCTGGTAGCGGACGTTCCGTACCATGCAGTATTATTTGGCGGATTGAGGGCTCGTCCGCTTTGAAAATGGATGGGATATAGGTCCCCCTACAGCTCTCTCATCCGGTATATGTCTTTACAGGACGCGTTTTCAGTATGCAGTGCAAACAGTGTAATATGCTATCCATGTGTACAATGTGAAAAGGTGGCGACGGAATAGCTAGAAGCACGTATTGCACGGTACTATGCATCTCACGGATCCACGGATTGCGATCGAGATGCTAAAAGCAAGAAGCATTCTCCGTAAGTAGGATCGAGTTGTATTACTAGTATTAGTATACTATTAGTCATCACAATTAAAAAAAAAAAAAAAAGGAGAAAGACAAGCTAGGAACGAAGGGGCTACCGTACCGACCGGTGCGTGGCAGCGTGGGGAGGCCAGGCTGTGGCGAGCCAACTGTGCGCGGCTGGCGGCGACAGGGCCCCGACCGTGGCAACCCCCGCGCGCCACGCTTTTCCCGGAGCCGGAGGGACAGCAACACAACAAGCAGCCGCAACCCCACCCCAAGTGCCCTTCCTGCGATTGCGCTTGTGGCCCCTACCCCAGGGTGCTGCTGCTGTCTCAGTGCAAAGATATATATTATTTTGTGTATATATTATAAAGATACATACAGTATATATGATGGACAGGCAAAAAGAGATCGAGGTGGTTTTTGAAAAGGCATGCAATGAGGCTAGACGACGACTACTTGAACACAACAAACATCATGTCTTTGGATTTCAACATTCAACACGACTTGGTCGCTCTCTCTCTTCTTTCTTTTTCCATTTCACAAAAAAGGATAGATTTTTAGGATCAGTGCGGTTCGTTAAAGCAAGGACACATGCATACCATATCGACGATCCTGCCCGCATTTCAAACGAGGCCTAGTAATGCGCGCGTCAACTGGCTGGATTTTATTTGGTCCACACCACCAATGCAATGTGAAACCTCTTTTGCCTCCCAGATTCAACGACATGGATTCTTTTCATTCGTTTCAAACTTTGTGGCCATTACTCACCTACCCCAAGAATGAAGAATACATACTATGTTCTCCAAAATGTTAATAAATAAATAGGAAAAAAGAACAACAATGTACATGTACTCCATGGATAGCAGGAACCTGGAGGACAGTAAGGTATATTCAATTCAATTGAAATACGAGAAGCTCCATCGATCGCTGGCAGAGTCGCAGTCGCAGCCTTCCAAGAATTCCTCTGCTTCTGCTGTTGCCCAGCAGCACCCCAGCAACTGTCTATATATATAAACCCGGCGACGGCGGCGGCAAGGCGTGCACTACGCCATTGCGGCCTCCGGCCTCGTCGTCCACCCAAGGGCCGGCGCCGCGCGCGGAGCAGCAAGCAGCTGCCTGCCTGCTTCTTCTTCTCCTTCTTCCACGCCGGCACACCGCGCCGGCCATCCACCCACGCGCGCGCGCCATGACGTGGTGGCCGTGGCCGTGGTCGTGGCAAGCGACCGCGCTCGCCGCCGCGGCGTGGCTGTGCCTGCACCTATCCGTGGCGCGGCTCATGGAGGCGCTGTGGTGGCGGCCGCGCCGGCTGGAGCGCCACTTCGCGCGCCACGGCGTGCGCGGCCCAGGCTACCGCTTCTTCTTCGGCAGCTCCATCGAGCTCATCCGCCTCATGGTGGACGCCTCCTCCCGCCCCGCGCCGCCCGAAGCGCCGCACAACGTCCTCCCCAGGGTGCTCGCCTTCTACCACCATTGGAGGAAGCTCTACGGTAATAATAATTCGATATTTTCGTCATCTGTTGCCTAATTTCCATCTTAATTCAGCTCTTCTGGATCTTATTACGAACTGAGATTGAACTGTCCATCGAATTTGGATCATTCCCAATTAGTTGCCACTTTTCTTGAAAACCATTTTTTTTGTCGTCGTTGTGGTTTCTTTGTTTATTTTTTTCCCCGGACAAGCCAAAAACAAAAATCAACGGTACGTGCAACTTTACAGGTTTACTAGTTCCAACTTCACATGAATGAAACTTAAACAAGAAAAAAAGCGTGCATTTGCGCGTATATACATACATATATATTTAAAAAGAGTGGACGCCTCACGCGTAAACCGCAGGAAAGGAGGCCAGGGAACATGCTTCCATGCTTTTGCAAATAGAAACAAGAGCACAGACTCTAAACTATGCTCGATTAGGTGACCATCCCATGCATCATTTCATTTCAATTTCACTTTGGTACTAGTAGTGTATCTACCTATATAGATTCCTATCCTACCGCCACTACTTGTCTTTGCCTCCCATCACTTTTTGTAGTGATGACAGCAAGCTATAGCTAACAAATTCATTCTTCATCTGGAAATTAAAAAACTGCCTCTCAAGTCAAACCTTGGCTGTGTGTGTATGTATCTTAATTCTCAGCAAGTATATGATTATCGATCTCTCCACCAGGCTGTCAATGCAGCAGGTCAATGATAATAGTACGAGTAGATTAACAACGGCCTGGCCGGTAATCTTAAGAGATTAGCTACACATATGAGCCGGATGCATATGCATAGATCCATCCGTCTGGCAATCCAGAGGTTGAGCACATGCATGCCTTCATGCTTGCTTTGTTCTTCGTTCACAGTTGCTCGATCGATCTCTCAGCATGCATATATGACATTGCCAGACGATATACAGCATTTCAGTTGAGGATCCAAACCAGTTGCAGTTGGTTACTCGCGGTTGAGGCGATTAGTTTATGCTAACCTTTGCGGCGATCGATGATAATTCCCGCTGTTTTTCAACGGTTTGTGGAGTATAATATGGAAAGGACAACTCTAGCTAGCTAGCTAGCTATAGAGGAACGCATCTGCGTTTGATCCAAGTGATCGACGACGAGAATCTTGTGTTGTTGGCCAGTTAATGAATTGTGTGATTTGTCCACATGAAAACACTCAAGTTAAGTGCTGGCTTAGCGAGCCAGTAGATGAAGCAGATTGCCTTGCTTCCATGGTATCACATGCGTTAATGCCTGCTTGATTCGACGACGTTGGATGATTAGTTTCATATGTCAACTTTTTTAGTTTGATGAAGAATTTTGCTTGAGAGATATGTGCCAACAACTTGTTTGATTTGATGAAGAATTTTGCTGAGATTTGATTTCAGTTGAGCGAAGATTGATTTTGTCCAAAAAAAAAAAAAATCACTAGACAACGCTTATAGTATTTATATAGATATTCATACAGTACACATGATGAAAAACTAGATAGCATTTCGTACTGTGGTAAAACGTTTTTCTTTTGTTAAAAAATAAGAATAATTGGTTCGAGTTATATAGTTTGTGTTAACTATATATATTTTGGCGCGCATGCATGCATACAAATTAATATATTTTGGCGTGCAGGTCCAATGCATCTGATTTGGTTCGGGAGGACGCCGCGTCTGATCGTGAGCTCGCCGGAGCTCATCCGGGACGTGCTGCTGTCGCGATCGGAGCATTTCGACCGGTACGAGGCGCACCCGCTGATCCGCCAGTTCGAGGGCCTCGGCCTCAGCAACATCAACGGCGACGAGTGGGCGCGCCGCCGCAAGATCCTCACGCCCGCCTTCCGCGCCGAGAACCTCAAGCTTCTCGCGCCTTTCGTCGCCGAAACCGTGCAGCGGATGCTGGACGAGCTCGTGCCGGCGGCGGCCGGCGAGGTGGAGGTGGAGGTGGACGTGGCGGAGTGGTACCAGCGGCTGCCCAAGGAGGCCATCACCGTCGCCACGTTCGGCCGCAACAGCGACGAGGGCAGCGCCGTGTTCCGGCTGCAGGCCGAGCACGCCAGCTACGCCACCGAGGCGCACAGCAAGGTCTTCATCCCGGGCTACAGGTTCCTGCCCACCAGGAAGAACAGGCGCGTGTGGCAGCTCGACAGGGAGATCAGGAGCCTCCTGGGCAAGCTCGTCGCCGGCCTGCAGAGCGGCGACGACGACCACCGACACCGGGGCCGGGACCACGGGCGCGCCGGCGGCATGAGGAACTTCATGAGCTTCATGGCCCCGGCCATGACGGCGGACGAGATCATCGAGGAGTCCAAGAACTTCTTCTTCGCCGGGCTGGAGACGCTCACCAGTCTCCTCACCTGGGCCACCGTCGCGCTCGCCATGCACCCAGAGTGGCAGGACCGGGCTCGCCAGGAGGTCCTCGACGTCTGCGGCCGCCAGGGCGTCCCCACCAAGGACCACCTCCCCAGGCTCAGGACGCTCGGGATGGTAGTCAACGAGACGCTTAGGCTCTACCCGCCGGCGGTGGCCATGATCCGGAAGGCCATGCGGGACGTGGAGCTCGGCGGCTGCGTCGTGCCGGCGGGCACGGAGGTCATGATTCCCATCATGGCCGTGCACCACGACGCCGACGTGTGGGGCGCCGACGCCACGGAGTTCAATCCCGAGCGCTTCGCGGACGACGGCGGCGACCGCCAGCCGCGGCAGCAGATGGCGTTCATCCCGTTCGGCGGCGGCGGCGCACGGGTGTGCATCGGCCAGTACCTGGCGCTCATGGAGGCCAAGATCGCCTTGGCCATGGTGCTGCAGCGCTGCCAGTTCCGGCTGTCGCCGGCGTACGTGCACGCGCCGAGGGTGCTCATGATACTCAACCCACAGCACGGCGCGCCGGTCATCTTCCGGCCATTGTGACACGTCGCATTGCGCCAGACATCCCGCAGCTCCGCTCAGAAATCCAAATCGATCGGATTCAATTCATTCCTTCCTTCCTGTAAATTATCATCCCTCATTACCAATTGCAAATATATAAAGTATACCATATGTACGTGACAGGTATCAGATATAGAAAGAAGGATAGAAAAAATTATAGCTGTTATTTTTCACTTGTACGAATTCGTAGACTTATTTGGCCTTGAGAATTTGAACTGAGAATAGTGTGTCCTGTGCCCTGAATCTCAAGCAAATGTTGTCAAAGAATTTGCCAACATTAGGCATCAAAATGTACATAACAAGTGAACCCAATTCAAATGCCAGACACTCTCACCACAATTCTTAATGGTATCAACACCACACCATAATGCACACGTCAACAAATTTCTGATAGGAATGCTATATGTTCTTGCAAAGAGTGCAGTTTGTGTCCAAACTTTTTCCATATATGAAAAACAAGCTCTATACAGGGCAGCATACAAATTACAGAAGATGTCTTCAAAATATTGCGGGGAGAAAGGGGTTGACTTTTACTGAACATCAACATCAAGGATATGTTTGAATTTCCTTAGGGTTTATACTTTATATACTGACAACCGCACAAGCTTCTCGATCTCTTTGATAATTAAATCTCTCTCCTCATCAAGTTGTTCATCTTCACCTGTCAAACAGGACACATATTAGCGCTCCAATGTACATCTCTTGGGGAACTTAACATCGAGTTACAACTATGATACTGTTTGGTTAATCCATCACTAGCATAATTGCTTGGTCACAAAATTGGGCTAGGGTTAAATTGGAAGTATGCGATACATCCGTACCTTTGTTTGTGGGGAGATTGTGGAGTAGCTTCAACAGTTCCCTGTGATTGTCAACCAAAACCTGAATAATCTCACGAGGCTTGTTTGGATTGGCAACAAATACCTGCATCCATGCAGACATGAAGTGAAAATGAACCTCCAAAATTGGTAACAGCTTAGCGCTCACACAAAGTTATGATTAATTAAAAACAACAGTTAGTACAACTTAAAATTTTGAAACCCAAGCAAGGCCTGATCGAGTGTGAAGCCACTGAAGGGGTAAACGCACAAAACTTTCAAGTGTGAAACTTGTTACCTTAAAAATGTGGAAGGAACATATCCTGATATTTTTGCTTGAATCCTACAAAAGACACCACTTAGTACTTAGTAAAGGCATTAAAAATGGCATAGTTATGAAGATGAAAACAAACTACCTATGACTAACCTGTGCTGTTTTCATCACTTAGTTGTTTTAAAAGGAGAAAATGTGTAGCACTGCCTTCTTGCAAGTGTATATATTTGAACTAATTTTGTATTAGAATAGAAACTAAGAGAAGTAGAAAACTGCTCGAATACTCACTGTTAGAGACAAGATGACTGGTACCTAAGCAGGACATAAGTAACTCGGAGAAATAAAATGATAGTGTTGAACATAAATAATGGTGATATGCATTTTAACTATAAACAGAAAGCCATCAAGATCTGGATGGCTGGATCTCTGCTAGTCATTAAAGAAAAATTGCAAGAGTATAGTTTTGTATGTATATCTTAGCCTCTCAGGATGACCTTTGCTTGGCAAAATATCCAAAAACTAATAAAAGATAGCAGGATCTCTCATGTATTGTGCATTTGTGCTAATAACAACCACCATTATTTTCACTAGGTAATGGCACTAGAATGCCACAACTACTTGGATTAAAAATCAAGAAACAGAGGAAGTGAAAATGGTGATCAATATCATTGCTGATGCCTTTAAATATACAGGGAATTTATAATTAATACTCTAATACCTTCAGAAGACCCATCATAATGTTTAAGTAACGAACTTCCAAAATGTAACGCTTCATTATTTGAGCATTTGGGGCCTCCAACAGAAACTCTGAAAGAAACTGGCATGTAGCGAAGTGCTTTTAAGCATCATATTTTTGTACCCTAAAAGAAATTGCAATTTAAATAGTCTAACCTTCACTGATTGTCTTCGTGTCACGTAATTAGTTGAAGATAAAAGTTTTGTGTAGAGTCCAAAAAACTGCACATGTTTACAGTGGATCAGTGCTTCAAAATTTTAGCAATACAAAAGAAAAATTATTCATAAAAAGCCTAATCAACATATGCAAAAGATGGAATGGAGGAAGATACAAAATACAAGGAACAGGGTGGAGGAAAACTACTGGCCCTCTTATTTATTTGGAATAAACATTAAAATTATGGATTTCGTTCATTCCACAGAAAGGTATCATTCGGCTGACCTGTTCATAATGTGAACTCAGAAATTCAGAGACTTGATCTTCATGTTTGGTTAGCAAATCCTGCAAATATCTTGTCAATAGCAAATATAAAGCATTTATTATTTAAAAAATCAAATTGATAAGATTAGATTTACCTTGAAGGTGTTCAGAGCATCAGAAGCAATATCGAAGTTTGGTAATTCAACATACTGGAAAAACAACTCGAAGCTACTTGACTCCAATATATATCTGAAAGAGCACTACAAAATCAAATGTATGAAAAATTAATCATTTGCAAAATTAATTTGAATAATCTATTTGTCTGTTTGCTTTAGTTTTATTGCAAAATCTAGCATCTGCATACTGCAGAGTACATTTGCATTGCTGATTGTATTATGTACAATATCTGTCCATGCATGCAACTACAGAGGGCCAGAGGTTCTAAAAACAGACATGTCAGGCGAAGGCATATAGGAGTGTGCTGGGAACTGTATGCTATTGCAGAGCCACTAAGAAATAGAAAATATAGTTGAACAAATATTTCCAAGCCTTACTTTGCAAGTGTAGGATATTTTATGCATTCTCGCAACATGTTCCCACAATTCAACGCAACCTCCAAGTTCTTGTAGCTGGTAGGGCATCGTTAAATCACTCAGGCACGAGTAGTATTACAATGGCATATACAGGAGCAGTTCATAAACAAACACACAAAATAATGCGAGTAGAAGTGGTAAAACTACCGCATATACTACAGGCGCATTTCATAAACAAACACAAAAAATAAGTCAACTATGCAAATATAAGTGGTAAAAATAAATAGCTACAGGAAGCAATCAATCATCTATATATTTCTGCAATTGCATGCCCAATTTCCTGCCAAGAAATGAATCAGCATGCTCCTATTGGCTATATTCCAATTCATAACTTGAGAAATAGGTCTTACCAAACAATAAGGAAATCCAAAAGATCAAAATGGTTTTCAATATACTGGATGCAACAATAGCCTTCATCAACCTTCTGTCTCAACAAAATACACCAGCAGTGGACAAGATCCTTTCTAGCCTGCAACATAGAACCAATAAGGCTAATAACACAGTGAAAAAACGTTATCACATTCAATTTATGAATATAACATACCTCCCAACCCAAGGAAGGAAGATTCTGAACAAAGAGGGAAAGAACACCCTCCTTGCAAATTTCAAGGGCTATCTGCAGAACCTGCTCTTGATTTGGTTCTACTTCTCCATCACCAGCAAGTGTATGCCTCAACGTAAGTATGTTTTTCTCAGCATCCTCAAGAGCCTAACAGGAGCATACACAAATTCATGAGCAACATGATTTTTGTACCATGGTTTTCACTGTTCAGTGCACAAGAATTCTATACGGGGGCAACACATCAATCAGAGAACAACTAAAACTGTAAATTAAATAAGCAATCAGGTGCTCGCTTAAAGCAGGGTCAATATACATCTCCGTTCCTATGAGAACAGTGTTAGAAAGAACATGAACATAAATGCAGATTTATAGTTGATCTGGCTCTTGCAGTTGTTGTATGTCAAAGCTGAATACTATGTTGCAAACAGATCCCAACTGCTACTTATACATTTGATGAACAAGTAAGACAAAGTGTCCTCTCAATGTAATGATTACTAACTTGATACCTACATCAAACAAATGAGTGAAATCTCCTCAATCAATGCAGACGTATACTTCTAGCAAAAAAAGGTATGTTGTATACCTGTAGAACAAATCTCCATGACACAACATGTAGAAACAAACTTTCAGTTCCGCTTAATTTCTTTGATTTAATTCACCTCGACTTAAATGTCTTTACCGCCACTAACATGGAGGCAAAAATGTGCACTCGAGTGGCAATTGCAACCTCACAGGCCCCATTACTATCCACTAGTCAGTGGTTTTCTTAAGCTTTGAGCGACAGGCTAAAGACGAACCACCCAAAACCATCCCTAACAATTAAAAAATCATCAGGCATTTCCCCGACCAATACCAGCAGTCTCTACTTCTGCCAAGCAACATTCGCCAACAACCACTCTGGAATACTGTCATCCCGGGAGTCGTCATCCCGGGAGTCTACAGGAAAACACACACACGACGGATCCAGGGGACTCCGCGCAAGTCCACAACAAAGCAACTCAATCTCGTTGGCAGCGCCCAAGATGGCCCGGTTAGGGGTGGACGAGGCGCTAGCGGCGAGCCCGGACGGGCGGATTGGGCGGGCCACGGAGCGGATGAGAGAGAATGCGGGAGCAATATGCTGGACTGGAGGGCCGCGTGTATGTATACCTTAGCGCCGGTCTTGGTGTCGAGGGCAACGAGGGAGTCCTTGATGGAGCGCGCGATCTCCTGCGGCGACGGGCGCTGCCGTGTCGCGGCCCGGAAGAAGAAGGACATCTCGCCGTTGGCCGGCGAAAATCCAGATGGAATCGGGCGTGGGACGAGGACGAGCGAGCTCTTCTCAGTCTGTCAGTCTCGTCGGCTCTGATGAGTGACGACGACTTCAACTTCCCGTCTCTAACCTGGTGATCGCATAAATTGAGTGGTACGTGTTAGTTCCTGTTGAACACATGTTTTTTTACAATAAAAATTGAGTGAATGCATTACGGTTCTTTTTTGTCCACTAGTAAAAATGTCCGTACGTTGCAACGCAAGAAAAAAAAAATCTAACTCTACTATCCCCTAATATTACATAATCTATATTTACTTTTCCCTAATGTTACATTTTCACCTACTGTCCTCTAATTAGTTGACACTAAGAGCAAAGAGCAGAGATAGAAGGAACGCACCAACCCCTCTCTCCCTCCCTCTCCCCTTTTATAGGAAAGGTGAGAGGGTTTATTCTTTTTATTACCCTTGGTGGTGTTGGTATTTACAAAAATGCCCCTATAAGCTTACAAATGGGCCTAATAGAGCTTGTATTTACAAGAATGCCACCAAGTGCTACAAATAACTTTTAAACGTATATGGCAGACTCCTAAGTTGTACAATTAAACCAGATAATGATAGGGTCACCAACATATAACACACCCACAACAAGAGATAATTTTAAAAGTTGATGGTGTTTGTCAAGTCAATAAATGGTGTACGACCTTTATTATTTTGCATAGGTTCCATTATGATGAAATTAAACACAAAATTTATCCCTAGTATCAATCAAAAATTAATCTTTGAAAGTGGTCGAATGTCGAATTTAGTAGGCACAATACATATACACAAATTTAATTAGATCAGATCTGAATACAAATAACCAATTAGCTTAAGTTAGATTGGATCCTCAGTTTAGTAAACTACTGCCAATCATGTCAGTTGTAACCAAATGGCAAATAACCAAGGACTCCATTCAAGTAAATGGATCGAAACAAATGGTAAGAGCTGCAAGCACATTTATCTGGATATTTCAACAAAAACCTCACATGCATGCCTACTGAATGCCCCTGCAGTTAGCAATTCTTCTATCCCATAAAAACTCTAGAACTGCAACCATGTGACTGTGTAACGCTAACGAGGATTCCAATGGGGGAAGCTCATCCGCAAAACAACCTAGATGCCAAAATCTCGACTGTCACACACAGGAACTCTCTAATGGCATCAGTCCCGATCCGACCGACGAGCCTGCCTAGATCCAGCGCGACTGAACCGATCTAACTGGGATGGGTGTGAGCGGAGACATGGATCCGCGGCATGGAGAGGCAGCGTGGTAGGGTTGTGAGCAGCGCACCTTGTGGTCGGAGATTCGGAGGTCGTACAGGGAGAGGTCGATAGGGATGAGAGAGGTGAACGGGCACCGGGATGAGAGAGGTCGTAGTCCTCGATGTCGTCCGGGGGAGGTGGCGGGCGCGAGCTCCGGGCGTCGCCGCCTGCGCCGCGCGCGGGTTGGGAAGTGCGTTCACGGGAGGGATCCCGCGTGAGGATGGGGACGTCTTCCAGATCTTGTGGTTTCGTTATCCGAAATAGAAGTGGTGTCACGGTGATGTCTGTTGGTCAACGACACATTTGGTTTATGATGATGAGTCCGGATGGCCGAAATTAATTAGACCCTGGTATAAAAATATAGTTTGTGGTAAAAAAAAATGACTTCTCCTCTCCTCCCTATGACAAATGAATGAACGAAGGGCAACATGGCTCTTGATTTTGCCTGTGTGTTAATTTTTTCTCTCTCTCTGTTCAGTAGTACAATACTTTGATTTTACTGTACGTGTATCCCTTCGACTGCACACCCACCCCTAATCGATACATGCACGACGAGACGACCATTATTCCCCTCCGGCCGGCCTACACGATTGATCATCCCCGCATGCATCGATCTTCTTCCAATTCACCCTCTTCGATGGATCCATCTCCTCTAATGTATAATCGATCCTTTGTCGCCGTCGCCGTACGTTGAGCTCTCACATTGATTGCTCGGAGTATCGTCTGATCGAATGATGCCATAGGCCATAGCTGCTGCTGACGATGTGTGTACACGGCCGGCCTCTTGGATCGGAATTATCGGATCGTCTCCCTCCTCGCCGTCGTCGGCCGCCGTACGTCGTCCCCCCGGATCGATGGACCATGAAGCAAGCATGCATTCCGGTATAGCTTAGCATGGACGACGGATGCCTCCTACTCCTCCAGCGCGGTGGCCGCGGCCTTGTAGAGGTCGTAGGGCGCCCAGAGGTAGTCGACGGTGCATGGTTTCCGGGCGTCGAGCCGCAGCCATGGCTTTCCCTTGCCGCTCCAATGCAGCAGGCTAATGGGGCCCGGGTGCAGGCTCCGGCACCTGCCTTCCATGTTGTCGCCGCCGAGCCCGTGCTGGTTCCATCGGTGGTCGACGGGCCTGATGTCCCCGGCGAGCACGAGCAGGAAGGGCGGCAGCGAGCCCAGGTGGTAGATCCGCTTCCGCTTCTGCACCGCCATCCACTCCTCCACCCGCCGGGTGTACCCTCCCTGGCGCCACCGCGCCACGTCCATGACCATGACGCCCGTGTTGAAGTAGCAGGGGCGGCGGCCCCGGAACGCGGCGCTGAGGTCGGCGTCGGACCAGAAGGCGTCGGTGAAGTACTTGGTGAAGTTGGCGTGGCAGTACTCGGGCGCCGCCACCACGTGGCGCGCGCCCAGGTCGACGGACCAGAGCTTGCGCACGTCGTCCACCACCACCACGTCGGAGTCGAGGTAGATGACCCGGCGCACGTCGGCGGGGAGCGTGTCGGCGAGGTAGATGCGCGCGTAGTTGAGCGGCTGGTCCAGCGCGTGGCGCACGGAGCGGGAGATGCGGCCGCGGACACGGGACGGGTCGAACCGGTGCACGCTCGGGTCAAGGTACGGGAACGTGGCGCGGATCGCCGCCAGCGGGTCCGACGAGTCGTCGCCGTCGGCGGCGGCAAGGAAGTGGAACGCGACGTTCTCCGGACACGCCGTGTGCTGCAGGATGGAGAAGACGGCCGCCATGGTGCCGCGCAGGTAGTTGGCGTCCAGCGTCATGGCGACATCGACGCGGCCGTCGGGGAGCCACGGGGCGGGCACTCGTCCCCGTTGCGGAACGCGGGCGCCTCGCGGAACGCCGGCGACGACGACGGCGGCGGCGGCGGCGTTGCGGAGGACGACGACGGGAGACGGATCACGTCCACCCGGATGGCCGACGCGGCGGCGGCCACGAGCAGGAGCAGCGCCAGGACCAGGAGCGGGGCCATCCTGCAGGCCCGCCTCGGCCTCGCCATGGTGACCGGACCGGACCGGACCAACCCGACCGGGGGTGGTGGCAGACGTGGGAAGGGCGCCACGCCACCACCGCGCGCCGGAGGTGTTTGTGGGTGGCGGGGCAGGGGAGGATAAAGTTGGCAGGGGCGGGACGCGCGCGCGGGGGGGCAGGCAAGGTTGGTAGCGAGGGTCGCTCCGGACGGACGGACGGACGGCGACGACGATCCGAGCCGCGCCTATGCTATACTTAGACGACGACGACGACACGATGATCCATCATCGATCGGTAGGTGACGACGGCACATGCGCCAACGACTAACATGCCTATCTATCTAGCGGCTATCTGCTTGATCACCAGCTGTACGTGGGCTGCAAATGGACAGGGTCGTCGCGTCTGCGCTACGGCTGCGACGGCGTCCGGCCGGCGGCAACCAGATGATTGCAAGCCGCCGTGCCGTGACAACAATGCTGGTTGGGCTGGAGCTGGAGGGTGGCGTATATTTATACATGGGAAGATGGGAGCTAGAGGCATTGGAGAGAAGTGATGAGATGGGACATGGGAGGAGCTTGGAAGATGGATGGATGGACGTGTCGGCGACGGCGAGCAGTCCAGCTTGCTAGCTGCTGCGCGTCGAAGGTCAAGGGGCAGGGGCTCCACCACCACGTATATGCATGTCTGTCTCAAGAAACCTCTCAAAATTCCCTTGAGCCAGCCAGCCCCAGCCAACTGCTCGTGATATACGTGCGTGCATGTGCTGTTAGTTGTATTGCGTTCCATGTACGCACGCAAGCCGGACGCCGCTGCTGCCATTCTTGTCAATCAGCGGTTGTTGGTGGGTCGCCTCCTGGGGTTATTCTATCGTTTATCCGTCCTCTTGGCGACTCCAAATGGTCTGAGAAACAATTAATTCAGAGGATCGCAAGATGCTTATTAGAGACCTGAATGTATTTAGTATAGGTGCACGCGGCGCCAATACACCGACTGATGACCAACCGGCTACCCTGTTTGTTAACTCGATCGCTGGTCCATCGACATGTAAAACAAGTCCCCAAAAGAATCTTGAAGAATCTTAGGGCATGTTTTATGACTGTTTTATGAACTCTGCTCCACAAACTCTATCGTACAACTTAAAAAAATATAGAGTTTGTGGAACACTCCTTTAGGTGTTCGATCTCACACCTCCACCTTTTCTTCTTGAGAGCAAAGTACGTGGAACTGAACTTATTACCCAAAAAACATAAAACGGAGAAAACATAGAGTGAAGAAGTCTCAAATACCCCCTTAAAGAGGTCTCCAAAGGATCCTCCAGATTAATTTTCCTGACATGTCCTAAGAGAAAAATATAAATCATCAAAATTGTCACAATAATAAAAAAACACATCCGACATTTAATTTGGCGGACTTCAATCACCAACATGAACAAAACTCATTGGTCTATTCTATTTTTCAAAAAAAATGCTCACCCCTCCATATGAAAATATATAAAGTAGCACTCTATATCATCATCTATATTACCCACACGTATTCCTTTATACAAAATTAGATAAATAATAACACCCTAAATTGTATAAAAGATTTCCCACAATTGCCATTATCACCAGACATCTTAATCTTTTTCTTTTTGAACATCAGCCATCTTAATCTTATACTGTCACTAAAAGTCTTCTTCAAACTTTACGTAAAACAAACTAAATTTATATCTTTTTCTGGTGACATGTCTTTGACGATGGCCAGGCGTCTACGACGACTTAACCGCAATTTCTCCGAGTTGTTTATAGTGCTTTGAGTACGTGACTTTCCACGCTCGCTTTAAACAAAAAGCACATCTGCTACGTGACTGCCGAGGATACCTTGGTTTTGGTAAAAAGAATTATTGGCGTGGATCACTAGTGTACCACTGTATCAAACCTAGAGAAGTGCTCGAACACCGTGTGCATCAATATTTTACCACGTGAGACGAG
>JADLZK010012759.1:0-112253 GCA_015847255.1 Hyparrhenia diplandra
TGAATTATTTATTTCTACTATCATATCACCTATTGTGCTTATGCATATTTTTTTGTTGCACCTAGATTTTTAATTCTAATTGAATATTTCTTGTCAAGCAAAAAAAAAAAACGGTCTAAGAAACTTATAGCAAGCTAAATGATAAATAAAACCAATTTACTATTGCCAAGCAACATGCATTATCAATTTTTTTTTTGAGATTAATGATTATCAAGGAGGCTTAGCTGAACCATCCTTTCCTATCCTCTTAGTCTATCTAAGTTGCAATTCCAATCTGTGACATTTCGTCGTGACGCACTAGCACATTTTCACGTGTGTGACATAGGATTGTCAAAGTGCCACACTTTTTTTAAAAAAAAATCTCTCTTCCTCTTCCTTTTTTCCTCTTTTCTTTTTCTCCATGGTCATAAAAATATTATTTCTAGAATAATTACTACAATGGTAATTTCAAATGAGGCTAGAAATATTTTGCTATATTGGTCGTGTTTTGGTAAGTTCCAATAGAAACTTAGTCAAGTGCTGAGTTGTTTACAAAAAAATATAAAAAGGCAAAATGATATTTCCCATTAAGACATTTTGACTGTTCTAGATATATATATATTTTATTATGTATGTAGACATGTAGACATTAATACACAAAACCATGTCTCAAGAAAAACCAAAATGTCTTCTAATTTTGAATGGAGGAAGCATATTCCTAATTTAATTTTTAAAACAGATTGAGTCGCGTAAAGCCTTCTATTCCATTTTATCTCCAGCAGGTCCGGCCGAGGGCAGGACCAGCAAGGAGCGCTGCTGGGCGTGCGAACAGTCCCGGCGAGAGGCACGGGCCGCAGAGGCACGGCGGGCAACCGGCGAGCATTATTCACCCGCACTGTGTGCTTGCGATCGTTGCCGCGCGTCCGTTGCTCAGGCATAGCGGCGCGCCGCCAGTGAAGGCCTATCGGTTTATAATCCTACTGAAACCGATTCCTCACGAATGACTGATTTCTCCCCTTTAATTTCCTTATTATTATTATTATTACCACATAATCAAATTACTACGTACTCCCTCCGTTCAAATTATAGTACTTGCGTGGCAGTTGGGCTAATGGAGACCATAGAACGGCCGACATTGGGCTGGGGGCTGGCCATCGATCGCAGGCAAGGCAAGAAGTGCACTGTGCAAGGCAAAAAGCTTCAATCCAAGTGGTGTGTAAAAGGCTTCGGAATGCCCAAAAAGCTCCAGGCAAGCTGTGCAACTGCAAGCAAATCGATGGGGCGGCGATGGCGACCCCAATTGCAGATTAGCTGAGCAGCCAAAGCACGAGATCGTATTCAATCCCGTAGGCCAGGAAAGCAACCGACCGAGGGCCTTTACGTAACGCCACTAATGCCAGTACGTGTCGACCCCAACAAGAGCGCTTCTTCGCTCACTTGCTGTTGCTTTGCTGACCTGCGCTGCGCCCGCGGTCCCTCGCGCGCCTCGTGATCTATCTATCGCCGTTGCAGTAGCTAGGTAGGAGGAGCCTCGTGGCCAACTGGCCATCTCACCGAAAGATAGATTCTACGCAGGTAGTGAGATGAGCATGAGGGAGAAAGGCGATCGATCCCACACGTCCCCCGCCTGTATCTTGCCGTCTAGGAACCATCTGATTGATACTGATGGTTAGTGTTTGTATAAGTAATTAAGTAATGTTTTATAATCTGGCACTATATAATCATGTCAAAGCGCTTGGTTAGTGGCGACACCTCGCACACCCCACATGTACACATCGGCGCGACCGCGGCATGAGGAAATTTCTGCTAGGCGCCGGGCGATGCCGCACGTTGACTACAGTCAGGAAGGGTGCTGTGTAGTGGACTAGTGGTGTGCTAGATTCACTTCCATTAAAAAACAGACACACGCACGTACTCCTACTCCCTCAGTTCTCATTTACTATATCATTTCCGATTACGTCAATAAAATTTAAAACCAAATCAGATCATGTGTAATGTTTTGTCGCATCTCTGAATTTTCGTGTTGAAGCTTATGGCTTATAAGTCATGTGTAATGTTTCACTGAATTTATATATCAGTTCGAGCAGCAGCAGCAGCCGCCGCCATTACCTGTTCACAATAGCATGCTTCGCTATGCTGAAATATGAAGTGTTTTCAGTCGTTCGGTTACAGACTTACATAGCGGCTATCTTGCTGCCCGTTATTGTTCAGTTGTAGTCTGCCTAACTAACATAACACTATCTTGCCGCCAAAAGTTATATTTCTAAAATGTTTCTCTCGTATTAATTTATAAAATTGTTACCGAATGATATTTTCACGCTTATACATGGGTTATACATGGGTTATCTTAGTATTATGTGTTCCCGTTGCAACGCACGGGCACTTACCTAGTCCTAGAAGGAAGACGATTTTTTTATCATTATTAAGAGAAAAAAAAAGTACGTAGACATCAAAATTCGAGGTGGTTTAGTGAATGTATCTCCCACCCTAACCAGTCGAGGTAGACTCAGTTTCCACGTCAACAAAATTAGGGAGGCAACGGTTTTATGAGCCCTTCCCATGAGTACATTCATGTACTATACTAGTACAAGATCTATAGAGTTGTTACTCTTCACTAGATGGGTTTGGCTTTGACTGTTGAGATGAGAAGAGTTCTCCTCACTGCCTATTTAGGAGATGCATATATGGATCTAGTTCCCCTTTCGTAGATGGGTTTGCCTTTGACTGTTGAGATGAGAAGAGGAATTCTCCTCACTGCCTACTTAGGTATTTAGCCTAATGTTTGTCTATGTTGTTGAGAGTACCTTGTGGACTTGTGGTGGAGGAAAAAGAGCCGGCTCTTCATGATAAGCTAGCCATATGCATACCCATTTCATTTAATCATCTTTCTTAGTTTGCTTTAGAGACTGCATTAGTTTTGGAATAAAGTTTGGAATAAAGTGTAGTTTACTTTAGAGACCACATTAGTTTTGGATGATGTGTAATTATCTAACTGCTGGAGGAGCCAAATGAACGTCATACGGGTAGAATCATTGATGAGTAGAAATCAGAGCTGCAGGCATGAGCAATCGTTGACGAGTAGAAAAATCTTGGATCTAGAGATGCAGGCATGAGCAATCATTGTTGGAGTATCATTTATATTATAGAAATAAAAATATTTAAACCACTTCAACTTATACACGCTCCAGATCAAACATTCATCTCGAAACTAGAGCTGTAGCAAACAGACCCTAACTATCAAGGAAATCTAAATCTCTCTTCTATTATTATAGACATCCTGAAGATTCAACAACTCAAGGATCACATGATCAAATTCCAAAAGATTCATAAACATCCTTGACATGTAGTTACTAGAACCTCAACCGTTCCATACTGTTCTGACAGGCTTAATGTGCCGAGCACTCACTGAAGGTAAAGAAAAACTTTCCCATGCTTAATGTGCCGAGCACTCCCTACGTGGAGAATGCACTAACACTAATGACTAGCTCCACCTTCAGGTAAACCTCAGTTAAACTTGTACAACTACAGGACACACTCCCATATAAATGATCCTTTGTTTCCTTAAAAAAAGCGAATCTATAAGTTATTAACATCTAAAAGGTGCCATCAATTATATGGATAGGGATTCGTCTTCAATGAAGCTAAAACAAACCAACAAATTCGTGTGACAATGCCGCCCGATCCTTCTTGAAATCAATGTTACACTGAGCATATAGTATTGCTCAACTTTGAAAGCATAGACTCAAGGTTTGTAAATCTTGTCAATCAACTAGTCTCGATTAATCATCGACCATGTCCTGTATATTCTAGGACCGATATACTATATAGTATAAACTATAAAGCAAGCAGCAACACCAAGCCATCAAGCAGGGGCTATGAGGAGGCAGGATGGGGGTTGGTGACCAGAAGGAGGCAAGGGGCACACTCAGTCCAAGGGGAGCTCATCTTGCCATCCTGTAGTGGGAATGCGGGAACGCAGGAGCCAGCAAATGCAACAGGGACCATGGCCCATAGGACTATGGGAGGCGGGATGGGGGTAGGCGACGGAATGCAACACTTCAAGAAGGGAGCCCTGAGCCGGAGGTGCTTAAAGGAACAATGTCCCACAATGCTTGAGGAAAGGCGCCCAGTGGAGACAATGACAACAGCTTGAGAAAGGGATTTGGCCGCACTTGATGGGATAGGGATCTGGCGATGGCTTGAAACAGATATCAGAGTGAACATGAGACGGCACAAATTGGTATCCTAACCCTACTGAGCCAGATTGGGCCTGGCAACAACAACCAACCTAGTCATCCACTTCATAATCAGACGACTAAGCAGGAACCTATCAAACTAAATCGCCTAGGTTCCCCTAATTGACTTCAAGAGACTGATTCGGTTGACTATTCACGATTAACAACTTGTAAACAATGTCTGGATATTTGGGTCCTGCGGCCAAAATGAACTCATAACAGATGTAACCAGAAAGAATATTATGAATACTAGGAACCTGGAACAACACACCTATTAATAATAAAGAAGAAAAGAATTGATCTGTTTAAGCCACTTCCTACTTAGTATATCCAAGGGACAAAATGAACAAACAAGTTATGAACAAATAACCAAAAAAACATCAGCTCATTATCATCAATACTAGGAATTTCAAATGTATACAGCCAATAGCCAAACAGAAAAGGACACCGATGGCAAAATTACTAATATGATTCATGTGTGGATGTGTCAAATTGCATCTTAGAATTACATAGCAGAGGGGGTTCAAATGGCGCAACACCAGAATATAAACTCCACTAAGCATAAAAGAGGTGAGACGGCCAGACAGAAAATGCTAAAATGACCTATTACCTACTAATGATCATTCTCTAGATGTCAAGGGCGCACAAGGAACTACACAAGTCCAAGCGTGCATCATTGTTGCTATGTAAAAAGCCATGATCATAATAGTTTCAATCTTAAGGTTGTTCAATATTTTATGTTGTCAAAACATTGCACACATGCTTCCCATCAAAACCAAGGACATTCTAGCAAAACAGAACAGGACACATACCACAGAGTAATAGCTTTCAAGATAATTTGATACAATATAGAGATTATACAGATCAAAGAATATTTTGTATGTAAATTTGTAATTCCATACTTTATAACAACATAATTGCAAACTATTCCCCAAAACCACAAGTATAGTAAAGATTAAAGAGTTCAAATAACTCACAGATCTCATGCCAAGGGTGCAGTACAGTGGTAGTACAATATTACATCAGGGCCCTAGAAAGACATTCCTAGTCAGCCAACTTGTTCAGGCGGTGGATTGTACTTCTGGCAAGCCTATTTGTAGGATCAATCTTCAGAACCAAACGCAGGTCGTCGGCACCAAGCCTATATTTCTCTGTGCTTTCATAAAAGGAGAGCACGCTGCACTAGCACTGAGACATTCTCCTTGTCTTTAGCCAGCACCTGCACAGGAGATAAAACCATAGATTCACTAATCCAGATACATTTGTGTTATTGTGTACCATTATTCAAGTCTGCTAGCAAAAATCATATTAAAAGTTCACTTTCAGACCAATCAATATATCTACAGGACGATGCAATACCTTCGAGCAGTCAGCAATGGCCTTCTTGTACTCACCAACCTCCTTATATGAGGAAGCTCTTGAAGACAACACCTCGACAATGTCAGCATCTTTCCCTGATTTCTCAATTAGAACAACAGACCATGACAACCACTTGATAGCATCAGCGTACTGCCCTCCCTTGTAGCTATCCATCCCTTTGGCCTTGGCAGCTGATACTGTCAATCCAGATGGTGGCGGTGGCAGGCCATCCAGCTCTGTGGTTGTGCCACCACTATCACCAACACCAAAATCTGCCTCCACATCGACCCAACCATCCATCTCGCCAAACATGTCACCACCACTGGCACCAGTACTGGTGGCAGCTGCAGTCGGTGCACCTGTGGTTGAAGCAAAAAAGATTGTCCAAAGGATCCGTGCTAGAGTTAACAGCTGCAGCCACAGGAGTAGGCATTGAAGCTGGTGCTGGCGGCGGCGGCGGCGGCGGCGTAAAAGCTGGAAGGTTTAGTCCCGCCAGTGCTTTGGAAACCACCGAATCCAGAATCAGCACTCTGGAAGCTCCCAAATCCAGCTGCGGCACTGGAGTTCACACCCTGGAAGGCTCCAAATCCCTGATCTGGCTTGACCGAATTGACTGCTTCGCGGCGTTCATGGACCCAGGCTTTGCGGCAAAGGGATCTATCGAGCCAAATGGATCCTTCTTCTGCCCCATCGGCTGTGCCGCAGCCGTCGCGGCCATGCCCGCGGGCTTCATCGGCCGGCCACCAACGCCGTATCCACCGGAGCCCATCGGCGCTCCCGTAGTTTTCGGGAGCGCGCCCGCCATGCCGCCCATCGAGAAGGTAGAACTGTTGGCGTTGGCATTGGGGTTCGCACCGGCAGGCCTAGATGCCTGCGGCGCGGCAGCGGCGGATCTAAGCGGCGCGTTGGGCTGGGCGCGAGAGGAGCCGAGCGCGGAGCCGAGGAGGTCGCTGAAGAGGCCGGGGTTGTTGTTGGCCTGCGGGATGCCGAGCCCAGAGGAGGGCGCGGCGGAGGACCAGCTCCGGCCAAAGATGTCGCCGACCATGGAGGTTGGCCCGGATCCGGGCCCCACTTGGTGGCCGCCGACGCCGCGGCGGGGGAAGGCTGGTGGGTCCACGACGGCTTGGCGCTGCCGCTGGCGGGCTGGTGCGTCCACGTGGCTCCGGTGGCAGGCCTCGCTGGAGGGTTGGTGGCTGCGCCCGGCCGCTGATCGCGGAGGGGGCGGGAGCCGGAGGAGGAGCGGGAGGCGTTGACGCCGAAGTCGAACTGGTAGGAGTCGAAGGAGGTGGTGGTGGGGCGGGAGGAGGAGGAGGAGCGGTCGCCGGAGTAGGAGTTCATGGTGGCCGGTGCCGGAGATCTGCGAGGTGGTGGGTTGGGAAGGTGATTGGGGAGGTGGCTTCCCTTCCCTTCTTTATTTGTTCGTTTGATTTTTGTTCTTTTTCTTGCCATTTTTTCCCCTCCGCTTGGGTATTTCTCTTTGTTTCGAGGCGGAATCTGCGGTGGGACCGCGGGAGCACGAAGGTAGGTGGCGCGGCGGGCGCGTCCGCGTCGCGCTCGCGCTCGCGCTGTAGTTTCGCTAGTCGGCGTCGCTTGGCAGGCGACCGACACCAACTGTATGCCGGCCTGCCCGGTGGCCTGGCCCGGCCCGGCACCCGCCCAACCGGCCTTTTACTGGCCCTCCAAAAAACCTCGGTGGATTTTTCCTTTCTCTTGTTTTTTTATTTTATTTGAAAAGCTCAAACTCTAAGAGCATGGTTCTGGATCAGAGAATAAAATTAGTAATTACGTTTTTTAGGAAAATCCGTAATTACGTGAAGATAGCCACCCTGCTAACTACTCCCTCCGTTTCAAATTATAGTTCGTTTGACTTTTTTGACTCTAAATTTGACCACTGCCTTATTCAAAAAATTTATACAAAAATAATCAAATTTAAGTCATTCTTAAATATCATTTGTTGATAAAGCAAGTCACAACAAAAGAAGTGATATTTTGCACAAAATTTTGAATCAGACCAGCTGGTCAAAGTTAGAGTTGAAAAAGTCAAACGAACTACAATTTAAAACGGATTTAGTATTAGTTAATTCCTATTTAGAACACGGCAGGAGAGCAATTAATTCCAGTCTCACTCTCTAAGCCCACGTATTTATGAATTATCTATATACAACTTCTATTGGTCCAGAACCTGCGTTTCATCATTTTTAAGCCCACGGGAACACAAGACATTGTGCGTCTTGTTAGTCCCATTTCAACTTACTTTGGCACACACCTTGACTATCTCTGAATTCTAACTTTTTATTTAAGAGTCAAATCATCTCTTAATTTTAAACAAAATTATATAATAAAATAATAATATTGATATATATTATTAGATTGTATTACCATATCTATTTGCGATAAATCTTTAGAATTTTTATTTTTTATTAAACTTGAGATATTTTGATTTAAAAACGTTAAAACAACTGATAATTTAGAATGGAAGGGAGTAATACATTTTGTAATGTACTGCGCGTTACACACGTTGATTTAGGACTGGAGAATGTGCCGGACTTGCCTAACATGTCCCTGTCTCCTTTATGCAAGGGTGGGGTTAACGGGATAAAGTTATAGGCACATGCACAGCCTCCGTATTGCAAAAGGCGCGCGTTAGGGAGCTGGAATCAGGTACTCGTATACAGAATTAGGACGATTTAATATCGATTTTCTCCACAGTACTGCACTGCTTCCCCAAGATTATGGACGACGGCTAGTGCGGGAGAAAAGGAGAGATTGATTCTCTCTCTCTGTCGAGAATGTGGTGAAGAAAATGACCTGCATTGTGTGTCACATACACATTATTATCCGAGGAAAAGATGTTACGGTTTGGAAATAGACTTTAAAAAGTAGGGTCTGTTTTTGTCTCGGATGATATATTCGAGAGAATCCTAATATATGATAGAGCATGTTCTAGAGAACTAGAGTATGGTTGTCATATTATCAGTGGTATTTCGGTGAACAGGAATTAGTAGAATGACACTTTTTTTTTTTTTTGAGAAACAAGTAGTAGAATGACACTTTGGCTGCGTAGATAGGCTGGTGGCAACCGCAACAATGAAAAGTTTCTTTTTCTTCTCTCTGTAAAAAAAACATTTGTTGTTTGTGGTAGTTCGTTTGTTTTGCTTTTGTGCCACCAATAAGTTATTGACAGTTAATGCATTAATCTATTGACTTTTTAAAAGATTATTCTCGCTCGCACAATGATCGTCAAGCCCCTTGTTGCTCCAAAAAATACCATGGCCATGTTGGACAAATCAAATAATCAGAGAGATTATGTGGCCATTTGGGTGCTCAAGGTGCTTCTTGAGAACATCTTTAAGAGGTCAGGCAAAATATTTCCTAAAGATAAACTTAGCTACTACTATTGAAAGGAAAAATGTCTCCAATAGACTATGTAAATGACTCTCTAAATTTAGCAGCTCTCTATTCTACCTCTTTAGCTCTATACTTTGGATAACCTATCTCATTGGCCATTTAATACAAAGAAGAATTAGAGTGATCAAGTATTTTCTTGTCAATTATTTTAGAAAGTAGTTAAATCAGTAAACTTGAATAGACTTTTTGGCCAATCTCTTAGACATGCTCTTAATATATATTTCTGCAAATGAGGAGCCTGTGTTTTATTCTTTGGCAAACCATCTAGTTCCATTTTACCTCAAAATTAGTAGAAAACAGCCGATAAAAAAAGTTGCTTTTGAAAAAAAAAAAGTTGGTGAGAGAGTTGCCTTGCTGGCAACACACCACAACGTAACAGATCGTATTCTCGAAAGAAGAAAACAAAATTGGCCTAGTTGAATTAGTGAGCCAACAACTCGACGTGATGTGTAGTAAACACCCATAACATGATGCTGATCAAGTGGGTGTCCGGAATGGACCAGTTTCATACTTTCATTCGTGGCTTCTTGTTCCTTTCCCTTCCTTTTTGAGACGAGTTTCGTTGGTCAAGGGAGAACAACTCTATCATTGTGAAAAAAAATGAATCTGAATCTCAGATTCAGCTAGATTCACAGTGAACCAACCAGCTCTACCATGGATCGGAGATTTACCAAAGTATTTGAGACAGCTCCACCTCCCTATTTGTTTCAGAGCCAAGCTAGGGCATGGAAGAATGAAGTCCTCTTCCTCATGGGCTTCACTCCAAGCACAACAAGTAAACAAATGGATTTAGCATAAAGATCCTCTTCCTCAAACGAGGACAAGATAAAACGAAAGAGATTTAGCATAATCTTTTACGCATCTTGAAACTAAAAAAAAAAACATTTATCTTTTTGAATTTTGAGAGACGAGTTGGGCGTTAATGAGCAGAGACAAATGAAGAAAAAAAAAAAAAAAACTATTGAAGATTCCTACTGTTTAAACTCCTTCCTGATATACTTTAGAGTACTGATGGAGGAGGTTGTCGAAAGAAGGGGTATACTGTCCACGAGATACGCGTAGTAACCACCCATGATGGCGAATTGCGCTTGAAATTCAAAGGGAGAGAGAGAGCCGGGAGAGACAAGAGCGTTTGGGAGTTACCCCTTTAATTTTTTCTTGATTCAAATCCAACCGACATGATTTTCCTTTGTATTTATAGTCCGAGGAAGACTTGCATCTTAAGAAATATCTAGGAGGTTTCCTTATAGATCGGAATACCTTTTGACAAAGCAATCTATTTCTTTCCTAAATATTTATTCCCTAATTTATTTTGACGAAGATTGGACGACGATGGCGGCGGGGGCCGCGGCACTCCGGGCGCACACGTGTGAGGCCTTGAGCCTAGCCATTGGGCCCGTGATGGTTTAGTTGGTTCATGACATTACTCCCCCCAGACGGTGTACGCCCTAAAAAAAAACCCACCCATGATGTTGAGCGGGTTGACCAAAGTAGCATGCCCTGAAGGTTGTTGCATCCAATTGTCTTGGTGTAGTGCGGCATGGGGTGCACGGTCGTCGATGGGCTACATGGATGGTCCATTGGCTGCACATGGTTTCATCCGTGCCAGCGGGCAGAGTGAAACGGACGTACAGATGCACAGTGTATCGCATCGCGAGAAGCAGTGAACCGAGTGAAGAATTTTGGCCCGCAAAGCACATACATTAGAGGATGTTTGGATCTTTTGCCCATTATAATCTCTGCACCTAAAACATACCAAACGATATCGTCTGCCCCGGCTCCCATCGATTCACCCGCTCTTTCACCTCCCGGCTCCCGTACGGCGCCCCTCTCCCTCTCTTCCCCGGCTCATGAACCTGTGCCCCATCCTCGCTAGCGTCGCCACCATGTTGCTGGGTCCTGGAGGCGCGACCTCCGTGAAGCCGCCGCCACCGCGCGCACAGGAGGTGGAGCCGGCTTCGGTGGCTCGCTCACAGGCCCCCCGCCCGGCGCTCCCCTTGGTTCGCTCACAGCCCTCTGCATGGCTTCCCTAGCCCCAGCGCACGCCCTCGCATCAGCCGCCGCCCGCTGTTCACGCACCACCTGACGTCCGCCGTCGCGCCATTGCCGTCGCCGGCGCCCGCAGTCGCGGCCGAATTCGGGCGCCCCGCTCTCTGCCGTCTCCATGGCCTCACCTGTCGCCGCCGCTGTCTGGCCTCCCGTCAGCCGCATCCCTGCCCCCACGCCACAGGAACCGTGGTCGGGTCTCGGCATCCCAGCCTGAGGCCGCAGGAGCTGTGGACATCGAACCGCGTACGAGCCGGTGCCAGAGGCGATGCCGGTGACCGTGGCTGGCGTGCTTGCGCTCCACGAGATGGAGACCGAGCGGGAGAGGCTGATGCGGCTCTACAACCCCTACGCCGTGCCTTCCGCCGCCGCACCGCCACCGGTGCCATGAACAAGGCGGCGGCCCGCGCGGCGGGTCCCCGCGGCAGCGCCAGTATCCGCATCCCAGCACTACGACGTCGCACGCATGCTCGACTACTCCAACCCGGCCACCTTGGCCCGCAACGAGCTAATGCACGGCGACCCTCCCTCCGACCTTGCCCTCAAGGTGTTCGACACCTGGTGGCAACCATGTCGCCTGTTCCCTTGAGCAGGTGACGATCGTGCACATATGCACTGCACCGGCCTGCGTCGTCACTGACGCACAGCTCCACAATGCGGCGTCCAACGTCAACAATGTCTTCATATCGGGCTCATCTTCTTCAACGCCGAGGCATCTACAATTGCAGTTTCAGCAATGGTGAAGGCTGCAGTGGCTGTGTTGCATCTCCTGCGGCGTGGGGCACTTAACTAATAATGCAGTACTTGGTGAAGTGTGTGCTTTTATGGTCCAATATATATCATTTGCAAAACTAAATCCACCACTGTAGTTCCAATAGAGATTGTTAAGAATAGTCTGTAATCCTCAGCGAAACATTGACGGATTTTTGATCCAAAATTGCTATGCAAAAGTTATATAGTTAACTACAGTACTTCACGAGGTGTAGTATGAATTTGCCGAGCTGTTCCTGTCAAAAAATTTGCCGAGTTGCAAAGATTCCCATTTCTTTTTACTTGCACATATGAAGCTGCATCGATTTTTTCAGAATGTATTGGTCATTATTTTGACCATAGTTCCTCTTCTTTCTAGCTAGCCTGCTGATTGCTAAATTAGGAGAGAATTGATTGCTAGCCTGTGGGCATGTTGTTTAGTTCAAATACCATGTATAGAATAAAAAAGAGGGTGCAATATTATAGTGCTTTCAGATACATCTAGAGGTTATGTTCTTATACAATTCTTCAACGTTTATTGAAGTGCTGATTCATACTATATGTAGATTTTTTTGAGTTATGAAAAGTTAGGTATTTAATGATACTTTGTTTGATTAATGATTCAGAATGTATGCCGTTTTTTTATTGTACCTTTGTTCATATAATGGAATTTTTTTCTTGTCAGTAGATAAATATCCACCTAAATAGCAGCACTTGTCTTGAATACATTTTGGAGTAGCAATTGTAGTATTTAGTTTGTATTCTGTAGATACTGCTGGTTTTTGCAGTTGCATGCCCTGACAGTTCAATTTATAATCTAAACGCTCTTGCAGGAAACTAGCAAGGGAAGGCAGATACTTCAACCTCAGGGGACCTGAAGATGCCACCAACAAGAATCCTTGTGGGGTGGATCATGGTCGCGGAAGTCACTAGATAAATATTAGAGATACAGAAGAGGCAATCCACCTCCTTGGTTTGAGATGCACTACTGACACTTCCATGGTTAGGTTCTTTAGGTTTGTTTCGTAATTACTGTTTTATTTTATAACTGTAAGAAGAAAGTTAATCTGATGTGAGGTTTTCTAGATTATTCCAAAAAAAGTGAGGTTTCCTATACTAATGCCCATATGCACATGAAGATCATTTGGAGACTATGCTAAATTTTGCTTGTAGACATTTGGAGATTGGGTAAATAACTCATCCTGTCCATTCAGTTGTGGTTACGACAAGTATCAGGTAAATCTATAATTGCTAATTGCTATCCATTTTAAGGCTAACAGCTCATAAGTGTGAGTTGCACACTGAAAATTTAGTTCGGTTAAAATACGGAGGTGTTCAGTCATGAGAATGACTTATTCTGTATTTCTTTTCTTAAATTATTTATGAACAAATTTATTCAGAAGATAGATTGGAATTACAACGATGGCGGAAAGTTGCAGAAGGATTTTCACCTCAGCCGGTAAAAATCTTGTAAATGTTTGATTCAGCAACAAACGTCACTAGGCAGTGGTTAAGTTCAGTCATGACAATGACATTTTCAAACGAGGACAAGCCACAAATGTCTTCTGTTTTTATTATTATCTTTTTACGCATGTTTAAAGCTATAAAAAAGATAAAACGTTTTTGAATTTCCACATGGACGAGTTGGGGCGTTACTGTGTGAGTAGATGAAAAATAGAGCTCATTCTTATTCCTGTATGTTTAAACTCACACTTTAGATGTTGATGATGAACACGAGTGGCCAGTTAAAGAGAACGGTAAACTTTATTTCGAGATACGCGTTAACCGCCCAGAACTTTTCTTATTTACCAAATGGTACAGTTTGAAAATTGGGCGAATTGTCTTTTGTAATGCGGAACTGAGTGCACGGTCGTCGCGGGATTGGCGCATCATGGTTGTTGATCCATTAGTTTGAAGCCGGTCACCGGGCAGCGTGTCCAAACGAGATGACAGTGTATCGCATCATGATAGCAGTGAACATAATGAAGATTGGCCCGCAAAGCACAGACATTATATTAGAAGGATGTTTGGATCTTCTGCCCATTATAGTATAGTCTCTTATAGGGCAAGGATGTGTTTGGTGGAACTTGGAAAATCATGCTTTGCTAAACAAGCTCGCCGGAACAAACGAAAACCTAACCAAAGAAAATAAGTCCTCTATTTAAGATGCTTTCGTGTATGCATGTGTATATAAAGCAACGACGCAAACTTTTCCACAAGTCAAAACAAGCAACTAAACACTTTTACTTACTTAAAGAACAAAACAACTAAACCATGTTTCTTTTCTTGCTTTGCTTAACATGTTTGGACTCTAAGGGATGTTCGGATCCATCGGCATGTGAATTAAACTAAAAATTAACGATGTTTGGTTATTTAGGGTAAATGGGCTAAAAATTTTTAGGGGCTCATTTGTTGCTAAGGGATTTTTTAGCTCAGTTGTTGCTATTTTTTTTTTTGGCTCATACATATTCTTGGTTTTAGAACACTTTAACACTCCTTGTGTTGGATCCTGTGCTAAAAAAAAGTGAGGTGCTAAAGTTTAGCACTGGGATGAAACAAGCCCTAAGCCAATAATTTGGCAACCAAAAGTTGAACAAAAAAATATTTGCCACAAATTTGTATGAGGTATTGGTAAATTTTGGTAAACAACCAAATAGAGGATAAAAATTTGGTTTACCCATGGACAATCAGAATTTGGCTATCAGCTAATTAGGCTCTTCGATATAATCCTGGCTTGTCAAGTTAGCTTGTCCTAACAAAAGAACCAATCCCTTCTTGAATCAATTTCACTTTGACTGCTCATTTGCCAAACATGCTACAGTACGTGCCACACTGCTTTTATGACTAGCACGAACACTTGGAACAGGACGTGTCGGCGTGCCCAGTAATCGAGGTCAAGTCGTACCGACCACTGGAGCATGATGACTGCACGAGAGCGTCGTGTGTTGCTGTTGCCGCTGCCAAGCCGGTGCGTGACACTAGTACACCACCACTCTCTGATGTTCATCCGCTGCCCCCCACGCGGCGCAGCCCCGTTTCTAGCCCCGCCGCCCCTGTCGTTTTCAGCGTTGTTGTTTCTCTCCTCACAAGTCAGAAGCGTCTCGTCGCTCCCTCGCTACAAAACCCCAACAGAAGCAAACAAACCCAGTTCAGGGCAAAAACTAAAGAGGAGGACGAAACGAAAAGGCAAACGGAACCAAACTCGTGCCAGGGTGCTGATCGGTAGTGTGGAAGCTATAATAATGCAATGGTTATCCACAGTTCCGCACTAATCAGAGCCACTTTAGTGTGGGGTCCATCTGTCGGTCTCGACCAGTAGTCAGTCCCCCACACGGATGTGGACCCAGAAGTCAGTGAGGCACAACTCTCTCACTCTACCGTTGCTTCTAGACGCCACGCCACGCTTGCTTTCGCTTCGCTCCTCCAAAAAAGTCGGCCAACGCAACAAGTTCTTCACTAGATCCACTGACTCGCGGGACCCACGTATCCACCGGCCTGACGCGCGGCGCACACACACATTCGCGTTTGGTCCGGGGCTCCGGTCCCTCGCCCTGCTACGCGTCCACAGACAGGGTGCCACGCCACGCGACGCCGTGCGGTTCCACGCCGCTTATAAAGTCGCGTGTCTTCTGCTCTGTTCTCGCATCCCTCGCCACGCTTCGCCAACTCGCCAGTCGCCACCACCACACCACACCACCCTCGCGGTCGGCCGCGGGCAGGAGCGCGGCGGAACGAACGACCCACCGGTGGCGGCAGCCATGTCTGCCCCGAAGCTGGACCGCAACCCCAGCATCCGGGACCGCGTCGAGGACACCCTCCACGCGCACCGCAACGAGCTCGTCGCCCTCCTCTCCAAGTAAGCGCGCGCCTCCTCCCTGCCCCGATCGCCACCCCTCGCTCGTTGCCTCACCGACTGATCTCTGACTGTTTGCCACTGCCGCGGCGTGTAGGTACGTGAACAAGGGGAAAGGCATCCTGCAGCCGCACCACATCCTCGACGCGCTCGACGAGGTCCAGGCCTCCGGGGTCCGCGCGCTCGCCGAGGGACCCTTCCTCGACGTCCTCCGCTCCGCTCAGGTGTGCCGCCGCCGCTCATCGCGCTCTCCTTCTTTAACTTCCGCGGTGATGAAAATTATCTGTTTCGTTTTTCTGTGGAGGCGGCTCCGCTGAGTTGCTTGGCCTTGTGTGTGCGTGTATTTCCGGCGCTTCCGCAGGAGGCGATTGTGCTGCCGCCGTTCGTGGCCATCGCGGTGCGCCCGCGCCCCGGGGTTTGGGAGTACGTCCGCGTCAACGTGCACGAGCTCAGCGTCGAGCAGCTCACTGTCTCGGAGTACCTCCGCTTCAAGGAAGAGCTCGTCGACGGCCAGTATGTGCTCTTTGACCCGTGTCCCTCTGTCCTCTGCTTTGCTTTCGCAGAGATTTCTGGTACCAGGTTTATTTTATTTATTATATTAGGGCGTCCTTATCCACTGGAGCGTTTAGCTGCTTTTGCGGCTTTAGGTTTTCGCGTCTCGTGGGGGTCAATTTGGGTGGTTAATTGTGCTTGTGAGGGGTGTACATCGCAGAGTTGAGTTGAGTCGTTGGTCTGGCGATTTCCTTTATGTAGCTCAGCAGCTGGCCTTGTTGGAGTCCATCAAGTTGGCACTCCAATTGGGTAAACATGGCACTTTTGTACACCTTCCTTTTAATGTCAATACATGTTTGAGGACAAAGTAAACTGTATTGTTAACAACTTTCCGACTATATTGTTTCCTAGATTGATGTATGCAATAAGTTACTCAGGTACCTTTCAGGGTTGCCCGGAGCTTTGCTTTGACACGTTCCTCAGACTGATTTCGTGTTTAGCCGTACTTTTCTTTTGTCACTTCATTGTAGGAACGCCTTTGTTTCCGAAAAGTTAACTGTATCCGAAATGGCAGGCACAATGATCCCTACATTCTTGAGCTTGACTTTGAGCCATTCAATGCCTCTGTCCCACGCCCAAATCGGTCATCATCTATTGGAAATGGTGTGCAGTTTCTCAACCGACACCTGTCTTCAATCATGTTCCGCAACAGGGATTGCCTGGAGCCCCTGTTGGATTTCCTCCGTGGCCACCGGCACAAGGGACATGTGAGATTTTCTCTAGAAATGGAACTTTTGGATAAAAAATTGGCTGATGTTATGTATGGTGTTGAACTGTTGATGCTGAAGCTATACATGTGTGGTTATAGGTTATGATGCTAAATGATAGAGTACAGAGCTTGGGGAGGCTTCAGTCTGTGCTGACCAAAGCTGAAGAGTACTTGTCAAAGCTTCCAGCTGAGACACCCTACTCACAATTTGCTTATAAGTAAGTCTGATCTACAACAATGGGCTTATTGCTCCTTCCTGTACTAGTGTTAGTTTGTCTTTTTTTTGTTGTGTCTACTTTGGGGCTTGAGTTTGTGAATAAACCTGCATTGCCAGATGTGCACTATTTTAGCTTGCAGTCTGCAATTTAATTTTCTCAAAGCTGATTGATTAAAAAAAAAACTCTTGGATGGAGAATATTTTCAATAACAAAACTCATTTTGATACTTAAAAAAAAATCTTTCAAGAAGGCATTTAGTTGCTATTTTGTAAGCTTTTTATGCTGGTAATTTTGGCATGCCATTAATATTATTTTTCATAACCAATACAATAGAAAAATAGTTATCTTTAACATATAGATATTTTTTTTGTTGCTAACATTCAGATTTCAAGAATGGGGCCTGGAGAAAGGTTGGGGTGATACAGCAGAACATGTTTTGGAAATGATTCATCTCCTTCTAGACATCATTCAAGCGCCAGATCCATCAACCCTAGAGAAATTCTTGGGGAGGATCCCCATGATTTTTAATGTTGTTGTGGTATCACCTCATGGATACTTTGGTCAAGCTAATGTATTGGGCTTGCCAGACACAGGAGGACAGGTAATTAGGACATGGGATGAGTTGTTAAAAAATCTTGAAAACAGCCATTTTCCTGACCCTGCACTTATTGCAAGTCATAAATTACTTTGTTGCTGTCCAGATTGTCTATATACTGGACCAAGTCCGTGCACTAGAAAATGAGATGGTTCTTCGTTTAAAGAAACAAGGGCTTGATTTTTCCCCAAAGATTCTGATTGTAAGTGCATTTTTATTTTAATTCTTTCATTTTTAACATCTGTTAGGATTGTGTATATTCTCTCTGTACATGCCAGGCTGTTTTGTTCATCAGTCCCATTTTTTTTTCGTGCTCTTGTATGCTGGTTCAGTTTTAACTCCTTACAGGAAATAGAAGAGCTTTTAATTATGGGTTTTGCTGTAGTACTCGAAATAACCGTGAGCTGTCCATTTAATTGGATTTAGATGATTATGATCACATATGACCCTTAGGAGGTAAAAGGAGAAATCTATATAAGAAAAAAGTTCTTTGAGATTAAAAAAATCTTTCTTCAAGATCTAATTGCTGCATGGGTGATTTGTTGGATGTGACAATTCTATTTGTTTTGGAACTTTGGAACGTGACTGATTATGATTAGTCGAAAGTATGTGTATGACAGCCTGCTGCTCATTTTGATGGCAGTGCTGCTGGCAGCGCTGAACTTGAATGTGATCCTATTGTTGCCCTTTTGTTCTGCGGTCACCAGGCTACTTGATTTTGAAGCGAAAAAAAAAAAAAAAAAAAAAAAAACATAGAGCAATGGTAGAGTCATGTTCTTGTATAGATTAATAAGCAATAGATTAACAAGCAAAAAGTCAAAAGAAAAGAGATGAACTCATAAAAAAAGCAATGTTGTCAGCATGTTCTTGTATGGACTAACAAGCAAAAAAATTTTTTTTTTTCCGTGACGGAAATGATGCACAAACTGATCTAAGGTTGACGGTGGGATGAGGTGCTTGAAATCAGGGGATTTGTTTTTCCTTCCTTTTTTCTGGTTTCTTAGTTATTTTGTATCATAAATTTCAAAAATCAATGGCCATGATTTGTTCGAGATATTACTTTAGCAAGGCTCAATAAATATTTATTCACTGTTTTCTTTCTCATGTGGTTAAGGTTACTCGGCTGATACCAGATGCAAAAGGAACATCATGCAACCAGCGGCTTGAGAGAATCAGTGGAACACAGCATACTTACATATTACGAGTTCCCTTCAGAAATGAAAATGGGGTACTTAAGAAATGGATATCAAGATTTGATGTGTGGCCATACTTGGAAACATTTGCTGAGGTGAATATCATTGGTTTCTTATGGTTCTTACCTTAAACATAGACCATGAGATGGCTCTGGACTGTCTTCGTTTAATAAATAAAATTCTGAGGAAAGTACCTTATGACTTGCATGACAGAGTGTAAAATCTGTGAATAGTTAGTTAGGAGTTGATATTTGATACTCCCTCTGCTCCAAATTGTAAGTCTTTTTTGTTTTTGTAGATTCCTAGTTACTATGTAACTAGACATAGTGTATATCTAGGCGCATAGCAAAAAATATATGCCTAGAAAAGCCAAAGCGACTTATAATTTACAATTTGAAATGGAAGAAACATATTAAGAAAAGGGTCCGATACTTCTAAGGTAAAAATCCATATTATTTCGAGCAGAGTAGCATAAAAAGGACCATTTCTGCTTTTTGCAAGCATTGATTTTTTATATGCAAAATATATGTGTACTGATTCCTTTTCTTACCTGACACTTTCTACTTCAATGATGTTTCCCATTTCCCATTTGACGAAAATCTGTACTTTCCTTAGGATGCTGCTGGTGAAATTGTTGCTGAATTACAAGGTACTCCAGACTTCATAATTGGAAACTATAGTGATGGAAATCTTGTGGCGTCATTGTTATCTTACAAGATGGGAATTACCCAGGTATATATGCCCTGTTAACTATACTTGAGGTGCATTTGTTTCATTACTAACCATATCTACATGTTCCTTGCAGTGCAATATTGCTCATGCTCTGGAAAAGACTAAATATCCAGATTCAGACATATACTGGAAGAAGTTTGATGAGAAATATCACTTCTCCTGTCAGTTCACTGCTGATATAATTGCTATGAACAATGCTGATTTTATCATTACCAGCACATACCAAGAAATTGCTGGAAGGTTTTATTCCGCTTCCAGCCTGGCCATTATAGTGTTTTTTTTTTCAGAATCACCAATTAATTTGCAAGCATACTGAATCATGTTTACCTCACTCATGCATTAACTGTTCTGATGTTAAGTTATTGTGTTGATTATAATTAGGATAACATGCAAAAGATTCCATGAAGTAATCTTGCATGGATTGTGATTACATATGGATAATAGCTATTCTTAATTTCGTATAAGACGCTCATACTTATTCTAATTTTGCCCTCTTTCTCAGTAAAAACACTGTTGGACAGTATGAGAGTCATACTGCTTTTACTCTGCCTGGTCTGTACCGCGTTGTCCATGGGATTGATGTCTTCGATCCTAAGTTCAATATTGTGTCTCCTGGAGCTGACATGTCCATATATTTTCCATATACCGAAAAGGCCAAGCGACTCACTTCTCTTCATGGTTCAATCGAAAATTTGCTTTATGACCCAGAGCAAAATGATCAACACATGTGAGTACTTTCTGTTATCTTGGTCCTTTTTGAGGCCCTTTGAGTTGACATGGATGTCCTTTGCAGTATTCTCTTCTAATTTGAACTCTGAAATCTCTGCTGATGATATTGTTACCACTTTGACCATTTAGTTTTTATTTGGTGGGATTGTAGATAGTGGTGACATGTGGCTCTTTTCGATTATTTCTATTCTAATGGTGACAATTGTTCCCGTAATTCGCAGTGGGCATCTGGATGACCGATCAAAACCCATCCTCTTCTCCATGGCAAGACTTGACAGGGTGAAAAACATAACAGGACTGGTTGAAGCTTTTGCTAAATGCACTAAGTTGAGAGAGCTGGTAAACCTTGTTGTTGTTGCTGGGTACAATGATGTCACGAAGTCCAAGGACAGAGAAGAAATTGCAGAGATAGAGAAGATGCATGAACTTATTAAGACCTACAACTTGTTCGGGCAGTTCCGCTGGATATCTGCTCAGACAAACAGGGCCCGTAATGGCGAGCTCTATCGCTACATAGCTGATACTCATGGTGCTTTTGTACAGGTATGGCTCTGAATTATAATCTAGATAGATGTTCAATACTTGACATATGTATGGTCTGTGGCCCAGCAGCTTACGTACCGACTTCAAACTTGTCTGTTAACTACAGCCAGCCTTTTATGAAGCATTTGGCCTCACTGTCGTGGAGGCCATGACCTGTGGACTTCCTACTTTCGCAACACTCCATGGAGGGCCAGCTGAGATCATAGAGCATGGCATCTCAGGCTTCCACATTGACCCGTACCACCCTGAGCAGGCTGCTAATTTGATGGCTGATTTCTTCGAGCGATGCAAGCAAGATCCAAATCACTGGGTGCAAATATCTGAAGCAGGACTGCAACGCATATACGAAAAGTCAGTGCTGGAAATCCTGTTTTACTCATGGTCTCTAGGACTGTAGCAAAATATTATCTGAGGCATGTGATGCTTATTTTCTTTGCGTTGTGTACCAGGTACACGTGGAAGATATACTCTGAGAGGTTGATGACATTGGCCGGGGTCTATGGTTTCTGGAAGTATGTGTCCAAGCTTGAGAGGCGGGAGACAAGGCGCTACCTTGAGATGTTCTACATATTGAAGTTCCGCGAGCTGGTGTGCTCTATTCTCAACTCTCTTTCCTTGCAAAGTTAGAATGCATGAAATGAATTTTTGTCGCAACATTTTAGAAATGATGTATATGTATGCCGTTACAAGATTAGATTCAGTAGATATACATCTTTAAGAGGTCTCTTCCTTGTAAGATTGATTGATTGGCTTTCCTTTCCTTGCATGCAGGCGAAGACCGTGCCGCTTGCAATTGACCAGCCACAGTAGCTGGTCCTCCCCTTTGGTGCTCGTCGCTTGCTCAACTGTTACTTTGTAGCACTATGGTACAAAACTGAACCTGATGGGAGGGAAGACCGTCAGTATTTTGGTGCGGCAGACGGTACCTAATAAAATGTGCTTATGCGCCCGTTTGTCTTATGCTGAAGCTGAACTGAACCTTGAGTCTCCCTGGCTATATTGGTTGAACATCTAGGTTTATGTACATAAGGCAGTATGTGATCCACCCACCTGTAGCGTGTGGCTACAGTTTTCTGTACTTTGTGGTTGAACATCTAGGTTTATTGTAATGCACTAATACTGTCAAGCTGTCGGCTGCAATTTCTCTGCAGGCAGGCCGCAGGCACTGGTAAAGTGCTGATAATACAGCATATTCTGTTGACAGTGAAGAAACATGTTCATGGCATAGATTCCATTGTACTTGCTCTGTCGCTCAGCTTCTTTCGTATTTCGGAAGATTGGGCCGCGTTTGGATGTTCTAGGCTTCTGGCCATACTAAATTTGGCCCGTTAAGGCGTCAACTGACGATAGTTCTGCTGTATGGATTGCTATGGATTGCTGACAAACATTTGGGAAGTCTTGCGCGTACGTTAGCACAACGCAAGACAGAAAACGCGCCTTTTGGTTACAGGGCACGTTTCGTGGACAGGACGGGCTTCACTACTGCCGACCTGCCGTGCGATTTCTTCTCTCAGTGATGCCTGGACTCTACCTGGACTCTGCGCAGTGTGTTTGGGATAGAGGATGGTTCCAATCTGAACTCGGCGCACGGGACGGGACGGGACGGACATGGTCAGGCACGGCACCGAAGAGGATTCGCAATCGCACCAAGCGAGAGTAGAGAGCCGACATATGAGAGTTCAAATTTCGCTCGTGGCAAGGTTGGGCCAAGTGCCAACACTGCCAAACGATTCAGAGCACAATCGCAGCCTCGTAACTGAAATTAATTCAATTCGTACTGACATTTTCCGCGGACGTACGTACAACAAACGAACGAGTCGTCGCCAGTTTGCCAGACGGGGGACTAGAACCGAAACAGACATCATACGCTACTGTCGTAGTGTGGAGCCTCTCCGGCTCCATGCCCCGCGGCGGCGGCGGAGGCGGCGGCGGTCACCGTGGCGCGGCAGAGCGGGCACGTCGAGTTCACTCCGGAACCACGCCTCGATGCACTCGGCGTGGAACCCGTGACCGCAGCCCGGCACGAGCCGCGTAGCGTCGTCCCTGGCCGGCGCCGCCCCCGAGCTCCGCAAGGCACACCGCGCACTCGAGCTTCTCGGCGCCGAAGCGCGCCGCGGCCACGCGCACCAGCAGCGCCGAGAGCGGCGATGACGACGACAATGTCGTCGCTGCGCGAGGCGTGCGGAGCGCTGCCGCCTCCCCTGCCGTACGTCGCCGCCGTCGCGTCCCGAGACGGGCATGACGAAGACGGCGACGGCGGCCGAGCGGACGAGGTGATGGGTGGTGAAATGGTAGCGCCGCTGGCGCCGCCGGTGGAGTTGCTTCTGGCTTCGTGCTTCCTGCACTGCCAGATGAAGCGCCACATGAGGTAGAGCAGGATGACGATGATGCTCAAAGCCGCGAGCGCTGATGACGCGCGGCTGGAGACCCGCTCGTGCGGCGCCGCCGGCGCCATGGCAGTTCCACCGCTACCGGTATCCATCTTGGTGTCTCGGCCTTCTACTCTAAGGCCACCCCGACCCCGTTAGCTGACAAAACTAACCAGTGCGCTGCGTACGCAGCGGACCATTACCAGTAGTACTGAGAGTAGAATGGAGACATAAATACAAGTCTTTGCTTGGGGTCCATCCAGATCAGGTCATCAAGAGAACGAAGCAACATATAATATGATCGGGTCCATAAACGGTAGTTATTAGCTCACTAGTACGTACTTACTTGTGAGTATTGAATTAAACACAACATGCCGTTAGGTTGGAATAATGCCTTCATTTGTTGCAAGGGGAGCAATTAGCCGCAGCAGCTACGAAAGTAGGAAGTCAGCTGACAGTGATCTAGCTTGCTGTAATATCCGGTGGTCTGTTTGGTTTCACCCTGGCCCAAGCTGCCTCAGCCTCCTAAGGTACTGTCTTATATATAGTTGTCATTTCATTACTATTTTGTATGACTCACAAGCAACACATTTTTTAGGCATTGTATTTTTTTTAAGAAGGAAAATGTATTACACCGGCCCTTTACAAACAGGATCCACAAGAAAAGAAAAATTATAGAGAAGTACATAACTCATGTTCATCTTCCTCGCAGCCTTCAGAGATCCGTTCGCCACCGCCGCCGAAGCCGCTTTCCAATCGTCGTCGGGCACAAGAGCCAAACTCCATAAGGTGGAGGCCACAGAGGAGGGCTTACTTCTAGGCGAATCAGCCGAGTACACTGCCTCCCAGGCGCATCGGCCAACTTCCGTACCCACGACGCATTCTTTGATTCCACCGCCGGCAACCCGAGCAAAGCTTAGATTTTCACCAAAGAACATCTTCCTTGAGATTACCGGGGTCAACAACATCATCACCCGAAAAAAGACGACAATGCGCCAACCTCGACTCCTGAACAGGTCTCCCCAGCCTCTCCGTTGACGTCGGAGAACATTGCCATCGGAGAACGGAAGAAGCTGGGAGAATTTATTCCGCTGCGTCACCATCGCTTCCGCATCGCCGGCGTCGCCAGGAAAAACAAACCACAGAGGAGCCACGCACCTCCGGCAAAACCTAACTCGACCGCCGAACATTGACGGCGAGCAAACCCTAAACCTAGGACTCGACCAAGACCCTACGTAGACAGGCGGTCGAAGAGACGGACCCCCGCTCCTCGTCACCACCGGCAGCGAGGCCGGAGGCGAGGGAGCGAGGGCCGTACCCGGCGGCGGCGGCGATGTCGCTCGCCCTTTCTTTTTTCGCGAGTTCACAATTGTGACCACTTCCATAAATAAAACTGCCCGTTAATCGTCCAATATATTTATTAAGGCAGTTGGATTTGATACTCGCCTCGGCTAAGTTTTGGGTCTCCATTAATCGTCCGGTATTTTCTAAGGCGATTGGATTTGATGGCCGCCTTGGCTAAGGGTCTGTTTGGATTGGACGACTAAAACTTTAGTCACTTCACTTCCAAACAGGAGTGACTAAAATCTAAAAGGTGACTAAAATTGAAAAGTCGTGGTACCCCCAACTTTTATATACCAAAGTTTAGTCACATGACTAAGAATCCAAACACCCCCTAAGTTTCAGGTACCATCACGCAAAATCAATTCTATAGTAGTGTTGTATATATGCATTTTATCGCATATGATTGTTTTTATTTTTTTATTTTTTTCGCATATGAATGTTGTTGGTTGGCCCCTCGTAAGCTCAAATTATGGCTTCACCCGTGCAATGCACCATTGATAACTAGCGAAGACGTGACGCCATTATAATATTTATATGATAGGAAGTCAAACCTTGTGTCAAACTCTCCACCAAATTGAAAGTTGTTTTCACTTGACGGAAGATAAGACAGCTAGTGTTCTCATCATGTGGTACGGTACATATAACAGAGGTGCATGCTAGGTAAGCCCGTGGAGTACAATTACGCAAATGGATCTGTTGGTTTTGATTTTGTGTAGTCGTCTCGATCTCTCTTTTGCTTGACAGTTGACAACTTCACCAATTCTTTCTTTATTAGTAATTCAGACGAGATGGAAGATACCATGACATCTCTTGCTGATTTTCTCTGCACAAATGCATAATGGGTCCATCATCCATGGACCATGTAGCTTTACTTGGTATTTCAATTAGTTTCTATTTCTATATTCTATATGTCGATAAAGTGAAAAAGGTCAGCTGCAAAAGCATCACCGTCACCAAGTTATTTAAGTTATACATCTAAAATTTGAATATATATAGGTAAATTAAAAGTCACAAGTGAACCTTTTGTCGTCAGGACATTATCATCAGTCCGGTCATATGTGATTTGCAAATCTCTTTCTTCCTCTTACAAGATAAGTGGCGTTTTAACATGGAGGACTTTTAAAAAAAAATTAACCGTTGAATACTTTTTGAATTTTAAATATACGTCAAACACTAATGGCACTACCATGGATGGAGGCGATACGTAAAGATTAATAAAGAAAAGACATGTAGAATTATTGATAACTAAAGCCTATCGGAAGTTATGAATGAGATGGAAATTAAGACAGAGTACTTGATTGTTGGTTTCATTAAGTCGATTCAGCTCAGGTTACTAGGATTGTAAGTTTACTTTCTTGGGCAATAATCTGAACCCCGTCGTGGGTGCGTCGTCATGTACGCCAGAATCGCGTGCGGCAAGTCACGTTTTTCATTCTCTCCGTTGTTCTCATCGAGTCTAGCTAGAATGAGTCAGGCGCACTGCTTCTCTGATCGTGGGATGACGCGGTCTTGTAGGGAGGAGCGGTGCGCATGGCGCTATGTCGTGGCCAAGAGCCATTCTCTGTTTGCTATATTTGATCAATAGAGTCCAGAAAACGCTATGTTTGCGGCACCAAAAATAGCTTGTGTCTCTGTCCACTGCGTTCGCGTGAGTTCTCCTGTGTTCCACCAAATTCCGGTCATCTTCCTCGTCTCCGGCGACGAGCGCCGGCGAGCGGGAGACTACATTGATAATTAAACCCAATTAAAATCGAATCTAGTTGTGTTACAATATGAATAAATGGCAAAGATAATAAAGTTAGCGTACGTAGGACCTATTCTAGGACCATTGTGAACCTGCAATCAAAACTATTGTGAATTATAAATATATTTATAAACTTCAGTTAGCGTATGAATAAATGGTGGAAGTTAGAAAAAGAAAAGGGTCTTTGGCAGACCATTGTGAATTATAAATATTTGCAAAACAAAACTATTTATTAGGTGGGACATAGGCTGGGGACTCACCAATGTGGTCTGACCTACTGAAAGTTAAAGACATTTATCTCCAAGGTAGAGGTGTAAAGATTAATAAAGGAGATCTAGTTAGATTTTGGCATGACACTTGGTTATATGACAAATTTTTTGAAGGTTTTATTTCCTGAACTGTTTTGTTTAACTGAAAATAAGAATATTACTGTCATGGAGGTCATGAATGGAAATATTGTGACCTTTAGGAGATGGTTATATGGAAGGTTAAGGGAAAACTGGGATAAAATCATTGCTGATATGCATGTCTTCAGTTTTAATGATTTTCCTGATTTTGTTTTTTGGAAATTGGGTAAGAAGTTAAAATTTACTGTGAAATTTTTATATGATGCTTTGACCATCTCTAATGCTGGTATATATCAAAAGAATATCTGGAAAAGTAAGATTCCAGAGAAAATTAAAATTTTCTTATGGCAGATAACAAATGATGCTGTGCTTACTAAGGAAAATCTGATAAAAAAAATTGGTCTGGAGACCCTAGTTGTGCTTTTTGTGATCAGTTAGAAACCATTGATCATTTGTTCTTTCTCTGTCCTGTGGCAAAATTGGTTTGGTCTATAATAGCTAAAAGCATTGGGGCAAACAATATTCCCCAAAACCTGGAACAATGTTGGGAATGGTGCAATTTATGGTTACCTGGGGAGTTAAGTTTCATGCAATGGGAATAGGAGCTTTCTATTGGGCAATCTGGAAGTTTAGAAACAAAGCAGTGTTTGATAAGAAATTTCTCAACAACCCAATTGCCATTTTCTGTCAAGCTCATGCATACATGATATTTTGGTCAGGTCTGTTTGATGATTCTGAGAAGGAGAAGTGGGTTGAGAGTGCTAATGTAATGCTGAAAATTGCAAAAGATATCCTCGCAAAGCAAACGGCCAGGGAGATTGATCACCTGCTGCTCCAAGACGACGAAGAAGATCAAGACGGCGGGCAAGACGATGCCTGAAGCCCTCAATCATCAAGCAGTGGGAGTACCAGGGATTTCACATCTCCTGTCGTTTGGCCTTTCAGTTGTTTTAGTGTGTTGCTCGATGGTTTATGTCTGTTAAGTACTTTGTCTGGTGATGATACAGTCGGTTAATGGGAACTCTGGTTCAAACTTTTAGTTAGTTCGGTTAAGGGAAGTTAAATCCCAGGTTGCTAGTTTTGAAATAGAAGGTTGGTTGGTGCTATCTTCTGATGTAATCCCAAAAAACTCTGTATTTCCGTTCTCTGAAATGGAAATGGTTTATCCGCGTGAAAAAAAAAGGGGTTAGCGTAGGACCTAAATTTACTGAAGAACATATTAGACTTATGGTTTTAAATTAATTATTATGTTTTTTAAATTATTAGCCCATACAGGAGCACTCGCTGATTGCCATCTATCTTTCCCTTTCAATCAGCCAGCTACTTCTGTTGAGAACTTTTTCTTAAGGAAATAGGAGATGCTTCCGACTGTAAATATTAAAATTTGGAAGAAAGGTTCAACAAAAGAAATTTTATGGTAATTGGGGAAATTGAGAGAACTCTCATTGCTTCTACAAAATACTATTTTATTGAAAGGGTAAGAAGGCAAAATTGATCATGTTGTGTCTATGATAAACCATAGAAGCAAAAAATCGCCTCGGTTGCCATATCAAAATAATTAAGAATATCTAATTATTCTTGTAAAAAAATCGATCAAGGGTAAAATGGTAAAAATCTATAGTTAGTTGGTTGTTCATTCCTCAAAGATTTTGTGGATCGCCGCCGTTCTAAGCAGCGGGAGATGCCACATCATGAGAATCCCCATCCACCTCAACAAGAAGCAGCAGCAATAGCAGGAGAAGGACACAGGTGAAGGCCTGCGATGTTGACATCCCGGCGGCGTCGTATCCGAGAGTCCTCCCTCCCACATGACGACAGCGGCCTCGAACAATCTTGCCTTCATCGACAACCATGGCATTCGGTGAACACGTTCGACGCGACCGGAGCCCATAGCGGCGACTGTGCGGAACACCATGGCGCCTGTGAGCGGCGGCGGCGGTGTGTGGATGGAGCGCTGGAGTTGGGGCGGGAGGGGCCGGGTTAGTGAAGGCAGCCATGGCTGACGCCGAGGCGAGGGCTGCGAGGGCCAGCCAGGAGGCCGCGCCAAGGCCGTCGCCGAGGGATTAAGAGCATGCAGGAGCTCACCCGTCCAACGTAGAATTGCTTTGAATGCAGGAATTGGATTCTCGGTTGATATACTATTATTAGATTTTTTAGATAAAGATATACTATTATTAGATATGCTAAGAATAGTTTTATTACACTTAATCAATAATGACCTTCTTACCCTTAATCAATAAAATAGCTATTTTGTAGAAGCAATGAGAGGCAATTTCAAGTACCATAGAAGGACTCTCAACAAAAAAGAGGAAGGTAAGAAATAGACAGCAAAAGAGAGTGTAGCCATCGAATAATCTGTGGAAAATGTGTCTTCTCTATGTGATGGATAATCAGTGACTTCTAATGTTGAAGTATCTTTGCTGGTCTGAAATGATTTTTAATTCAGTATGTGCCCATTTCGAACTGATCATATGCTCTAAGACGTCAGAAGGAGGCAAATCATCAGATAATATTTTTTATACATTTTGTATGGGAATTACAAAATAATTCCTCTAATCTTGGAAATTTCACAATTATACCACTGTTGTCGTCATAGGACGAAATTAAAGGTTTCACCATTTGGAACGATTACAACAGTGAAGGGTCTGTGTCTGAACAACCCTCAAACAATTTTTGGTTTGTTTTACTACCAAATATACCTCAAATGTAAACTTCAAACTCAACCTATAAGGGGCGTAAATTGAACCAGAATTTTTGTTCAGGGGATTGATACACATGGTTTGCCCAGGGAGAGTAATTTAGACCTTCCCTAGAACATAAGAAAAAAATCAATCATTAGGCACATACAGACCAATAGAACTCCAAAGGACAGTGTAGGAAGATGAGATGCTCGAGTATCTCCTCACTGGCATTTGACAGAACAAACAAAACTATAGCTTTGGAAGGTCCATGTCAACAACTCTCTGGATTGAGTTTTTACAATGGTTGTCGAAAAATAGATAGCTCATGACGCCGAACCAACGGCTAAAAAGACAGATCAGGGGAACCAATTTTAGAGGTCGCACCGTATTATAAATGGTAGACCCATATGCACCAGGTACATACTAAAATTAACTTAACAAAAATAAAATATTTCTAATTTTAAAATTTAATTATGTAATTAAGGGCAGTAAAGATACTCATAAGATACTCTTATGAATGCAATAAACCCAGAACCCTTACTAGCTGGGCTGTTGAATTCCTTAATTGACTTTTATGAGTTGAGGGGGGATTGGTGGTTTATACACATGGTCAAACAATCAAGAGAATCCCACCTTGGAAAAAACTTGATAGAATCCTTATTTCTACTTCATGGGAAGATCTTTTTCCTAAAGTTATGGTTAAAAATTACCAAGGGAGATATCTGATCATAGTCCCTCATTCTGAACAAGTGATTGTAAGCCTGTAAAGAAATTAGAGTTCAAATTTGAAATTAGCTGGTTCTCCAATCCTGACTTCCTACCAAAAGTCAAGGAGATATGGGAGAAACCATGTAGAGCTAAATTTGCAATTGACAAAAATTAGTCGAAATTAAAGTTGTTCAAACAGTTCTTCAAAGGATGGGGGTTTAACCTCCAAGGTGAATTGAAAAAGAAGAGATCTGTTACAAGAGTTGGAAATAATTGAGAAATGAACAACAGGGACTTGACTCCTGAGTATACAGAAAATGGAGTTGTTAAATGAATTCCATAATTTTCTAGAGTTAGAAGAGTCTTACCATTCTCACCAAGAACTGCTCAAGGGAGATTGCAACACAAGTTTTTTTACAAGACAAAGAAAAAAGTACTATTATGTCTTTTGAAAATGATGGGGATATAATTGAGGGAAATGATAATGCATGCAACAAATTATTATCTTGACTGTTTGGCCCCCTGGTGAGGAACACAACATTCACATGGATAGATCTGTTTGGGAGGATAGTCCACAAGTTTCTACATTAGAAAATGAGGATTTGTGTAAACCCTTCTCTGAAAAGGAAATTCTGCCTTGTTCCAAATGGAGACTAATAAATAGATAAAATACCAATTGAATTCTATGCCTGGGACGTAGTAAAGAATGATCTTGTACAGTTATTCTCGATTTTCATAATGGTAGTGTAAACATTAGTAGGATCAATTATGGGATTATTACCCTCTTACCCAAAGTCAGAGATGCTTCAAGAATCCAGCAATATAGACCTATATGTCTATTTGCATTTATAAACTTATCACCAAAGTTCTTACTCTTAGATTGGAATGTGTAGCTGATAAGCTAATACATAATACTCAAACACTTTTCATGAAGGCAAGAAATATAACAAGTGGTGTAATGTTACTACATGAAATTTTACATGAGACTAAAAGGAAAAATCAGGTGGGGATTATTCTAAAACTAGATTTTGAGAAAATTTCTTTCTCAAGGTACAAAATTTCTTGTTTGAATGCTTAGGTAAGAAAAAGACAGCAAAGCGGTGGTAAGCTGAGGAGTGTAGTGTCGAATCTTATAGGATCCTACATCAAGAGCCACAAAAAATGTGTTCAATTTCTCGGAATGATCATTAAAGCCCAAAAAGACAAAGAAGATGTGGGATATCATATATTTGATAATGGTATTAATGTTGACACTATCATTTGCCTCAAACATGATTTGCTAGGAATTTAAAATTGCTTCTTTATTGCTATGAACTCATTTTTAATAAAAAAGTATGATTTTTAACCATTAATGATGATTAACTGGGCTACCAAATAACAAGTTGGAGTGTTCCCAATCATATGTAAGTCCTAGTAGATTACACATTAAGACCCGTTCAGAGAGGAAAAAGATGGAAACATGAGAGGCAATAATATCAGAAAGGAGTTGATTAATTTTTATACTCCCTTATATTTGTCTGTATTTGGCCCTAAGAATTGTCTCGGGATGGATAAAATAGAAGAAGCTTCTTTTCAAGGTGGTCTAATACTATGGTAAAATGGATAAAAATATGCAAACAATTAAAGATATTAGAAAAGATGAATATGTTTGTTATGTAAATGGCTATGGAAACTTGACACTGAGAATGGGCTTTGGCAAGATATAATTAAATTCAAATATCTGAGAAAAGACACTTTGTTCAAACATAACCATTTGATTTGTTAAAATCGAAAATTATGCAAAGGAAGATGTTAACAATGGTGTCGAAAGATGTATGGTTATTTGAGGACTCTCTTATGGTTCTTTACCCCGATCTTTTTAATACAAGGGGATGCGAGTAAGCCAAGTTCTAAATGAAACACAATTTCTTTTTCTAGGCGGTTTTTACAGATAGAAGTGATTGTTTTATCATTAATAAATCCTTGAAATAAGAGGAATGAGAACAATGATAAAGTAATATGGAGGTGGGAAATAAGAAAAAGTTCACGAGTTAAATCTGTTTACAATGTAAACTTAATGATGCAGGGGGTTTATCATAAGTCTATCTGGAAAGCTAAAATTCCCAGAAAATTAGAATATTCTTATGGTTAGTCATGAATGATGCTATATTGAATAACATGAAGAAGAATGGCCTGGTGACACAACCTTACATGTCAGGAAGAAACCACCGAGGGGATTGTAGTTTGGGCCACCTTTTGCAACTTGTTTGGGGCTCAAGATGTCCCAAAAAACCTAACTCAAGCTTGGAGATGGTGTGAGAAATGGTTACCTAATAGCAGGAAATTCCATACCCTGGGCATTGCATCGATTTGTTGGGCAACTAGGAATAGCTTCGAAAAAACCAAACCAGCAACTCACTTTCTATAATATGTCATGCATGTGGTTACTGGGCAAATCTATATGCAGGTATTGACAAGGAAGCCATAGAAGATGCTGTCAACAAGACCGTGAAGTTTGCAGTTACTAAACAAAAACAGAAGAAGGAACCAAAGGAACTGCAAGACAAGGACCCTGAAGAGCAGGAAGATGAGAGTGTTTCATGTGCCTTTTTTTTTTGGAGAACACTGAAGTCTGTTATCTGTTAATCCTTTGTGTTAGTAGCATATCTTGTCATCAAGTTCTTTTTGGGGTGAAACGCCTTTTTATCGGTCTAGAGGCAAGCATCTTTCAGTCTAGTTCGTCGAGTTTGATGTAATCTTGTTACTTGGTACGTGGTAGGTCTGTATCTCGTCTGTCAAAAATGCTTGTATTTCCGTTATTCGTAATGGAAATGGGGGTTCCAAAAAAAAAAAAATTAAGGGCAGTATGGTAAACCAGTTCCAACGAACCATTTTCGTGGTCGTGGGGCTGCACGTGGCCTTTGGCCTGGCTGCCCCCGGTTGGACGTGCCGCTGGCCATGCCTGGCTGCCAGCCGATGGCCATCAGTAGGTTGTACTGACCAATCCGCTGATCCCATTGGCCCTGTCTGATGATCCAGAACATGACCCTCGCAAGCTTCTCCATCACCATCCCCATCCACCCTTGACGCTGCTGCAGTTCTAGTTTGATGTAGTGGCAGACAATCCTCACTTTGGTCCACTTGGAGAACACGTAGACCCGGACCTCCATGAGCTCCCCTGCAGTGGACGACGGCGATGACGTAGTGGGCAATCAGCACGCCATGAGTAATCTTGAACTGTTTTGGTCTCTTGCCAGCGACAGCAGTGCCACTGCTAAGTATGTCCCCGGCCGCGTAGAAGAGGTACGAGACAGACGCGGCCATGAGCACCGACAGCAGCAGCCTCACGTAAGGGAAGCCACCGGCGAACACCACAACGTGCACGTGCTTGCTGTAGAAGAAGTCGTGGACGAAGGACAGCTCTACACCGGTGACATGGAACGCCCGGTCGTAGTCGCCGTTGGGCTCCTCCCCCAGGATTGCGCCGAAGACTAGCCGCCGTGTGGCCGGGCGTGCTGCCTCGGGGATGGGGAAGTCGTGGAACCGGCGGCGCTGGACCTTGTACAGCGTGAAGAAGAGGCACGTGTCCTTGAGTCGATAAAAATTTTACCATACTAACCTTCTACTCAAAAAGAATTAATTAGTGTTAATTATTTGCCGAAACTGAGAGTAACCATGAAGTACCCCAACCACCGTAAAACAGCTCTTACCTACTACACCTATGTAGGTAAACTTCACTAGAGAGTTCTCTGGCTTGTGGTGAAACCACGTCATCGCTAATCCTGAATCATCTCCCAAATAAACCTACTACGCATAGCGCACATGAATCATCCATGTCGTTTCCTCTCCACCAGTTGCAAAAGCTCCCCTATATATAGTGTGGCTCCACCGCTTATGACACCGCACTGGCCTGCATGCTTGAGACAACAGATAGTAGTACCATTCAGTTTCTATGAAGCCATGCGCGAGTGCACCTTGCCGCGGCACCCCGGCAGCCCTGATCATCGTGTCGAAGGCCGCCCCGGCCAGGAACCGGTTGATGTTGTGGTCCTTTCTCTGCCATGTTGTTCACCATCACCATCACCAGCCGCTGGTAGGAGAGGGGCCGACAACCGCCACCGTCGGGGGCAGTCACGCGAGGGCAGATCGATCTTATATACGTACCTCGCTACCGCAAAGGGTACGTGGGTGGTTCCACGCCGCCGGTCCCTGCACCGCGCCGTTAGGCCTCGCGGTCGCCGTGGTCCTTGCACCGCGCCGTCGGGCCTCGCTGTCGCCGCCGCCCGTTGGGCCTTGCGCCGGAAGCCATCAGCAGACGGCAGGGCCACCCCTGCTCCACATGCGTAGTCCATCGGCAGGCCGGCCACTACGCCCGCTGCCCGCTCCACGAGATCCGCCTCTCGCCGCCGTTGCGTGGTGCCACTGCCTGATCATGCATGTAGTTGTACGTTATTTGAGGCAATAAGCAGATTCATGGATTTAATCTTAGTTGCATGTATAAGCAGGTTCATCATCAGTCCTAAACATGATTGTTGATGTTCATTCATTGCTTATACATTCAGCAAACGCGGCATTGCACCAAGCCGTTGTTGCATGCATCTGAGGGGGGCCTGGACGGCCTGGACGATGCGCCAAGAACGCACGGCTTAATAGTACTACTAACATGTTAATCAGCCGATTCTTTCACTTTTGCCTGTCTAAATCATTCTTGCCCAGTACTTTGATGATTCTATCGGTGACTTTTGAACACAGTTGAAATTCAAGGATCCTGAGCCTGCACCACGTTTCTAACCTTCAGTTTGAATCTTCTTCAAAGAAAATTGTGATAAAAATTATTAGTGATTAAAATTCAGACTCCAAAAATTCCTCCTAAATACCCGCGGTAACGCGCGGGGAATCCTTCTAGTAGTTTATATGCAGGACACTTCCAAGTTCGGACATAATCAAGAAGAAACAACAGATGACTACTTGGCTAAGGGTGCCATTTAACGCACGGCAAGCGCGTAGAGCAATTACCACACATGAATCCAAAATATACGTGCCATTTAGATTAATTCATTACATATAAAACTCTTAGGACAAGCATTTTCTCGTAGTCTCAGCCAAGCGTAAATTTCAATTTGTAATGTGCATTTGTCTCCCACAGATCCTATTACGGGGCACATTATTCTATCCTAACAAGAAAGAAGTTCGAAAGAGGAAATCATTGTATAACAAAATACTAATATAAATAAGCATTTGTCTCCCACAGATCCTATTGCAATGCACGGGCATATGATTCTATACTAACAAGAAAAATGTTAGAAAGAGAGAAATCATTATATAACAAAATACTAATGAAAAGGATAGATTAAAAAATCAAAAAAAAGAAAAAGGAATTGGCAGGAAGGGGCCATTATTCAACTTCCTGAGAGTGCTCGCTCCCTTGGACTCGTTTTGTTATTGGGTTCGTTAGGGCAATTTCTTGCCTTAACTTTCAGTTGAGTCATCATGCCCAACTGAAATGCCTAACACAAGGGCCTGTAACCCAAGCCTTAAACCAATCTAAGGGCAGAGCCCAAAGATTTTTGAAATCGGGGCACCGATCAAATCCAAGGGCAAAGAGCCCAAAGATTCAAGGACTGAGCCAACAGAGTTCATCATCAAGAAATCGAGATAGCCCAATCCTGTCAACTCCTGCCCCCAGAGCTAGGGTTACAAGCCTGCGCTACCAGGCCCGGCAACAAGAGAGTTGGCCATTGGATTTTTATGCTAGTTTTCTGCTGTTGCAAATACTCCTTTCGGTACTAATAATAATAATTCTTTTACGTGTGTGACTTGTGGGAATTTCCCCTTCATTTGTTGCATCAATCAAAACAGGCCTCAGATGGGCCACAGGTGGATCGATGGGCTGTACGTGCACCACTAGTATATAATTAAATATTATTTGAGTAAAATGCACCATGGGTACCTAAACTATTGCGTGGGTACCAAATATGTACTTCAACTTAAAAACTTAACAGTTAGGTACTCAAACTATTCTGTGGATACCAGATAGGTACTCCAACTTAAAACGTAACAGTCAGGTACTCAAACTATTCTGTGGGTACCAGATAGGTACTCCAACTCAGAAACATAATAGCCAGGTACTCAATTCCTTTTTTCCTTTCTTTTCTTTTACATTTATTTAACTGAAGCATAACTAAGTTGTTATTTACTTTGCCGCTAACCTGCACACACATGTAGATTCTATTAAATTTCATAGTATTCATAAGCTTAAAGTTCTCATAAATATTTATAGATAAAAAAATACAGTATAAAACGATCGTGCTAATTATTTATGTGCTGATTTTAGTAACAAGATCATTTTTTGTAAACAATAGTTGCAGCGTGCTGGCCTGGCGTGCACCTAAAAAGATATCGGTTACGTTGCAGTGCTAAATGAAATGTGCAAGTGAAACTAATATCTCTACAACATAAAAAGAACGAAAGTAAGACTTCCTAATAATACGATAATCTTTGGTTTGTCCGTCTACCCTCCCCTCATGCGACCTCGCTCCTAATAACCCCCCACGTGCCATACCACTCTGTCTTTCCGCGAGTCAATCATGGGATCAAAATAGGAAGATCTGCATGCCCGCATGTCAATCATGCGATCAAAATAAGAAGATATGTATGCCCTTCTGTGAGACAAAATAGGAAACTCAAATTAGGAAGATCCGCATGCACTACTTTTATGAGTCAAATTAATTTCCATATTATGTCCGTGTGATCGGCGCGACAGAACAGGAAACAAGACCTTCGTTTTGCAACACCAGGTATAAGAATGACACCCAGCAACCTCAATCTCCTCTTCTCCAGCGCGATCGCGCGTTCGCCGTCCTCCTCCACATAGTGCTACACCGCGACGAAGCCGCCCCCATGCGATGTCGCATCCGCCGTGGTGGTCGCCGCCGTGGAACACCATTCCGCCGACCTCCTCCACGCATCGCTACGCCACGACGGGGAAGCCGCCCCGATGACGACGCCGCGCCGTCTGGCCGTCCACAACTTTGTTCTACCTCGAGTCCTCCACTTGCTACGCCATCCTTGACTTCGATCTACGCCGCAATGTCAATCTGCTCCACTATCCTCGCCTCCACGCCACCGATCCGTGTATCCATCGTCATCCCGAGATCAACGGTGCTCGTGACTCTATTGTGCGTCAGCCAAGTTGAAGATTGCGGACGCCACCAACATCGCCGGGTACGCGCTCTGTCTCTTGCCGTTTGGTTAATTGTTGTGACGCGATCACCGCCATTTGGGTAGTGCGATCTGCTATGCTTGGCTTGCCGGTCGACGTTGTTCATCTCTAGGACAGAGATTAGCTAGATCACCTATACAGGAATATGTTTTTAAGAAGTTGATCTGGTGGCTTATGGTTCAGTTACACACTTTGTATATAAGAAAACAGAAAGGATTTGCTCCCGGGATTGCTTAATGCATTTCTTAAGCGGTGTACTCCATCATAGGTCACTAAGAATGGTGTACTTCTTCTTTGTATTTAATGTTTAAAACCTAAATTCTTTATAACTGAACGCCACCGACGTGTTGAGGCTACATACGGCCGAGGCCGCGGCGGGCGGAGGGTTGGAGATGCGGAGGGCCGGAGCTGCGACGCCGTGAGATGGCCGAGACGCTTGGATAGGTGCGCAGGCTGCTCACCGCCGATGCCTGCGCCCAAGACGCCGTCCGTCGCGTACCCCCGCGGCAGCTGCACACAGATTAGAGCGGGCGGCAACCTTCGACCTTCGGGCTTCCAGGCGACTCACCGTTGACGCCGGGGCGGTGCGCTTGAGACGGGGTGGAAGAAGAGGTAGTAGTGGTAGGGGAGAACAGATGGAGAGAAATGGGGAAAAACATGAGCGGAGGGTGGGGCTAGGAAAGGAGCGGACCCAAAGAGAGAGGAAGGAAATACGTTTCTTTGTTTCTTTATTTTTTTTGTACACATATATATTATTTATGTACAAAGCTATGTATATTTATATATGCATAGCAAAATTTAAGTTTATTCATGTACAAATACAAAAAATACACCATAAGTTGGGTTTGACTAAATAAGCCAACTAATCTATACTTACTAATAAAAAGAGAAAATTTCTTGTCCACCTATTCTTTGGGTCTGCCAGTGCAGTCTATACCCCGTGTATCGCTCTGTCTCCCTCCGTCGTACGTATACGAGTCCGTGTTCAGGCGTCCAGCCCCCAGAATCCAATAGAGATACGAGTTCCTCTCTGCTTTCTGCCTCCTACTCCTGCGTGGTTACGAGACATAAGGAGGAAGGATCAAATTTCTGAGAGTCCGTCTCCAACTCCAACCGACCCAATCTGTTGAGGAAGTGGATATCCCGTCGTCGACACTGAGGTCTGCTGGGTCTTGGACCCTTACCTGATGGTGCAGCAGCTCTGGGAGTCCGAGTCCCTCAACTACGAGCTGATGGCGCTCAGGGTGCAGCTGCAAGAGTACACGGAGGAGATCCACAAGAGCAGCAAGGACATCTGTGCTAATGAAACACGCAAGGGCGTCTCCTGCACCGGCACCGGGAATGGGATGAACTAGATCCTCGCTCTCCTGCCCAACGTCAGGAACGTCGTCAGGGCGTCATCGAGTCTTTCATTGCCATCTCCATTACTAGCGCACTGCCAGTGAATTGAGCGGCTCTGCAGGCTGTAGCTGTAGTCATATTGGACCGGACATTATATTAGGTTCCTCGTGCTGGTTGCAACTGGGAAGGCTTGGCCGAGAGAGCATCGATACTTTCTTCTTCAATTTAATTCTCCTCTTCTTTTATATCTATATGTATATATTAATAAAGCATGAAAATTTCTGCCACTTTTTTTTCACCATCGTTTTCTTTCACCTCTTTTCCAGATCTATACTGGACTCCAGTAAAGCCCATGAAAATACCAAAAATACGTGGGTCCAAGTATTTGATCCCGCAATGTGTCAGTACCGTCCTACACGTATCCGTCCGAGTCTCATATGGAGCATGCATGGCAACCAAATAGCCGGAACACATATATACACGACATATACATCTTCCGATCCTCGCACATACATGCACAGATACATCTGGTCAGCCGGCGCGCGGCGGAGAGGTTTATCCACACGACACACGTTGATGCCGCTTCGCATGTCCTGGCCTGGTCCGTCGGCCATCTCCGCGTGCAAGACGCGGCAGCAAACGACACGCCGCCCACACGCTGATATGCACCTGCGAGTCGAACCCTGGCTGTCTTCTGGTTCGAGATACGAGTTCATGTGCTTCTCGTAAGCTGCCAACACGGACGTGGGTAATGGCTGACAATATGACCGCGGACGACTCGCTGTAGTATATAGGGCGGCGACCTGTTCATCGTCGGTGAGAGCTACGCGGGGCACTACGTCCCGGAGCTTGCCGCCACCATCCTCGCCATCGGCCTCAAGGGGATCATGGTGGGGAACGCGATCCTGGAGTTCGCGGGCGGAGCAGAGAGCTACGAGTACCAGTGGCAGCATGCGTTCCTGTCGGACTCAGCAAGACGCTCATCGGCCAGCGCTACAAGAACACCGACGACAACTTCGCCGCTCTACTGGGGACCAAGGACGTCACCTACGAGTCATTTGATATTTTTTTTTCTCCCGTTGTAAACGCACGGGCATATTTGCTAGTATATAGATAATATTATTATTATTTTTACTTTCCTACTATTGTACAGAAACGTTGATAATATGTTTAATTGTTGTATAAAATAAGTATAATGTTGATAAGAAATATTGAGAGAGGGAGAGAGAATAGAACAATGCACATAACAATGATCATTACTACACTTGACTAAAATAAAATATGGAGAGATAGAACATAGAGAAAATAAAGTAAGTTGGGTCTAACCTAATCGAATTCATTTCTACACTTGTTAAGTTATTTTTAATAGAAGTAAAAATTCATAACATGCACAAGTATACTAGCTTTTATTTTCTGAATTTAAGATTGTTTCCATGATCCAACGTTTTAAAAGCTTGCACCAGTTAAAGCAATGTGACGAAAATAAAATTTTAAGATCAACAAAGAAACATGACATAATAACTAATCTATGAGCTTCACAAGTTCATGCGTTACAACGTGTGTCAAGGCATGATACAAAGGATGGTTAAACCAACATGTTAGAATGTGTGTCAAGGCATGACATAAAGTGGTTAAACCATGTTGGAACATAAAACAGAATCATTGAATTTTTTGAACTACAAATAATCCAGTTTTTTATCATAAACCCGTAGCAACGTACGTGCATGTTTCCTAGTTATTAATATGGTACAGCGAACAGAAGAAGACCTTCTGTTGGGATCATTGTCAGTAGTTTGCGATAGATTATTTACGTAATAGTCGTCATTATTAGTATATATATAATATTGCCAGAGTCCTAATGTAATATTTTGCTTAGTCAGCGTGATGTCTCAGTCGAAGCACTGCTGAGTTGCTGTCAGCAAGATTAAATTGACAGCTTATGCACGTGAAATCATGTTGATATATCTGAGGGTGTTTTAGGTGTTCGTTGGTGTTTAGGGTTGATCATGTCTCAGTCTCTACTCTGTGGCGGTTGACCGAATTTTCCAAAATCGATGGTGGGATTCCCATGAGATTTATTGTCGGTCTGCGTGCTCTACGTCTAGCTATTTAGTTGGTTAGATCTAATGTGGTAAGAGAAAAGTAGAAGAAAAAGTAGTAAATAGTGACGATCAAATAACTGATCTATTTCACGTAGCCTAAGCATTGATGAACATTTGAGTCCAGTAGCACGTAAAAAAATAAGAATTTATAAAATAGTCTTTGTACCAGACGACCTTGTGGCCCCATCATGTGTGGGTTAGTCATAAGGAGTTAAGGACGTCCGTACCGGTACAGAGACTAGTTAGCTCCAAGTTGTTTTAGTAGTACTGTATAATATGTTTACGCTCAAGTCAGAAAGAGTAGCTAGCTGCTGCAATACACGACCTTTTCAGAAGTTATCTAGCGCTTGAAAACATAGAAGTCATAATTGGATCCATCTTCAGGACGTGTCTTCGATTACAAAATGTTATAACAAATTTATTTTCATCTAGTAGTACAAAGATAAGGCAAGATAATGTAAAATACATATACGGCTAAAGTTTTTGTATTATTATCGTGAAGATTGCTTCTGCAAGAATAACATTTTAACTGAAAATTAATATAGAAAACTAGGTTGGATACCCAAAAAAAAAAGATACGCAATTATAAGTTTAGAGTCAGTCAACCCTTTTTATCAAATTTATAGAAATAATATCAACAATCATATCTCCAAATACAGGTTTCATATGGAAATATATTTCATGTATTTGGTGACAAGAGTGCACGAGACAAAGACTCTAGTGGCTCATGCTCCAGGACCCCGACTCCTCCACCCCGACAGTGAAGCCGCCCGGCGGCGCCCCCCAACCCCCAACTCCTTCTCCTTCGATGAGAATGTCGGCCCCCTTTCGGTGCCGCCGCCATAACCCTAAGCGCCGGACCACGCCATCGGCCACTTCCACAGTGGCTTCGGCGGTCTTTGGTCGCGCCTCGGCGGCGTTCCGTGCCGCCGCAGGGCGGGCTTCGCCCGGATGCGGTGCAGCGCCCGGCGTGCGGGAATTTCCGCCAAGATGGCTTGGCCCGGCGTCGCCGCCGAGGAAGGTCGGCCAGCCCACATTTTTCGCCCGCGCGCATGGCGGCGGGCGAAATCTGTGCTGATAGGGCGCCGTCCTTCGCTCCGCCATGAAGCGGCGCCGCCTCGGCCGGTGCTGCCCGGGTGCATAGGCTCCTCCTCAGCGACCGTCGTCTGGCTGTTCGTAGGCGGAGTTGGTCTTGTGGGCGATTTTGCGGGCGCATTGTCTTCGCCGACCCAAATGTCGCTACGGGGGTAGCGTCGTGCGCTTCCACCTGCTGCGGCCTCGTTCGGCCACCAACCTTTCCCCGGTCTAGAGGTGGGGGACACACCTCAACCGAGGGCTGCGTGGGCGTGCAATTGCCTCTCTAGCCTTGGGTCGGGGAGACCCTCGACGAAGTCATTTGCCCTTGACATCCTCGATGTGCCGCTCTCCTCAGCGACATTCCGCTGCGGACGGCTCGCTGCTCGGACATCGCCGTTGGCGCCTTGGGCGGCGCGATGGCGGCCTCGGCGACCGCGTCGCTCGCTGCTTCAATGAGGGATTCTTCCGTTGGCGCGCTCGGCGCTCAAAACTTCGGGTAGGCGTCTTCGCCCGGGGCAAGGCGAGGGCGGTCGGCATGACCTCTACCCTCGGCGTCTTCCTCGTCCACCCGTCGGCGCCCCGAGCTCGTCGTCCATCTGTCGCCCCTTGCCGTGCCTTTCCACCCGCCGGGCCATTCGGAGGGCGCTTGAAGTACCGCCGGTGGGCGGGCGGGCGATCGGCGTGATCTTCCGCCATCCTACCCAGAGGCCGCCTCGGCCGCCCGAAGGCTGCGGGCAGCGCCTCGGGAGGCGCGACCGCTACCACTGGCTGGCTCCGCTATGGTCGCGTGCCATACGGAGGTAGCGGGCGGCACGAGCCTCAAAGACGTGGATTGAGATCACGGACCCGGGCATAGTTGGTGGCGGCATTCGGTTCGGCCGGCGGAAGGTCGTGTTCCAGCGGCAGCACCTCGTTCTTTGTGGAGCGGTGTGCGCCCCCCAACACGCGGATGGGTGGCGTGACATCCTTTCCCGCCCAGGAGCGACCCGGCGGCCCAGCGAGCTTAAACCACGACCACCTCCGGAAGATCCCCTTTGCTCTTAGCGACGGTGCCTCAATTGTTTGTCTTGCTCACACCCGAGTGGCTTCGTCGGTGCCGCGGCGTTTCCGCCGTTATCGTGGACTCCACCACCTTGCCCCAGGGGCGCAAGTTGCCTCGGGTCATGACGCGGTCGGCCGGCAAGGGGTCCGAACCCGCCCGCGGCGAGCCGTCGATAGCGTTGCACCATCGGATTTGGTTGGGGCCACACTTGGTTCTACAACGGGTGCGGGGAGCCGGTTGCGGCGTTGGCAGCGTCGGTGTCGGCCGGCGGTGGATATCAGGGGCGAGTGTAGCACCGGCTTGGATCGCCTCGGGGCGCCGGACGAGGGGATGCAATCGTCGCTCCGCCTGGCCACGATGCTGATGGTGCGGGCTCAAGCCCGGCTTGGCCGGGCGTGGGCGTGGGCGAGGGCGGCGTTGAAGGACAGCGGCACCGACGTCGACACCGGCGCCACAAGCGGCGACAGAGGCACTGTGAGCGTTCGACAATGTCCACGCATCGCGAGTCAATCGGCGTAGCCGAGGTCGACCGTTTCGCGTGGCCTTTGCGTATGGACGACCCCGCTGGGGCGACTGATGTTGCTCGAGCTCGCGGCCGCGACACACTCTTATTCGGGTCGCCCGCAGATCACCGTCGATCGTGGACGCCCCACAGGATCCTCCCCACATATGGGTCGACGCCGCAGCAAAGCGCCTTCCCACCTTGCCTCACCCTCGGCGACCGGTCGGAAGTGCGCCGGGTCACGCCAACACGGCTGGTGTTCGACGAATCCACGGGCGTTGAGGGGGTCAGGGAGACGATTTGGAGTGGCCACCGGCTTCATCCGATGCAAGCGGAACCTAGTGCGCTGCTACCCCATGTGGGTCGAGACGGCGTCGTGGATACCGCGTGGCGACCCGGTTGGCATGGATGTGGTCGCCTCTTGGCCAACTCCTTACCACGACGATGAAGTGATTTGCAGGCAAGGTGATGCGCAAGGTGTCGTCGCCGTTGTTGCCTCTTCCCGTGCGAAGTCGCGTCGCCAACGATGCCGCGATCGCCGCAGCAAGACAATCGCCGCTTCGGCCGCTCAAGCGTCTACGGTTGCGAAAGCGTGGCGAGATATTGGCGATGTAGCGGTTGGGGTTCATCGATTGATGCAGGAGCCCACGATCGCGGAGAAGGAGGCCTCGACAACCGCCTCGAGGATCACAACCCTCTCACAAGGAGGCGCTGGCGGCTGATCCTCGCGGGAGAGAGGCCGAGACAATCGAGGCGCCCGCGCAAAGCCCGGCGCGCCTGATCGTCCAAGCATCTTCGATTAGTGAGTAATATCATCTTGATCTCCTTCTGCTAGGGTGGGCTGAACTGATTGTATAACTCTTTTCCCCCCTAGTGCGTTATTTGTGGCGCGTCGTTATAAACTTTATTGTTTCTCTCGCTTAATATAAAAGATGCGCAAACCTTTTTGCGTATTCAAGAATTTTTTTTTTTTATTTGGTGACATAAATTTTAGTACTTTATGGATTTGAACAAACTTGAATTAATATATTTGACTTCCAGGAAAAAGATGAGAATTGAATTTTATTTTGGGACCGAATAATTAAGTACATCTCAAAGCCAGTGAAGGAATAAACCTGATCAACCTAGAATCTGACATGTGGTATATGGATTTCTCCCTATGTTTGCTTGTCTAATCCTAATAAGTGACTAAGAGAGTGTTTTGAGGAATTGTGAATTTTGTTGACAAAGGGGATCTAGTAGAGCTAGTTTTTTTTTTTTTTTTGCCTTAAATCCCTTTTATTGTTGGTCCTGGAGAATGTTATTGCTACCTCTATCTCACTATACTTAGGCCTCCTTTGGTTCATTAGGAAAAATTGAGGAAAAACATAGGATTGGGAATCCTATAAAAAATGTTAATATTCATGCCTTTGGTTCACAGGATTGGAGCATAGGAAGTGTAGGAATTTTGCCTTTACATGTTATTTTGTAGGAATAGCATCCACTCAAAACCTCTTTAAAAAAATTTGCTATGTTTCTCCTATGGTTCATACAAATGATCATTCCTTTCAAATTCCTGCATTTTCCAATCTTTAGTTTACAGCTGCATTCCTATGCCATTCCTATGTTTTTCCTATTCTTATGTTTGCTTTCATGTGTTCCAAAGAGGCCTTCAACGTTCTAGTAGTGCATTTATGTGACTACATTCACTACATGTCCCATGTATCGGGACAAAGCCGACGTCTAAGGTTCAGGGAATTTGTTTGTACCTGGTTGACTACTACACCGTCTTTTTTTTTTTTTAGTGGGGGGTGTGATCCTATAAAATTCAGGAGGAACTCCCATCAGTGAGATCTAGTGGCATGCATCCGCTCGCCTTCATGGCAATGGCAGGCAGTATGGCATTGCCGCAGCTGAGGATGTCGCTTGCTTGGCTACGGCCGGCCATGCCTTTGGCCAGGATGCAAGCTAGCTAGGGACAAGATTTTATCTCACCGTAAAGAGAAGCAGGGGAGAGCATCATATTCATATGCAAAACAACACTACAGGCCGACTATACATCGTCGTAACCAAATATCACCGTGCATATATATGTAACTTTAGTACAACGAACTTTTTCATGCATGTCAAACTAAGAAAGGAGTAATAGAAGAAGTTTTAAGAATCACTTTTGCAAACTACAATGCCGCACACGTAATATGGACATGCATATGTTTGGTTCACATCACACATAAACACACCACATTGATGAGAAAGTTGTCTAATCCAAACAACAATCTCAGACCGGCCCCGATGGTTTTGACGCCGTACGTCCAGCTCGCTCGATCGCTCAGCTTTGCAGCACCACCGCCACCTGTTCCTGTGCGGAGCCGGGCTTGCACGTCTCCACCGCGCCCTGCTCCCCGACGACCGGGGCGCCGCGGCAGAGCGGGCACGTGGAGTTAGCCCTAAACCACCGGTCGATGCACGCGACGTGGAACCGGTGGCCGCACCCGGGCAGGAGGCGCCCCGTCTCCCCGTCGCCTATCTCCGCGAGGCACACCGCGCACTCCACGGACGGCGCGGCGGCGCAGCCATCCGCCGCTCCGTGCACGACCACGAACACCGGCAGTGCCGCGACGTCCTGCTGCCGCAGCGCTCCCGCCTTGAGGCCGGCGTCGGAGTCGGAGGCCGGGGTGGCGGCGGCGGCGGGCATCATGTCCTGCGGCCGCGCCGACACGGTGAGCTTGTACAGGCGCCAGAAGCAGATCGCGAGGAAGGCTGTGACGCCGAGCCCCACGAGCACCGCGTACAAGTCGAACCTGAGGTTGCTGTCCACAGACGATGGCGACGACGACGACGATTCCATCTGTATGTGGCCTGAGACACCGTGTCTGCTGGGAACTCGAGCAGTGGACTGGTGGTGGTGTTTGCATCTGCTCGACGGTGTGAGCAAATATATAACACTATGTATGTGGCCGTACTTCCGCTAAAATATCTCAATATTTTTCTTCTTCGCGAATGAAAAATATGTTATCTTGGACTCGTATGAAGTGACGAGTGTGCACACCTCCAAGCATATTCAGCATATTCGGCACATGGCGACAGGTCATGAGACGAAAAATATGTGGGATGAAGGGGTTTCAAAAGTCTAGGCTCCACGCGTGTAGCGAGGATCCGCAGGGATGGCAAATTTTTATTCTAAGTCATCGAGGTTGCTTCCAGTAGTTAGGTTGCTTGCTTTGTGTTGTTCTTGTTGTCTATTTTCTCTCTTTCGTAGCACGATGTCCGCTCAGCATCTTGGCTTAGTTTGTATTTGGATTTGGTTTTTCCTCTTCTTAATGAAACACGGGTGAATGGCCCGATCGAGAAAAAAAAAAGAAAATTGTTTATCATCACCAGTTCGTTTCTTAGACTGGCAGTGAAAACTATTACAAACAATTTTTAACATATTGATGGTGAAAATTGCCAAGATATATAAGGTAGTAGTGGTATGATATCTTGTGCTTGTTTGTCTTAGAGCTTAAACATGGAGACCAATGCAACCAGTAATCCTTCACAAACATTGATGACCTACTCTCATCTCTATCTCAAGCCTGGCGAAACTAATCCCCACAAACTCAAGTAATCGGCCAAACATATATAGTTAAATATAGCTGAGCCCTTGTTTAGATGCAAAATTTTGAAGTAGTATATGTCACATCGGAGATGTCTGGCACACATTTAAAGCATTAAAATGGAGCAATTACAAAATAAATTATAGATTCTGTAAACTACAAGACACATGTAATGAATCTAATTAATCCATCATTAGATCATGTATTGTTGCAGCAGTTCAGTGTCTAATCACGGTCTAATTAGGCTTATTAGATTCATCTCGCAATTTACAAGCAAACTACACAATTAGTTTTTAATTTCGTCTATATTTAATCCTCTATGCATGTGCCACCAACATTCGATGTGATAGTTTTAGAATTTTAAATTTTGCATCTAAAAAAAGGCGTGAGTTGAGCTCTTGGTTTTGCCCCCATCTCAACAGAAAAATCTGCATTTAGCTTATCCCCATCTCAGGAGCTATCCATCATTAGCTCTTGGTTTTGATACAAAGATTTAATACTTTCCTTGAACTTAAATCCCTTAACAATATAGAATTATCGAATTAAGTGATTAACTATTGCCATGATGGAGAAAGGGCTTTCGAAGATTGTTTCATGAATAGCATTCCTCCTTTCATCCCAAATAGCCCAAGCAATAGCAAGAATATGTTTGCTAAAATTGATGAAAAGTCTCATTTATATCTCTCACCTCTCCACTCTTAAAAATAGTTCTTTTTTGCATCCTGAGAGGGGTAAATTAACAGAAAGTTCAATGTGGTAAATCAAACTAGATACATTTTATAAAAAACTATCCAAAATTTATAATCAGTAAAGTTTTATAAGTATCCAAATATTTTTATTTGAAAAATAATACAATTAAAAATTCTAAAATCTAGTTTAAACTTAGCAAGCCATAGAAATTTTATTTTAACTCAGAAAATTATGAAACCAATTTTAGATTTGTTCCAAAATCATGTTGTATCTTTTCGGGTGTCTAGGCTGAAATTGTTTAAATCTTAATGAACTCATTTTGGTGCTTATTTGCCCAGGGAGTTTTTTAGGCGAAATAGCTCAGGGGAGTTAAATTGAACTTTTTCGAGAAATTTGACAACGTGTTCTGTTCATGTAATACAATCGGCCCAATTTGAATGTAACTAGAAACTCCAGCGGCTTTTGCCGCGCCCCCATGGAGGAGGCCAGTGGAGGATATATCTATCATGAAATAAACATGTTATCTCCGTCTTTAGTATACAGAGAGGGTAAAATCTTGTGCTGATTCTATTTTGCAAATGTTAGTTGAGACATTGATGAAAAATGTTAGTTGAGAAGGTATGAAGAAACGTATATACTTTAATATGTAAAATGGATATAGTTAGAGAAACTACAGCGTTAGTACTGTATATTCGAAATTGCACTACTGCATACGATATTGATATTATGTATGTATGAAGCAAACGTCTTAAAATTTGGTAGGCTATAAGTTAGTAGTCTTAATAATATATTTTCATAAACCCATGCTTGAAAAATAAAACAGTCTAGGACTTATGGGAAAAAAATAAGTGCCTTAAAATATTAATTAGAGTACCATTTTGTGGGATCTTTAAAACATAGAAATCTGTACTGTCGAAACCATAGTAAAATTTGATTGAATTGAACTTTCTAAGTTATATTAAAAAAATCTAAGTGGCTAAACCACAGCAAAAATTTTTGACTTAAAATTGAGGCTCCCAATCATAGTTAAATTTTGGGGCTAAACAAAATTTTTGGCCTCCATAAACACTGGGTCCAAAGGGGTGAGGTGTCGCGTCATTGGTTTGGGGCGATATGGCCGCCGCGGACGGTCAGTGGTCCTCATTTCTTCCCAATCGCAGCGTGTGGACAGAAAGAGAGGGAGGGAAAGGAAGAGAGAGAGCGGGGCGACGGAGAAGGGAGCGTCCCGTGGCCGGGCATCGGTGGCAGGCCGGGCGTGGGTCTACAACTAATCTAGTTATTTAGAAATTTTCTAAAAAAAAATTCTGTTATTATTTACTTATCGTTTTAACATTCTGTGTACATTCCCGGTGCATGTAGCTCTTCCCTCACTTGGTTTGTGTAGACCGTGTCTACGGAAGAAGAGGGAAGGAAGTGGGGTTAATGACAGATGGGGCCCGTGTTCAGATCGTGGCTTGACTCTATTGGTCGGTGCGACGTGGCCATGTGCTCTTGCTGGCCTCCTTGTATACCGTCGGTGCCTTGCCTTGCTTCTGCCTTCTCACGTGGGTGCGGTCAGGAAGAGACAGGAAACAAGAGACAGCAGAGAAAGGGCAAACGAGCTGGGGAGGGCAGGAGCAGAGCACGGTGGCGGTGACACCGACGCTCGGCTCTGGGCGTGGTGGCTAAGGCGCAGCGTGCGGCTCGGGCAGCAGGCGAGCACGCAGCGCGGCGCGGGTGCGCAGCGGCGACAAGACGGAGTCGGCCGCCATCGCACCCCCGGCGCCCTGTCTTCTTCTCCCTCTCCCTCTCTCGCCCGGCGGCGTGGCCCGGCGGTGCGGTGCACTGCGCTGGCCCGACCTCGGGGCCAGCGGCGGCTCCCTGGTCGCTTGGCCACGCACCGCCGAGCTCAGCGTGAGGAGGCGGCCTGGATTCGGAAGCTTCGGCGGCCTGGTTGCGGCTTCGCCAGCGGAGCTGTCGTGAGGCGGAGACACCGTCCTGCTCCCGCCGAGCTCAGCGCTGGCGTCCGTCGCCGTTGCCGAGTCGCGTCTCCTTGCTGCCGACGGCTCGGCTCCGCCGCCATCGGCGCCCTCGCCGGGGTTTGGCTCGGCGCACTGGGGCGGCAGGCGCGCGGACGCGGTGCGCCTCAGCGCGGGGAAGTTCTCGGGCGGGGCTGCGGCGCCGGCCGGCGGCGCTGCCGGGCTGCTCCTCCCCCGGGCGCCGCCGCCCTCACCTCGTTGCCCAGGCCGAGCTCACGCCTTCTGCCCGCGCCGGCGTGGCGGCGGCCACAGCACACTGAACCCCATCAAAGGGTGGTGCGGGGGTTGTGGCGCTTTTGAAGCCGTGCCGGCGGCAGAGCGCCTGGAGGGCGCGGCGGCGACGCGCCTGCGGACGAGCGGGTGGACTACGGGGTTGATTTTTATAAATACCGAGGGTCTTATTGCAAAATTTCCAAGACTCGCACCATATGGACCGTCGACACGCCCGATCCGACGGCTGGGAATTGAGGCGACGTGGCCACGCTCACCGCCCGAGCTTGAGCTCTGGATTCGATAGGTAGAGATACAACGCACACCGCAGCCCACGACGGTACGACACACCCTGGATAGCAGCAGCAGCAGGACGCGAAGGCCCATGCCAGGGCAGACTGTCCGTCAAGCTAAGGCATCGTGCGTGTGCGTACACAAAGACAAACTCCTCAGCTCAGCGAGAGGGACATGCTATAGGCGATAGACAGGAGCCCCGGCAGGCGAAGACCGAACGGAAAACCCAGGGTAGCGGGCAGCATTTGAGTGCGACGGAAACCAGCTCAAGACCAAACGGAGCCACGCCAAGTTCTTTTTTTTTTTTTTTTTAATTTCCTCCTTTTTCTTAAGCACTAGAGATACAGATTTGTGGTAGTCAACTTCCAGCAAGTCACTAATCTACCTTAGCTACACTCTCTTATAACTAATATAATATAATCAACTTCCACTAAGGCACTAATAGATATATACCCTACTTGCATCTTGGAGATGCCTTTCTCTATATTCTATAAAAAAACTACGTACTTAATTACTCCCTCCATTCTAAATTGTAGTTCACTTTGGATTTTTTAGATTCATTTCTTTTGCTATGTATAGTGTAGAAGCATCGCAAAATCAATGTAGAAAAGCCAAAATGAACTATAATTTGGAACAGAGATAATAGTAAACAAATTTGATCGATATTGAAAGTGGCACCACATCATGTGCCATACGTTGCTTTGATTCCTGATCATCGTGGACTTTGTTACGTGCTCAACTTAACATGTGCATGTCCAAAAGTGCCCTTAACATTAATTTTTTTTATTACCCCCCCAGCGAAAAAAAACTGCAAATTGTGCCCGGCCGGTAGATGTTTTATGTGCCGCTTCAATTCAAGTATGAAATTTAATTCAACTTGCTTCGCTGCCAATCAGATGCAAGTTGACTTGCTAAAGTATAGAAAGAATAATAAATTTCTCGATTGCTTTCTGGCGGTCTTAGCTTACTATCGGCGTATGCTCACCGGATAAAATATATCCGTAGGCAACTTTTCCCTTTTTAGAAAACTAATCCGTTAATGGTATATGTTGTTAATGACTTCATTTGGTCCTGCATCTTTGGCCAGACTTTGTTTATTGGTAGTAGTAGTAGTACTGGAGGCAATCAACGTACACTGTATCCCAACTTGACGCCAGCGCGAGTTTAGTTTATGTTCAACTTATGTACCAATAATGTTATACAACGTGATCCTAGTATATACAAAATCTGCCCTTTGATTCTCTCCATCCTCCACTTGTCAAACTGGTCCTAATTAAAATAGAGAAATGCTACACAACAATGGAATTGTGATATGTGGACATCTAATATCTTAAAGCCTTTAAGATTCAAGTCATGGTATAACGTTTTTTCTCTCATAACAAAACAACATCAGCCAACTTATTAGTCGTAGACATCTAATCTTTAGATTGATAGTCATTAGTGTGTTCTGTCTTCCTATTAAACTTTGGTTGGATGTTGCTTTGCTGCAGCAGCCGGGCAAGCTTATGAACGATTATAACGACTCAATATAATTTGTATTGAAAGCACAAATAAACTTGCATGAGTAATAACTTAGAACGATGGCGTTTGGTTGAATCATTCAGATCCATATTTCTAACATATTACTCCCTCCGTTCCCAAAAAACATGCAATTCTCACATCCCGAGGAGTCAAACATCGCGAACTTTGACCATATTTATATGAAAAAGTACTAACATTTATGAGACAAAATAAATATATTTAGATTTGTTATAAAATATATTTTCATAACAAATTTGTTTCAAAAATATAAATGCTAGTAGTTTTTTTGCTAGAAATTTGGTCAAAGATGAAATTATTTGACTCAAGCACGCTTCCCACAGTTACATGTTTTTTTGGAACGGAGGGAGTACTTTTCTATATGTTATTTATTAAGAGCTGGAAATGACAAGTTGCACTAATTTTTCACCCCAAAGAAGTACCAAGTTGCAAAAAGTGCTGGCATTTTTGTGTGTTACTTGAAGTAAGAAACTGAGTTCTGTTGGCGCGGCTGCCATATGAGTTGACTTTGCTCTGATTATTTCCGAAATGAGCCATGTGGCTTCGCTGTGAATCTGTGATTGTCTTGGGTCTTTTGTTTTTATCTGCAAGACTGCAACGGGTCAAACTTGGTGCTACTCAGGAGTACCAGTACTACTCAAGCATTTGTTATTATTATTAATACATATAAGCAACCATCATAGTTGACTCTGCTTACAATCAAGGCCAGAGTTACCAAGCCAGGATATGCTAATGTATGTTTAAGCCCTGTCCTAGCTATGCTCTCCAGTTGTCATTTGTATAAGCAGAGTCAGCTGTACTGGTTACTAAATACAGTCTCTTGATGTGTCTGCTATTGTGAGAATGCGCTACTTAAAGCATGGTTAGTAAGCCAGCCGAAGGTGGGTGTGGGAGCAAGCGTAGAGACTTCGCCTGCCACTGGCTGGGAACGGCAGTGAGCATCCAGCCGGGCTGAAGATTTCAGCGCCTGCTTCTTTTCTCTCTCTATTTCTCTTTGCCACATCATATTTTTTCCTACATGGTTTGCATTCAGCCGGCTGAATCAGCCTTGTAATACTTGCTCTTAGGTGTTGGTACGGCAATTCATATCAGATGTTAGAAATGTTATGGATTTTTTTTTAAGGAACCACCCCATTTTAAATAAGATGATGCATCTTAAGTTTGTTCTTTATATTAATTTGGTCCAATGACATCAATTCTCATCTAAGTACTAATTATTAGCTTACGGTGAATAAGATAAGATAGTGATGGAATGTTGAAAAAAAGGTAGAGAGCAAAGGAATGATGCACATTCCAAAAAAAACAAGCATCCTATGCTCGAGCATCTCAGTTAGAATCCGAGTGGCGGCATTCTCAAAAAAAAAATAATACAGTAAATTAGAAAACGAATTCAGTTCAAAATTTCCAATTTTGTAATGAGGCCTTATCATTATGCTATTTGCAACTTTAGAACATATACTAACTCATATCTCTTTCTCAATCATTTCAATTGTGATTATGATTCATTTGATAACCTTATTAGTTTGTGACCTTAGGGGATTACATGAGTCGTTAGAAAAAGGAATGATAGCTACTTTTTTTTCTCTATAACATGATTTTTAGTCTCTCATTGGGTTTCTTCGAACATTTTCCATTAAATAATTTGTATGAATTATTGATCTTTTTTCTTTCATGGACTATGTATATTTTCATACTATTCCTAAGATATAGAACCCGAAAAATGATTTAAGCACAATAAGTACGCCAAGTATAATTTTAACGCAAGGCTGGCGGGTCTTTTAACTAAAATGCATCAATCCACAATACTAGTACCTGCTCTTCAATCTCAGTGGTAGCTGAGATTGTATATATGATCCGTCGTCAGGCTCCGTCGTCAGCTCTCTGCTATGGTGCTACACTTTGGGTTCTGTGGAAGCTAAATGTATAAATGATCTCTCTGTTTTCAGAACTGCAGGCGACGACGACAAGAGTGAAGAAAAAATATATCATGGTGGGATGGATGGTGTTTGCTGATGGTCGAGGTGGCTGAACGGGTTTCAGGACTATTTTTGACGGATGATATGTAGCTTGTGTATTCTCAGAAAAATGGAGCCCAAACGCACGTACTGTATGTACAGAATTTCATCAATCCAAATTCCAAACATGCATTACAACACACACACAAAAAAAGGAACGGTGCGATAGCAGCAAGTTCAGCTTATGTTGTAAACTGTCAGCTACAATACTAACACCGTATAATACATGGGCAAAAACACCTGTGCTTTCTGTAATAATCTCATCACACACCCGGCTCCGGCTGCACCTTGGAGGACTTGCCGGAGCCGCCGGCGGCCGGCACCACCAAGGCGCGGCAGAGCGGACAGGTGACGTGCGACCGGAACCACCTGTCCACGCACTCGGCGTGGAACCGGTGTCCGCACCGCGGCAGCACCCGGCCGGTCTCGCCGTCCTTGAGCTCGCCTAGGCACACCGCGCACTCCACCGTCGTCGTCCCCTCGGCGCCGTCGGCGGCGCCGCCCACCTGATCAGCCTCAGCGGAGGAGCCGTGCACGTACACCGGGAGCGCCAGGAGGTCGGCTTTGCCGAGGCCGCCAGACCGCGGCGACGCGCACGGCGGCGTGCTGATAGCCGACGACGAGAATAATGCCCTCACCTCCGCGGCACCGTGGACGTCGTGTGCCGATGCCCCGTCCACTTGCGGAGAGACGGCGGCGCCGCCCGCGCGCGCGCTCTCTTGGGCGGCGGCTGTCCCCGTGAAGAAGACGCGCCAGATGATGGCGGCGAAAAAGAGCGCCGCGACGACGACGTTGCCCGCGACGGCGACCTTCACGGCAGACCCGTGTAGGTGCCACTGTACGACGTCCGACACCGCCGGAGGAACGGCGTCGGCGCCGGAGCCGAAATCCGCCGGCGCCTGTGGGGCGGTGTCCGGCGTCAGGAACCGCCTGGCCATAGACTCCTATTGGTACTTCGCTTTCCGCGTGCAGCGCGCGGTGTTGATTTTGGAGTGTTTGATTGGATACGAACACGATCGACGCTGGAATGGAATGAAAATGAAGTGCCGGCCGGGGCGGCAAGAGAAAGAGATTCAGATTCCTGCGAACTACCGTGAACTCTGTGATTGGCTCCCCGCGACAAGCAAACCTGCACTGCAGTGCTTTTTATATGTGTGTTCTCTCTCGCTTCGGGCGGAGCAGCCATGCGCGTCGCCGTCGTGGACGGTTATAATTTACTGCTCTACGGCCCCGTTTGGAACAAAGCCTTTGTGCAGGAATTTTGAAGGAAATCAAATCCTATAGTTTGCTGATGTCAGTGGTGTTTGGAATGGAGGAAAACAGATTACCCGTTCCGGAGGAAAGGAAATCAAATCCTATAGTTTGCTGACGTCAGTGGTGTTTGGAATGGAGGAAAACAGATTACCCGTTCCGGAGGAAAGGATTGATTCGCTTGCAAAACGCTGGAAATAAAACATCCGGTTCCAGCTCATGGTTTCGCGGAAGCCCGAGGCAAATCTCGTCGTCGCTCGCTCGCGGAGAGAGAAGCGAAGCCTTCGATGTGTCAGCTACGATATTTTTTTAGATTAAGCTACGATTCTTTAATTAAGAATATAAACAAATCATGTTTGCCGTAGAAGGCCTGGGCCGCTAGGCGTGGTGACCTACAGGATGTGTCAGCTAGTTACGATTCTTTTTTTCTTTTAAAAAAAATCATGCACGCCTCCGTTTTAAATTATAGTTGACTTTTGACTTTTCTAGATCCATTTCTTTTACTATGTATCTAGACATAGTGTATAACTAGGTGCATAAAAAAATCAATGTATCTAGAAAAGTCAAAGTGAATTACAATTTGGAACAGAGGAAATACTATTTAGCGTTGTAATCAAATATCGCATGTCATCAGAGTAATAATCACGCACTATTTAGCGTTTTAACCATTCATCTTATTAATCACACTGAAATCCTGTGTTATAAATTCCTACATTCCAAACACCTCTATTTGTATATTCCTGAATTTTTTCCATTCCTCTATTTTCTCACAACACTCCTATCATATTCCTATACTTTTTTCCTTTCCTCTGTTTTGTAATCCTCTGTTCCAAACAGGCCCTACAAGTTTATTTTCAACTGATTCTGAAGCCTGCTATTTACTGCTAGTACAAGATATTTTTAGATAATGGAATTAACATTCCGCCCTCTGCGTAACGCAAGACACAGCCTAAAAGCCTCTGCGTGACCACACATAGCCAAACTTATTACAAAAACTAAGAATAAAAAACTTTTAGTACATGAAGATATATGTACCGAAGATCCACTACATCCGAAAAAGAATTGAGTTTTTACTGCTCAAGACAGTGCTAAAAGATATCGATGTTACTTCATGGCGGTCTTGAATCAGCCACCACACCTTGAACAACGTGCACCAAAATAAACTTGAAAGAAACTCATTGGATGTAGATGCCCCCCCGTAAGCGGCAAATCGGCCCACACTTGAAATCGTGTGCCCTCACCGTTGCCCCTCCACCTTGATGTATCGGTGACGTTTGGGATAGCCACCATCGATCTTAGGGTATTTGCCTCCTCCGTAGATCACGGAGGAGTAGCGCTTGGGCGTGGATCGGGAGTCGGGCGCCAAGACGCATAACGGGCCCCACGCCAACCATCTCCATAGGCGTCGCCCTCTATAGAATGGAGGACACGCACCGCCGCCCAGCCCACGGGAAAGCCGGATCAGGAGAGGGCGTTGGCGGCGAAGGCCAGTTGAGGCAGCCTGCCGCCAACCAGATCGATGCTTAAGACGTCGGGATCGCGATGAGAGGGACGGCGAAGTTCGTCGGGATTCGCACGGGCGGCGTCCGCAGCCAAGGCTGCGTGGCCGGCAGCCGGAGTCCATGCATCCGGCCTAGGCCGCCGGATCCGGTGAGAGGCGCAGCGGGGCCGCCCGGCCAAAGAGCCGATACCGACGCCGGCGATTGGGGGGCGCTGCCGCGAACACTCGGCGAGGAAGGCCCAGCCGCCGCCCTCACGGCCGTCCGCCGGGTTGTGCCGGCGTTGGGCTCCGCGACGGCCAGGGTGGCTGCAAGTGGCGGGCGCTCGGTGGATCCTTCGATCCGTGTGTATATATATATATATATATATATATATATATATATATATATATATATATATATATATATATATATATATATATATATATATATATATATATAAACATATAGGCAAGCTTATATACTGTAACAGTCAACACCATAACTTTATTAGCGCGTGGTAAACGTGGAGAGCAATTACATAATTGTAAAAAAAAATTACATAATTGTATACCTCAAAGAAAAAACACAACTTTATTATGACATTTCAGATGTTTCAAGCGCCTGATGCTTATATATTTAGAGAGAGAATGCAGCAGTGCATCTATCTATAGGTCCAGATATTCAATAACTCCCAAGCAGCTTCTTGATGTCCTTCTGCAGAAATGCATGCAGGTAAAAGGCAGTGTTTGTTATAAGATCAGACGATTGAAAAAGTTCGACGAGCATATACGTACGTACTCCCTCCGTCTCTAAATAGATGTCATTCTCGCTTCTTGAGAAGTCAACGTTTTCAAACTGCCGACAATTATATATTAAAATATATAAATATTTATGCTAAGTAATTAGTATCATCGGAAAGATCTTTGAGTCTAGTTTTTTAATAAATTTATTTAAAAATATAAATGTTGCACGTATTTTCTACAAACCTAGTCCAAAGTTGAGAAAATTTGACCGACACGCACCCTATAGCGACATCTAAAAAGGGACGGAGGGAGTATAGCACAATTCCGAACTCTCACCTGGATGCTGAGTGGGTAAGTGGTTGGAGCATACCGCTCAGCGACATGCCCCTGTTTGTCAACCAAGAACTTGGCGAAGTTCCACTTGATGTTCTCACCGAATGGGCCGGTTTTGCTGGATTTCAGAAACTTGTAGATGGGCGCAGCATCTTCGCCGTTGACATCAACCTTACAGAGAAAATAAAGGAAATGTGCGTTGAAACTTTGTAACCTTAGTATTAATACTCCTACATTATCTTTTTTGAGATCGGGCTATTCACCCGTTTTTCATTAAGAGGATAGTCAAGTTCAGTTCAAACAAAGCCACAAACCACGGCTTCGAGCAGCGAGAGGAATACCAGGAAGGCGCACCGCTGTAGATTGGTAGGGATTGAGGCTAGGCCGGGGTACAGATGATTAGATGCATTCTGACTTGAGTATATGGCCCGGAAAACACACATAAAACATTACGATTGAATTATTGTCGCCAGAGTTTGTTTTTCTTTTTTGGAAAAAGGTTTTATTTAGCATAATGACAGAGGTGGATAATTTTGTACAAAGTTAAATAGATCCAATGGTTGTTGATGCCTAAGTCTTTTGTTTGGATGGTTGGGATGTTTTCGATTAATGTGAGATTTTCTAGCATTTATCCTTTTTTCTAGCGCGTTTGGTGAGGATTAACGTGGATGCTTCATTGGAGCCTCCAATTAGTAATAGATACAGACAGCAAGCAGCCAACTGCGGGGCCGGAAACCTACCTCGCAGTTCATTTCAGGTTGGATAGAAATTTAAGAAGTTTAGTGCTCATGTACAAATTTATTACCTTGTCAAAAATTGGAAACTTAGCCGTGAAGCGAGTGCAAACAAACTGGACAATCTCCTCACTGGTGCCAGGCTCTTGGGCACCGAACTGGTTGCATGGGAACGCAAGGATCTCAAAACCTGAAGGACACACCAAATAGTAGCAGCAATATTTATGAATCATGACTGAGCCAACAATCTACAAGAGGAAGGGCATAAAAAAGAGGAGAAAATTCAGTATCTCATAGGCGACTCACCCTGGTCCTTATACATCTCGTATAGCTGGGTAAGCTCCGTGTAGTTAGAATTGGTCAGGCCACTGTAATAATGATTACAGACAAGTATATCTTTTAATTCAAACCAAAGCTAATAAACAAACTGTTGTAAAAAAAAGGCTAACATTTCATAGAACTTGCTAGCTACTAGTACATCCGCATCTGAGGATGGTAATGGTCTAATGGGCCACGGCCCACGGGCATTTCATAATCTGATTCTATTTTTGTCAGCCCTTAATTAATATCTGTATGTAGGCCAAAATTGTCAGCCTGTTGTCAGGCCTAAGATACAAGTACAATATACAACAAACAAAATAGAATTCCCTCAAAAAAAAAAAAAAAAAAAATAGAAAAGAGGAAAACAAAAACCCAGTGATACATGGTACTCCAAAAAAGCAAGAGAACATGATCTTCTTAAGTAATTAAGTATTTCTGCTAAGACACATAAATAAAGCTGGAAAGGCGCGGCGTCCTACATTTCGGTTGCTCAAATATTATATATAAAATGCTGACAGAGGGAATAATATATGATCACTGTGTATGTATATACCACTGTGATGCAACGTTGACGACGAGGAGAACCTTGCCCTTGTAGGTGCTCAGGTGCACGTCATTGCCGCTTGCATCCTACACGCAATGCGAATGCGATGATGCACTTCTGAATCACGGTTCACAAAAGGGAACGTACTGAGGGGGATAAGACAATAGCAGGCGGACCTTGACGGTGAAGTCGTGGAGGGAGCTGGTGGCAGCCATGACGGATTGCTGAATAAACGCAGCTCGAGCCCGGAGGATTTGATTACCAAGGCGAGAGGCACCTGGGAGAATGCGTGGGGAAGCATCGGCGATGCGACCCCAATTTATAACGGAGACGGAGCAGAGGGTTTACGCTGCGCCGCGGCAGCTGTATGCACGCGTTGGCACCATTCTCGTATGCAACGAAGTTGGTTGCCATCTGAGGCAGGCAGCACCAGCAGCAGCTTAACTAGATTCTTGGTTGGTCGGTACAAGGAGACGGAGCACAGGAAAGTTGTACGAGAGCATAAACCCCAGCATCTTCCTCCTGGCCAGCATATCTTCCTCCTGACCAGCATTGTAGTTGCCGCCAACTATTATAAGTACGGGTTCATTGCTTTGGTCAATGTTCTGAATAAATGTTAAGAATATGTTCGATTACTACCTTCCAGGTATCCACGGGCAACACGACAACAGAAAGAGTATATGATGGACATCTTCAACAATCTATAGTTAATAAAAATTGGTACACGATCAAAACGGTACGAATGCTTATGTATGCACTCTTATCAAAATGACAGTTTATATGATGGACATCTTCAACAATCTATAGCTAATAAAAATTGGTACACGATCAAAACAGTACAAATGCTTATGTATGCACTCTTATCAAAATGACAGTTTATATGATGGACATCTTCAACAATCTATAGTTAATAAAAAATTGGTACACGATCAAAACGGTACAAATGCTTATGTATGCACTCTTATCAAAATGACAGTTTTGACGGCATGGTTTCCATAAGATATCAAACATAAAAACAATATAGGTTCTGAAGACGGCGGAGTAAGTTCGGAAATTGGCAAGAGAAAATTAAGCTCATCAAGAGTCCTCTGGGGAATTGGATTTAGCGATGGCTTAAAACTAGCTCAAACTCAGTAAAAATAAAACAAGAACTCCGGTGTATTTCTACTTTTCACTCGTCAAAGACCAATCCAAATCATTTCTAGACATGGTTGACATGTGACTTTACATAGCATTAGCTACCTGGCTACAAAAGCTTGCATGTGGCTCATGCATCAAAGTGCCCTATTTGAACAAGTATAGAATTGTTTTCTCAGGTACCATCCGCCACGCAAAAATCATTTCTCCAGTGTGGAGAGGATCTAATGACCATATGAAGAATCATTTGCTTTATTATTTACGGGTGCACAAGAATCATTAAGTTGGCATCACAGGAAACTACCAGAGTTTGCGGATGTGGCAACCTGAATGCTTCAAAGAAACATAGTGAACATGGGGTTATCAATCAGAAGGACCAATCATTTTCTCTGGGACAACAAGCTCATGGAATTCTTGCTCCGTTAATACTCCAAGGTCTAATGCAGCTTTCTGGGGAAAAGATAAAATGAAGAAGGGATTAGTGTGTAATACCATGGAAGAAGTTTGAAGAATGTAAAATCAACGCAAATTACAATTTCCATGATTCTCTAGGAGGTTAACAATAGACGAGGGAACGGAGAATGAACTAATATCACATGATTAATGTCCAACTTTTAGATAACTAATGCCTTAAGAATTGAATGGTTCAGGCAACCAGGCACCTAAGCTAAGATAATACACCGCATAGCAAGGCCAAATGACCAAGGCAAAGTGGAATAAGTAAAGCAAGATCACCTTCAACGTGGTTCCTTCTTTGTGGGCTTTCTTAGCAACAGCTGCAGCATTGTCATAGCCAATTTTCTGCATTCATTCAAAATGTAAGCATGACTTGCTACTTTTTACAACTACAACCAGAGATTATCAAAAAGCCAAATTTGCATTTTACTTACAGGGTTCAAAGATGTCACCAACATCAGAGACTGAACAAAAAGGAAGAGAAATAAGTATCATCTTATACACAAATCTTTTGCAAGTACTCAATAGTAATGTGATAGATTGTTACCTCATGCAAAAGTTGTGAAACTTTATTATGGTTTGCTTGAATTCCCTGACACAATTTTTTCTCAAAGGACACAGATGCATCCCCTAACAACCTCAATGACTGTTGAAAAAAAAAATGGTTAAAGACACTTGCAGTAAAAATCATAGGTTAAAGTTACCAACTCATATTAACATTATTTACCTAAATCAACAAGAGGGTTTATGAGGCTAGAAAAAGTTCCTACAGTCAATTAAGCATATTGAAGTATGAAGTATGATAATAGAAAGCATACTCGAAGTAATCCAGCTGCAATCATTGGCTTAAAACATTCAGTTCAAAATGCCCATTTGCACCACCAACTGTAACACCAACATGATTACCCATAACCTGCAATGACATCATCCAAATGACAGTTATTTGAAAGATTAAAATTCAGATAGTCAAATGCATATGATAGAGTATAAATAATGCAAAAGAAATAGAATGTCATTTTGGAAGCATAGTTCATTTGTCAGATATGCTAGTAGAATTCATTTTTTAGTTTTTTACCAACTCAATTGTTTGTTATTGATCGCTATTCAGATGATCTTGCTTCTTATCAAACATTTAGTTTTAAAAATATAGTAAAAGGCACTTCATCAGACAAATTAAATGACTCAGATATATGTAATTTCCTACAGGAAATGACAACAACTTCTCCCTAAAAATGTTTCTGACTAGCCAAGCAAGCTGGAAGGTAGTTATGAGGTGCAGATCACTTTATAACCTTTAAACATCATAATAGATGAATATTGGTTTCATACGGATTATGAGAACCATTTAATAACATAAATATATATGACTAAATAAATGGTATACCAATGGGACATAAATGCTTTTCAAATAAGGAAAGGTTGTTCATCAAGAGCATAAAGCAAACAAGAAAATTGTTTGTCAAAAGTACAATATGGAAATTGATTATTTTCAGAAGAGAAAACAAACATTATTTGTGTACCTGAGCACAAACCATTGTCAGAGCCTCGCACTGGGTTGGATTAACTTTCCCCTGAAAAGTACAAGTTGAAACAGAAGCTTCGAATGATGTCTTCTGTTGATAAACATAAACCATAACATGATACTAGCAGTCTGCTTACAGGCATAATGCTACTCCCAGGCTCATTTTCTGGTAGGATTAGCTCACCAAGACCACATCGAGGACCACTGTGATTGTGTTGGAAATATTAGTACATGCCCCCAGAATGCTAGAAGAAATCATTTGTTATAGATAAAAAAATAGAATATCCGAATAATGACCTTCCTAGCAAGCGTATGTCATTTGCTATCTTCATAAGAGATGCTGAAATTGTATTTACCGCACCACTGCTCTCGACAAAAGCGTCATGCGCTGCCTACTTATAAGAAAAAATTGATGAGACATACAGTCAGTCTGAATAATACAAAATTAGAAAAAGAAAAGTTAGCGAGACAATAAAACCAAAAGCCATACTAATTACACTATGCAAGCAAGAAGTGGTTGGATTTTACTTCTATAAAGAACAAAACCTAACAACTAGCATCAGATAAAATAACTGAAAGTGACATAAACATGTTATTATTTCATCCACTCAACTTGGGATGATATTTGTGTCGGATGGTTTCAGTTCGCAAATCTACCCTTACCCTTATTCCTATACAACATTTACTGAGCTCTCCCGCAGCCACGTCGCTCCCTTTTCCTACCCGTCCAATTACACATCAACGGCAGCAGTTCAGCATCTCCGGAACCTTCGACACCTTTCCTGGCCCTGCAGCCCCCACGATTAACCCCACCCCCGTCCCTTCCGTCTCTCCCTCTCCGTCAACCTCTCCCTCCCGAGGTGGCGGCGCTGCGTCGTGGCCCCGACCACGACGGCCTCCCCACTGCGCGCGTGCCCGTGCACCGCCCGGAGGCCTGCGTGCCCGGCCCGGCCTGGCGCGACGCGGCGTGGCGCGCCTCTCCAGCTTCAGCGCCTCTGTCGCGCCTCTCTCTCTCCTCTCCCGAGGTGGCGGCGCTGCGGTGGACTCTGACCGCGGCGGCCTCCCTGTGCTGCGTGTGCCCGTCCTGCTCCTCCTCGCTGCCCCTTTCCCATCGCCAAACCGGGCGGCGTACAGTACAGATCGGCCGAAGGTCCCATAGCTGTCCACCTTGCCTCCCCCAGAAAATGCTGCAGGTGAGAAATTTTGGGAGCCTTTCATATTTTAGGGTTTCCTGAGGGTGGATTTCGACTCAAACTTTTGTGGATTTTTGATTCTTATGTGCAGACCAAGAAGTGAGTGACAGGTTTTGGCCCTTTCATGTCCAAGGGTTTGCTGTGGTGGATTTGAACTCGACGTTTTTGGGGAGTCAAATTCTTCTGTGCACATCCAGGAGTAGACAAACCGGCTGCTGCAGCCGAGGTTATGAAGATGAGAACGAGCCTGACCAACAGCACACCACGATGCCCTGCTCAGCCCTGCTCTGCATGTTTGGTTGCTGGTAGTGGACAAACATGAGGTGCCCTTTGCATCCAGCATCATCACACTCAGTGTACGACGCGATTACCGAGTAAGTATGGATGTTGGCTTGCGTTGGATGTTCCTACTTCATGATGGTTATCAGTTATTTGCATCTACAACATTTTTGCTACTAACCAAATCACCGTGCCCAGGTTTCTGCAGCAAGAAGGATGGAGATGGAAACATCTACTGTTAGATTTCTCTATGTTCTTCGTTGTGTTTATCCAAAAAAAAGGGGGAATAGTACTATATCTGGCTTTGATAAAAGATGACATAGGCGTCTAATGATCCACGGCAGATTTTAAAAAGTAAACATGGTGAACGAGATTTACATATGAAGCTAGCTGAAGTAGTCAGTAAAAAGATGTCGAAACCTATTCAGTGGAGTTTTTATTCATGCAGGTGACAGCTATGTAGTGCCTCTTTTCATGCATTTTAAATTTGTAATGTTGCTTTCAGCTTGCCACACTCACTGAGTGATTCCAGGTATGCACATGTTACTGATTCCAACCATTGAGTGCTTCCAACAAAATTACTTTCTGTGTGCCAGTCTGCAATTATCTGTTGCATATGTTGGCTCATTACCGTGACCCTTGCTTTGCTTGGTGTGTATTTGATTTGTCAGGTTGATAAATTACGTTGGGAATTCATAACAGCATGCTGATCCATTTATAACATCAATAAAATTAACTAATTGAAAAAGCAAGAACGACGTGGTCTCAAAATTTTTTTAACTTAGTGCTAATGATTCAAGCATCATTTCTTACGCACAGCTAAATCATCAATGTTGTTCTCACACACTCACTGAATTCAGGTATGCATATGCTACTTCTTCCAATCATTGAGTGTTTGCTGCAAGCCACTTCTTTCATTGTGCCACTATAGAATTTGTCGTTACATATTTTTCCTCACTACTATCAGTTACTTTGCTTGCTGTGTATTCGATTTGTCAGGTTGATAAATTAAGTTGCGAATACAAAACAACATGCCGCACTCAATGGATCCATATTCAGAACTTCAATAAACTGAATGGTAATGGTTCATGATGCTTGAATCAATATAGTATTGCATATTTCTTTATATGTTGTTGTGTTTCTAATCCTTTGAACATTCATAAAAAGGTCTCTTCGTACTTTTAGAGATCACTTATTTTGGAGGTCTTATTAGGTGCTACTTATTAGTCCCTTCGTAGTCCCTTCATTGGTTATATACGAGATGGACCTCCTATGAATTAAAGGCATTGAATTTATCAGACTGCAAATTCTAACAGGACAAACCTAGGCATTGAATTTATCAGACTGCAAATTCTAACAGGACAAACCTAGAATGTTTGTTCCTGCCTCGAAAAATGTGTGTATGCAATTTAAAAAAGAATACATTACAAGTATGAAACTCTGCTCCTCTAGCTCTTTATATGGCCACCTGATATGGTGCTACTATTGTCAACAACAATTTCGTAATTCCTGAAAGGTTTCAGTTATTGTTAGTATCTTTGGCATCCTATATGGGTAGCCTACAAAAAAGAAACTACTTTCCTGTGTCTCAAATACTTTGTTTTTGTACCCAACAATCCTCCAATATTATCTTCCTTTCAATATTTTTCCTGCTGATATTATCCATATTTTCCCAATAGCTAATGTTATCTCAGTGCAAAACGCACATGCATGTGTTTCCATAAGCTGCGGACATGTGTTTCCCATCCAACATCTGTGCTTAGCCCGGTCCGCAGCTTATTATACCCATTTTTTTTCTTTTAACAACACCTCTCCAAATATTTATTGTTTACTGCATCCTGTTCAATATCATGTTTTTGTTAGGTTATAATTTCCAGTCCAATATCTATGCTCAGCCCCATCAATAGCTTACTATACTCAATTTTTTTTTCTCTACAGTGTCTCTAAATATTTATTGTCTAATGCGGCTATTTCTATTTCAGGTTTCCAATCTATATTACATGCCACACATCTAAGGATCGCTCAAGATGTGTGCAGTAGAAACCCCTTTTGTTCCAATAACTATGAAGCTTATTGTAACACTATTAGTTTACCTTCTCATCGGCTAAAATGTAATATTCATAGTTTGCATGTTATTTGTGCTTTTTTTTTTTGACAATACCAACAATTCAAAGTGTTACAATGCTCCCACTCTATGTATAAAATATACTTTTCTACATCTGACAGTACCAGTCAAACTGTAATCCTATGCGACTACATTCAAACGCAGTAAACAAGAACATGTGTGCTAAATTAAGAAAATTAAGTGGACATGGAACTCTTTGTTTTTCCCTTTTTGGCGTCTCATATATACTATAATAACACAATCTTTGTTTGTTTATTTCAATTTTTTGCTGCAATCATGGCATGTTATTCTGCTTATATGGAACATTTAAACATATGATACTATTTTTTTTTCTCCAAGTCACCGGTTGCTATCCTTGACCTTGCCCGCGCAAGAATGCGCGGGGGAATTGGCTAGTATTTGTTATTTTCATTTTCTGAGGCAACATATTCGAAAATGCCCTTTCGACTGCTAAGCACTAACAAATTCCTTGCTTTATATACGTATGGAGCTAAGGTAGTATGGAATAAATGGAAAAGATGATAACGATCTTCCATTGCAAATACCTAATATCTGTGTTTAGTGGATCTAATAAGTCTGCAATAGTTATAACCTATTCCGGACACTGCAATTAAAATGTCATGTAATCTCCAATAAAATTGTGTGAAACCTTCAGTATCTAGTGGCAAAGCAGAGTATATGATTTATATATGTGCATTGTTACTAACCAAAGCTTCAAACTTGTTCTCTGCTGTCACAAAGGGTAGATTTGTTTCCTCAGCCACTGCAGCAGCTATTTTGGCATCAAATCTGAAAAGATAGATTAAAATTTAAGTATATTAAATAAATGAAAGGAACACCTGAGAATCTTGCTGGCACTGTCTTCAATGGAGGTCGCCCCATCATCACCAGCTCTGTCCGGCTTCATGTCATGCGCTGGACGAGGGTTCTCAAGGCCACAGCTGCTAGTCTTCCGGTGCCTGTTGAAGTGGAGCTCACGGGCATCCCTGCCCATGCCTGGGAGTTTGAGACTGCCGAGGTCCTTTTGGATGAGCTCTGCTGGATCGTTGGGGTACATCCAAGCAATGCTATACGACGCGATGTGTTCAGGGTGAAGGCTTGGTGCTCCGACCCTGCTTCCTTCCCCGCTGAGATGTCGCTGGAGATTGTGGAGCCTCCTATGGCGTTCAACGATGATGTGCGGACGCTAACCTATCCCATTGGTGTTAATGTTCGTCCGCTCGGCGAGCCCGAGGCATTCCACGATCCTCGCCGCCCCCTCCGGATGTTGATGATCGTGATCATCGGCGGCGGGGGCGGCGGAGCCGCTCTTCTCCGCCATCTTCTCCGGCTCCGGCGGTGAGGCGGGCGGACAGCGTCATCCTCTGGCCAGGCGGGCACGACTTCGGTCCATGCTCGGTTGGGACGTCGGGTCCACGCTGCAGAGGCGAACGACGGTCCAACCTCTACTACAGTGCTCCACATTGATGACGGGTCCCTTGGGGCAGCGCGACGTGCTTCGCGTCTTCTCGAAGAGGACCGTTCTGCAGTCAAGGCGACGGTCCATGCGGGCGCTGGCGTTATTGCGGGAGATGACAGGTCTCTTGGGGTGCCGCGTCCTGCTTCGCGTCTGCCCGAGGAAGACCGTTCGGGAACCATGGCGACAGTGCAAGGCATGGGCGTGGTTTCGGCGATGGGAGGCGGAGAAGATACGGATGTCGGGGTTTCCGATTTCGCGGAGCCTACGGTGCTTTTCGGTGGGCCGTCGGGGAGCCCGGCTGCTGTGGGCGAAGGAGTTGGGCCACTGGGGGCCGTCGGGGCTCCGGTGTCTGGCCCGTCCTCCCTGGATGGGCTGCTCGCGGCTCTATCTTTGGCAGAGTCAGCTGCCCCCAACCCGACCTTTCTGTTATGCGGTTGGGCGTTTCCGTCGCCCGCGCCGCCGGGCGAGAACTCCTCCCAGCGCGGTCCGCCCGGCGGCCGCGGCCTCCCCTGGCCGCCCCCACTCTCCAGCGACCCAGCCGCGTCGGCGGTGTCTTGAGTGTGCCACTCCCGCTCGGTGTACTCCGTCGTCCTAGGGCCTTGGCACGCAATGGAGGGTCCTCCGTCGCCGCCTCGGCCGGCATCCCGCGACCGCGATGCCGGGGGCTGCGGTTCTGAGGTTCCGGACCGGGAGCGTCTTGAGGCGCGGCGCTTTCGGCCGACGGCGGGAAGCTGACGGCGTGGTGCTCTCGGCCCGGCGGCGGAGTTTATTCGTCAAGTCTCAAAGGCACCGGATGGGCTCCTCCCGATTCCACACGTCAACAAAAGAAGAAAGAAGCAAGCATTGCCTCCAAGTGAAGCACCTCGCCGCAGCAGGCGCCTGGCGGGGCTGGAAGCTGATGCGCCTGGGGATTGTCCGGTGCACTGGGAAAGCAGGTCATGCGGGCGCTGGAGCTAGATGTCGAAGATGAAAGGGAACATCTCGGCCCGGGGAGATTACGGAGGACTACGCGCAGAGGTTCCGAAAGTGTTCATGTCTGACTCACACATAAGAGCATTGGCGGCCCTGTTTGGATGGACACCCCCAGAGGGGTGACCTCAGGCGATACGCGGAGTGCCCGATGTAAAGGGTCGTGGATTGGCACGTGTTTGGGTGGTCGTGGTGCGCAATATTTTGTTTAATGGATCCTTCCCGCATTTTAATTTGGAATGTAAGGGGGCTTAACTCACAGGCAAGGCAGGATGCAGTGAGGATTATAGTGAACTCGTCTAAAGTCGATGTGATTTGTTTGCAAGAGACCAAGATGCCGGTTGTGTCGAGGCAATTCATTATTCGTCCATCTTTGGGAGTAGAGTTTGACAACAACTTTCGCCGCCTTCTCTCGGAGCTAGTGGCGGAGTCCTTATTGCTTGGAGAGCGCGGCTGGGGACTGTCAGTTCAAGCCGTGAGGACACCTTCTCCATTTCTGTGCAGTTCTCTCCTTCTCATGGAACCCCCTGGTGGCTGACCTGCGTGTATGGACCTCAGGAGAATCAGGAGAAAATCCAATTTTTGCAAGAGCTGAGGGAGATAAGGTCTCTATGTGCAGGCCCTTGGTTGGTTGCAGGGGATTTCAATCTGATTTACAGAGATGAAGACAAGAACAACGGCAACCTTAATAGAGCGATGATGGGTCGCTTCAGAAGATGGGTGAATGACATGGCGGTCACCGAATTACCTCTCCATGGTCGGAAGTACACTTGGTCTAGCTCATCTACCAGTGCTTCCCCTACATTAGTGAGGCTGGATAGAGTCTTCTGTTCTTTGGAGTGGGAAGAGTTATTTCCTGATTGCCTACTGCAGAGTCGGCCTTCTGGGGATTCAGACCACTGTCCTCTCCTTCTTGGCCTACAGGACAGCCATGTTGGCAAGAGGCGCTTCCATTTCGAAACCTTCTGGCCAAGTCTACAGGGATTTATGGAGACAGTGGAGGCGGCATGGACGTCAGTGCCAGCCCGCTCCTGTCCTCTAGAAACTCTATCTCAAAAGTTCAAGGCTACAGCAAGAAGCCTGCAAAGTTGGAGTCAAAAATCTGTAGGCCACCTCAACTCCCAACTTCTCCTGGCCAAGGAGGTTTTACATCAGTTGGAGATTGCTCAAGACTTCAGGATGTTGAGTGCAAATGAATTGTGGCTGCGCAATAAACTTAAGAAGCATACGCTAGTCCTTTCCTCCTTGCTGAGAACTGTTGCCAGGGTCAGGTCAAGAATCAATTGGTTGCAAGATGGAGATGCTAACACAAGGCTGTTCCATATGCATGCTAGGCACAGAAAAAGGAAGAATTTTATAGCCTCTCTGAGGGAGGGTGATCAGCTCCTAACATCTCATGAAGAAAAGGCTGCAGCAATTTTTTATTTCTATTCTAATCTAATTGGGGCGGACAACGACAGAGTTAGGACCATCAATTTGGACTACCTGGACATCCCAAATCATAACCTGGAGGCCCTTGAGTCTCCTTTCTCTGAAGAGGAGGTATGGCAGACCATCAAGGATCTGCCTTCAGACAAGGCTCCCGGACCGGACGGGTTCACAGGAAGGTTCTACAAGGCATGCTGGCCGACTATAAAGGGAGATATCATGGCAGCCTTGCTATCCATTTGGGGGAGAAATTGCAGGAACTTATGGAGGCTGAATTCTGCATACATCACCTTACTCCCCAAGAAAACAGATGCTGAAATGGTAAAGGATTTTAGGCCTATAAGTCTAGTCCACAGCTTTGCCAAGTTGGTGACTAAAATCTTGGCCAATAGACTGGCTGGTCGTCTCAACGATATGGTGTTGCCCAATCAAAGTGCCTTCATTAAAAAGCGGTTCATACAAGACAATTTCATGTTGGTGCAGCAAACAGTGAGGTATCTCCACAGTCAAAAGCAGCCTCGGATCCTTCTTAAGTTGGACATCACAAAAGCATTCGATTCGGTCTCTTGGCCGTTTCTTTTGGAGGTTCTTAGGAAACTTGGCTTCGGTCCGAGGTGGAGAGACTTGGTGAGTGGTCTTCTGGCTTCTTCCTCCACTCAGGTCCTCTTGAATGGTGCACCTGGGGATTTTATCCAGCATAGGAGAGGGCTTCGTCAGGGGGATCCTCTTTCCCCGATGCTCTTTATTCTTGTAATGGACGTGCTGAACTGGATGGTCTCTAGGGCATCTGAAGCTGGGCTGCTGCAGCCCCTCTCTTCACGACCCATTCAGCACCGCATCTCTCTGTACGCGGATGATGTGGCTATTTTTCTCCGGCCTATTGCAGCAGATATTAATCTAACGCTGCAGTTGCTCCAGCTGTTTGGGGAAGCTTCAGGATTAAAAACTAACGTGCAAAAAAGTAATGTGTTGCCAATACAGTGTGCTGAAGAGGACCTGGCCATCATACAGAACTTGCTCCCTTGTGAGGTGCTAAACTTTCCGTGCAAGTATCTTGGGCTGCCACTCTCTATTAAGAAATTGACTAAGGAGCAATTTCAGCCTATTATTGACCGAATTGCAGATCAGCTGCCGGGCTGGAAGGCGGATCTTATGACTCGGGCCGGGAGAGCGGTGCTGGTACAGGTTGTCCTTACTGCAATGCTCGTGTATATGGCCATGGCAACAGAGCTGCCTACATGGGCTATTAAAACCATAGATAAGATCAGAAGAGGGTTTCTCTGGCGTGGTAGGAAAGAAGCAAACGGCGGTCACTGTTTAATTGCATGGCCAAAAGTGTGCCGGCTTCGTGACCTTGGAGGGCTGGGTATCTCAGATCTCAAAAGGCTTAGTTGTGCTTTAAGAGCACGTTGGCTTTGGCTTAAGAAAACGGAACCGAATAAGCCTTGGGCAAACCTGCCCATCCAGGTCAATAAAGAGGTGGAATGTCTCATGTACATGGCAGTCATTACAGAAGTGGGAGACGGTACAAACACCTTGTTCTGGAAAGATAAGTGGTTGGAGGGCCATAGCATTCAGGATATGGCACCTCAGGTGTATGCCTTAGTCTCTAAGAGAAGGATTGGTAAGCGGACGGTGCGGGAGGCACTCACTAATGGAAAATGGCTAGAGGATATCCAGGGGTACATTTCGGCGGATGGTTTGGTAGAATTCCTTAAGATTTGGGATATGCTCAGTTTGGTTCAGCTGCAGGATGGGACGCCTGATAAACACATTTGGAGAATTTCTAGCTCAGGTGTATATTCTGCCAAATCAGCCTACGAGATCCTTTTTCAGGGGCTGTTTACTTCAGACCTGCTATATGAGAATTTGGAAGTCCCATGCTCCTCCCAAATGTCGCTTCTTCATGTGGCTGGTCGCTCATAATAGGTGTTGGACTGCTGTCAGACTTGCTCGGCGTGGTCTTCCCCATCCGGCCAAGTGCGTGTTGTGTGATCAAGAGGAGGAAGATATTCAGCATTTGATGGTTGGCTGCGTATTCGCGCGCCAAGTTTGGTTTTTCTCCTTCGGCGGGTTGGGCTGTCCCAACTAGCACCACAGCCTCAGGACATTTTTGATGATTGGTGGGAGAGGGTGGAGGCTGCGGTTTCAGATGACTTAAAGAAGGGGGTGAACTTCCTTATCATTCTTGGAGCCTGGAGCATTTGGCGGCACCGAAATGACTGTGTGTTCAATGGGTCCAGCCCTAGTGTTGCTGCTGCTCTTGCTCTGGCTAGTGTAGAGGGCCAGTGGTGGCGCCTGGCCGGTGCAAGGGGTCTAACCTTCTCTCAGGGTGAGGGCTAAGGTTGTTGTGTAGGTCGGTTTTCAGAGTTATGTAACAGGTGATCAGTAGCTTTGAGTTGATGGGGTGTGTGGGGTGTGTGTGGGTCCATGTATGACTCCTTTTCTCCTATTAATGCAATGATACGCAGCTCTCCCTGCGTGTTCGAGAAAAAAAGCATGGAATTAATACTCTGTTTCAAAGTTAAAACAGGGGGGGATACTCAAATCTCCATATCTCTCTTTTAATCCAGAAGTAGACATAAGAGGACAAACTGGAAAAGGAAACTAGATAGTAATGAAACTAATGAACAGATTCGTCTGGGTTATGTCATGACTCATGACACTATGGATGACAGAGTTACATGGATTCAAGAACCAAATTTAGAATCAAAGAACCAAATTAAAATTTAGAGTTACATGGAGATAGACTACTAGGTAACCCAAGAAAATTTAGAATCAAGAACCAAATTAAAATTTATCCACCAAACGTATCAATGTAAGCAAATTATCTCAAACATAAATTGACAATTACCCTTTCTTAGTGTTCAAGCCAGTTCCAACTGCAGTTCCACCTTGAGCAAGCTGCTCAGCAAGGTAGTTATCAGTACTGTTAATTTGTAATAACAAAAGAAGAAACACTAGCAGTATAGTACCTGGTACATTCGAGGTAATGTACAATTAATACGGTCAATTCCATATTTGACCTGCATAGAGCCTTAAACAGTTAATAAGTATACCTGTTAATCTCAAGAACATAGTAATAAACAAGACAACAAAAGATGCTGGAATAAATCCTACCTGTGTAGTGTAACCACTAAATTCTTGGCCAAGAGTCAACGGGGTGGCATCTTGGGTATGTGTACGTCCAATTTTAATTATGTCTTTAAACTCAACAGTCTGCACAGTCAGGTTAGCAAGTTCATTACAACAATATTCACTATATATTTATATAATAATACAGAAACTATAATATTCATATAGCTACTGGCATTGCCAGCCATAAGTTAACTTGTCAGGGAAACCAACATTAGTCTATATAAAATAAGAGAAAACATTAATCAGCTATTCAGCTGAAAGTAAATCCACATATTCTGTGGGTTCATTATACTAGTTTAGAAAAAAAAAGACCTGTAGGGGAAAGGCTGCCCCTACAGCATTGCATTAAAAAGAAACTTCTTAGTTCTTGCACACAAGCCGAGAAACACCCAGAAGGCCAGCTGCCCTGGATGTACCACAGAACACCCAGGACACATGCCTGCGGCCATATGCATCTCGCTGAAAGCGACTCGGGTGGTTGCACATATAACTCAGGAACTCAGCCGACGAGGGGTGTTTTTTAACCCAGGCATGTTTAAATTTGTTCTCACCAGGAGTTGAACACAGGACCTGAGGTGCTCCTAAGGCTCCTGTGACCAACTAGGCCATAGACCTGTTCACTTAGCTATACTAGTTTCACTGAGTGCATTGTTCAATCTTTTTCAGTCAATTTGAAAAGTAATGTTTATGCAACATGTAATCTAAGTGCTGAGATCACTAATAACACGATTATTCCATTTCATCCTAAAATTTACAAAAAGCAATGTAAGCTATGAATCAGAAAACAGATTACCCTAAAATCAATTTGCAACAAAAAAAATACATGGATAGCAGGAACTTAAAAAAAAAAAAAAGAACATAAAACAAACCACCCACTGACCCACTCCACAAATAAAAAAGATGCCCTGGAGAAAACATGAAGCAGAATGAAGTTTATAAGAGATGCTTACAAACATTAGTACATCACCATTAGCATGTACAAATGGGTATGAAATGGTCATCATGGTATGGGTTACCTCATTAGCACCTAATTTTTAATACAAACTTCAATCGGGAAAAGAATTAAGCGACTGCAATGGACGCCTACAAAACTTGTACAGACTACAGAGTTAGGATCCACTATGCGTTCTTGCACAAGCAATGCCAAAATATTAAATTCCTAGATGATTTTCTAAATTTCTAATGTTTCAAGTTCAATCTGAATCCCTAATCAGCAGGTGCATATAATAAATAGGCACAAATTCACTAATGGGTATTGGGTCATGATATAATTATACAAAGGCACTTAACAAGCATAGTACAAAAAGGGTCTAATATAGCTACAAAAGGCACCTGAAGCATAGTAAAATAGTTCTCACGGAAGGAAAGGAGAAACTAATACTTTTGAATGAAGTGAATCATGCAACTGTCACAAACTTGGGATAAACCCCAAATTTAACAAGCATGGTACAAAAAAGGGTCAAATATAATTACAAAAGGCACTTGACAAGTATAGTAAAATAGTTCCCATGGAAGGAAAGAAGAAATTAATACTTTTGAATGAAGTGAATCATGCAACTGTTGCAAACTTGGGACAAACCTCGAATTTATCTCAACAGCCGCTGCTATATGCATTACCTGGAAATGTCAACAGCATGAATAATAAACATCTGCAGCAGTACTGAAATACAAATTTCAAAAATAGTTCAAGCTTACAGTGGGAAATGTATCATTTGAAGATTGTGACCTATTCACATGGTCATTTGGGTGCACAAACTTCTCACCGCGCTTGTGACCAAGGATCTCAGCTGCCCTGTTTGCAATTACCTAAATTGGGAAAAGAGACCATAAACAATATGGCACAGCTGGCAAAAACATGCTAAGTTCACAACAAAATTCACATGAGCATTAGCTTAACAGGAAAAGTAAATACTGTTTTGCATACAGACAATCAGCAGAGTGGAGCATGGATGGAGGTAGGTTCAGTTTGCCCAGTGTTTGGACAGTGAAGCTCAACTTCTCACACTTTAGAAGGGATTACTATTCTAAACAACAGCTATACTACTTTAGAATCGACACTTTGGATGAACGTATTTGAAGTAAAAATATTGGATGCGTAGGACATCAACCTCATTGGCATTCATGTTGCTTTGTGTGCCACTGCCAGTTTGCCAGATAACAAGTGGGAAGTGATCATCCAACTTTCCCTCTGCGACCTCCTCAGCTGCCTGCATTATGGCCTTCCCTATTGTTGGATCAAGGCCATACTCCATATTCACCTTCATCAAAAGATAAAGGAAAAGTATCCATACATGAATGATACAAGTTGCCTACAAAGTACCGAAGTGAAAAGTTGAAAGTATATAGAAAAGTTCGAGCTGGCAGCCTGGCACTAATAACTGTGTCTAATGTAATCTACAGAGCAATCTTAACCTGTGGCATTTAGTAAGTCAAACAAAATATAAGTTGTAACTAGCACAGCATATCCCATTTGTGATGATCTTATAATAAGCCAAACGAACAGATACTTGGTGGCTAACAACAAACAGGAAAATCCAGAGTTGTGATCTATACTCCAAGATACAATCATAACCACTGAATAATATAGCAAATGGAATTTGAGCACATCACGCATTGCTTATTACAACCATTCCTTCCATGGAATGCAGAAATTGCTTTACCGCTTGCAGTGCCCACAAATGATGATCAACGAAACGCATCTATCCACCCACCACGCGCAGGAAAAAAAAAACAGTTTCACTCTGTACCTTAGCGGCGCACTTTTTTAGCACGCCAAAGGCGCGGATGATGGGCACGGGCATCCTCTCGCGCTCCCCGCCAATGTCGAAGTTCTGCAGCGACCTCTGCGTCTGCGCGCCCCACAGCCTGCCCGAAACAGAACACAACCGCGACAACAGCAGATCAAAACAACGCGCGACGAATTAGACCAACGGGACAAAGCTGCATTGCATCTATGGGGACGAGGGCGAAGCCACGCACTTGTCGTTGGGGACTTGGATGGGACCGAAGGTGTCGCGCTCCTCGCGGAAGCCGGTGGAGATCGGGCGAGTCAGCGCCGGTCGGAGTAGCAGCGCGGCTGCGGCGGCGGAGGCCGATGGCGAGCCGGACACGCCCGCGAGGCGGCGCAGAGCCATCGCCATCTCGAGTCTCGGGTGTTTCTCTGCGCGTCGCCGCGGACGCGGAGGCTGGAGAATTGGGAAGAGCGAGAGCACGCGAGCAGGGCAGGTGGTGGGCCGGGATTTTTAATGGGCTGATCTCACGCGTGCGTTCTGCACCGAGCGGTGGCTGGTAAGGCTGGTCAAAAACTCGAAACTCGCTACTCATTTCGACTCGCTGGTTAATGGCTTGACTCGTGCTTCGATTCGTTTCATAACAAGCCAATTTCGATATAAAACAAAGCTGGCTTGATTTTTAACGAGCTAGCTCGAGCCGGCTCGTGAGCAGCTCGTTAGCTCGAACGAGCCAGAGAATTCACAGGCCAAAACACTAAAAAATAGCTCGGCTCATACATTGTGTTAGAAATCAGCTCTCGTATTGCGTGTTAAGAACAGCAAGAACACAACAAGAACAAAGTGGGACACAGGATAGGAGGAGAGGAGTAGCTCTGTATTTCATTTACTTATCACTGTCTCTTCTTTACATCAACTGAGGTGACCCTCTTTATAGAGGGACAATAAGAATAGATACAAATTTGCTACAGTGATTGCTACAGTGCTCCTCCTGCTATGCATTAATTGGCCACCATAATGAGTTCAGCTTTTTACTGTTTATTGACTCATTCATAACACATTGCTCGTGAAGTCAGTTGCCTCGGCCCAGCCCAAACTTGATCAGTCTACCTTTCAAGTATCAAGTCGTAGCTTATTTATTTTGCTTGTTTCGTGAATTATTGGATGATGTTGTCTAAACTGTATGAGTACGAGACTATCGTCATATCATGGTGGCCGGTGGGCTGTTTTTAAACTTTGACGAATTTTGGATCATTCGATGCATGAATGGATTAAATTTATATGTACTTGATGTTTGTTGGCTTGTTGTTCACGTATATTTCCCCTGTAATGTGTTTTTTGAGGTTTGGCTCGCGAGCCCAAATGAGCTGCTTTCGAGCTCTTAACGAGCCGAGCCGAGCTGCTCTTCTAGCTCGTTTGTTTAACGAGCCGAGCCGAGCCAACATCTAAACGAGCCTCGTTAGCCACCCTGAGTGGCTGGTGGTTTTATGGGCTGCCTTGCTGGAAAAGTTGGATCTGATTGGCTTTGCTCAGGCGATGCTTTTGCTCAGACCGCCGCTGAACGGCCGGCTGAAGGCTTTTGGTTTTTTGTGTGTGTGTTTTTTATTTTATTTTGATAACATTTTGGTTTTGTGTTTGCAAGTTTCAAAAAAAAAAAAGTACTAGGCAATCAAAAAAAAAAAGGGAACTCACAAGGATAGTCTTTTTTAATAAAAGGACTAGGATAATTTTTTTTTGTGTTATTGGCAATAGAATGGCTACGATATATGATGCCAATGTGCCATGCAAATAAACTGGTGATATTACATTAGAAATGAAAAGAAAAAAAAAAAAATCTTTCTTATGTGAAGTCTTCGCGGGAACTAAGAAATAACAAGTGTGATAGATAAAAAAGATAATATAGATGATTAGAAAAAAACAATTTAAAAAGTTTTGAACAATAAAATGCCCCTTTTCAAAAAGCTTTGAACAACCACCGCAATGATGCCAAATCAGTTTCGGTGTACGTGGCCATCGGACCATGAGGACCTTTTCTAGCATTTGTTTGTCACCTTACCTCAGTCCTAGATAAATAATTTTGTAGCGATTTGGCTTGTAGTCCAATGATAGGAAGGTCCATTTACCGGTGTTATGCATTAAGTGGACGTTTCTTAAAAAAAAAGATAAATAATTTTGTAAAGCTTAAAATTATCCTTAAATAGATTATTACGTTCTACACGAACATGGAAAGATGAGGGTGTCTTTTGCCAATGATGTTAACCTGTCTAAAACATTCCCCAAAACTTATTTATATTTATATATAGACCCCATTCGAAATTAGTTCAGAGCTTCAAGCGACGACTGATGGCTGGCTGATGCATTTAAAATATAGGGTTAACTAGACCCCAGTATCTCCGGCACGTTACATATGGCAAAGCATATCAGGTCCTTTCCAGACACAATCTGAAGCTAAAAGGTTGCGATGATGAGCCAACTTCGTCTGCTTGGTTCAGTGTTTATCCTGGAGTGGAGTTACAAACTGCAACGTTTTCCTCTTCTCTTGGGTGAGATAGTAGAACTCCGATGCAGTGCTAAACCTGTGCAAGGCCGGATTTCTTCCATGTTATATACACCACCCCTCCTCCGTCTTGGGTCACGTACATCTCAGAGCTTCGACAGCGCAATGTCCATCACTTCAACGAAGAAATCTGCATTATCCGCCGCAGAGATTCAATGTTAATTAACCCAATGTTAAAAGATTATTAAACTAGTACAAACAAGAATATCACCGAGTAGTCTATATTACTAACGTACCAGCATCTTCCTTGGTGAAGCATAGAGGGGGAGTGATCCTGAAGACGTTCCCGTAGAACCCGCCTTTGCCGACCAAGACGCCCATGTCTGCATATCCGCAATCATCATCACCAGAGGGGAAAAACAAGGAACATCGATCGATCACTTGCATATATACTCTGCAGCTGGCATCTGATAAATCCGCTCGATTTTGAGGTCAATCCTTCTTCATAGACTTACCTTTCATGTGTTCCATGGCTTGGCAGATCTCTTCTTTCGCCGGTGTCTTGAGCTGCCGATCGGTGACGAGCTCGACGCCGAGCATGAAACCTGTTCCCCTCACGTCGCCAATGACTGCATGAATATAATGAACCAACAGGGAAAAAGGATCAGAATCTGGAGGGATCTGGAGAGGTTATTATGCTGTGGTCAGAAAGAAGATCGAATCTGTCGAATTCCTGAACAGAATCAAAATAATCCAGTTGGGTCAGTAATCAGAATGTCAGGCGCACGCACTTTCGTGCTTCTCCTGGAGACCACGGAGGCGGTCCTTGAGGTAGGAGCCGACGATGAAGGCGTTCTCCTGGAGCTTCTCCTTCTCCAGCACCTTGAGGACGGCGAGCCCACCCGCGGTGCACAGAGGGTTGCCGCCGAACGTGTTGAAGTAGCAGCGCCGGGTCAGCACCTGCGCGATCTCCGGCGTCGTCACCACGGCGCCCAGGGGGATGCCGTTGCCGATGCCCTGAAGCAACAAGAGAACGTTGTCAGGTTCAGAGCGTCGTCGATCGATGGCACGGAAACTACAAGGGAAGAATGGCGTGCCAGGCGACCTTTGCCATGGTCACTATATCGGGGACGACGCCATGGGTCTCGAACCCCCAGAAGTGGCTGCCGACGCGAGCGAAACCCGCCTGGACCTCGTCGGCGATGCAGAGTCCGCCGGCCTTGCGGACCTTGTCGTACGCCAGCGGCAGGTACCCCGGTGACACCTCCACGATTCCACCCACACCCTGTACAGCACAGCACGATTTTATTGTTCCACCCGGCCGGCCTGTTTATGACGACGTCGCAGTCGCAGCGTCGATCAGTACCTGGATGGCTTCGGATATGAATCCGGCGACCTGGCCGGTGGTGCCGAACTCGATGATCTCCTGCACGTCGCGCGCGTACTTCTCGGCGTCGGAGCCGAAGACGCCTCTGTACGGGTCCGGGTTCACGGCGTGGTGCACGCCACTCTACTTGAGCAGCGAATGGAGATCACATGCGTGATCAGAGATGGATTTCATATATGTATTTTTCTTGTTTGTGTGTACCTGGATGACGTTGAACTTCCAGTTCTTCTGCGCGGTGGCTCCCATGGTGCCGGCCGCGTTCCCGTGGTACGAGTTGCGGAGGGAGATGATGTCGTGGGAGCCCGTGTACAGCCGCGCCATCAGGATGGCGAGCTCGTTCGCCTCCGTGCCGGAGTTGGTGAAGAAGACGACCTATATCTCATAAAAGAATGAGCGTCGATCAGTCATGGCTTTGCCGGACGGCTGAAACAAAACCGACAAAAGAGGCGATCATCAGCAGCCACGTGCCTTGAGATCGCCGGGCAGCTTGGATGCCAGCGCCTCGGCGAAATCGGCGATGGCGTGGTTGAGGTAGACCACGGTGGAGTGCTGCAGTCGCTTGGCCTGCGCGGTGATGGCGTCCACGACGTCGGGGTGGCAGTGGCCGCAGCACACGGTGGCGATGCCGGCGAACGCGTCCAGGTAGCGCCGGCCGTGCTCGTCGTACAGGTACTGCCTCTTCCCCTCCACGATGTTCAGCTGCAACAACACAACGATTAATGCATCCTCCAGAGATCAAGGAGCCCGGCCGTTCACAACAAAGAAGGCCGGCATGGATGGATTGAGGCCGGCGGCAGATAGATGCATCTACTATGTAGGAGTATGTGCGATGATCGGTGCATTCGATCGATCGATCAACGTACGGGATTGGAGTAGAAGTGGAAGAGGGACGGGCTGAGGTACTCGGCGCGCTTGCGGGCGATGTCGGCGGCGCTCGGCCCGTCGTAGGGCAGCGGGACATGGTCGAACGCCGGCATTCTCGGCGCCGCCGCCGCCGTCTCGGCCGGGACCGCCGCGGCGACACGGGAGAACGACCTCCTCGCCAAACTCCGAGCACCCAGCTGCATCATCATCGCCACTCGCGATTGACTGGTTAATAATTCCCTCAGATTATTACGCGTCAACTAATTGAGATTAGTTTTTTTCTTGGCGTTGGAAGAAGGGGATGCGTGGCCGTGCGGGAGTAATCAGGAGGACGACGGGGGTGGGGTTTATATGGGCCTTTGCAAAGCAAAGCTACACTAAGGATTTGGTGTACACGTCGACATGTTTCGAAAATTAAAGCTTTGCGCTCGTTCTCTCAAAACATCAAATCTCGAACGGAAGATCCGTTACGGATTTTTGCAAAAATCAAGGAACGACGGGAATTCCAGAATCAGAAGGTGATCCCAACGATCTGGACTGTTTCCTTTTGAGCTCTAACTGTGCGGCTACAGTCGTGCTCCAGCAGAAAGAACACAAGACGGTGCTCCAGTTTTAACCAGCTCGTGCCCAACGATATGATATCCTGGTTCATTGCACCTGGACAGACTTACTGTACACAAACGGCTAAGATCTGCTCGTATGTGTTTTTCACTGATGAAGCTCCCTAAAGAAGGTCATATGTTTGTTTTTCTTAACGAGATGCACACTGTCATTTTAAACATGTTTCTGTGCCTGGATTTATCGGTCTAATAATCACATAAAACAGGCATTATTCTCCTCAATCTGCAACTAGGTTGGGTTATGTTATTTTTAGTGCTCTGTCTGCTTGTGGCATGCGAAATCAGCTAAAAATGGTACGCGCGATGGTGCGAATCGGAGGGCACGGCAATGCATTGATGCTTGCTTTAATTTCATTCTTTAAACAAATAGAAATGCAATCGTACAAATATGGTCTGAGTCTGACAGCAATTAGGGAGCACACTATAGCCATCACTATCAAGCAAAATGAGATGTGATTTGGCTCTGATGAGACGGAACACATTTCTATAGGTCACGTTCCATTCTTGTTTATGCAATGAGATAAAGAGCGTCTCCGAGAGTTTCCAAAATCCACTCTCAATCCAAATCTTTTTGTTATGCATTGAGATAAGAGCATCTCCAACAACTTCCTATCTTAACTCCTAATCTTTCCAATATGGGGAAGAATCATAAGTAGGACACACGGTTCTAATGCAAATGTAGAAAATAGAAAAATCAATAAAAGAAAGGTTAGGTGATTTGAAAATAGTCCTAGATTCCTAATGCAAAATTGTTTTTATATTTTTGGGGCGAGATTTTGGAAACTATTGGAGGAAGCCAACAAATATGCTCGGCAATTTTATTTTCAGACAGTTAGAAAACTCATTTATTTATCAACTTTTTTTTTTGAAATTATTGTAGAAGCTTCTGTGCACAATGTTCTGCAATAGATGATGCAAGCTTCTAGATTGACATGAGCCGATTTGCTCCTCCAGTATGTACTTGATTTGGTTTAGAAAAAAAAAAGCCTCTTCTAAAAAGTAAGGCCCCATTTGGAACGTAGGATAGGCAAAGGAATTTCACAGGACCCAAATCCTTTACCTTGATGACGTCATGTAGCGTTTGGATCAAAGGAACGACCTGCACCGTTCCAAAGGAAAGTTTCGCTTGTATGCGTAGAAAACGGAGGAATGAAAACATCCACCGCTCTCTCTTGCTTTTCATTCCTTCACGAAGTCCAAGACAGATGCAGGCTTTCATGGAGAGAAAGGACAAAACACTCATTGATTAGCACCGTAAACTAGGGTCCATGCAAGCACCAGCACATACTCCGTATGGCCGATCAGAATATTTTAATATGTTTGATCCTGACACACGTAGTATGTGTCGAAGTAGTAATTCGTATGTTTATCTATAAATTAAAGTTTTATGCTGATTGTAAAAAAAAAAAGAAGCTTTATGTGGAATGAAAAATATTTAAATAATAATAAAACAAGTGTTAATCTCTTTTAATCATAACTCATGTTTTGAGAATCCTATGTTATAATTCCTAATGTTCCAAACACCCCAATCTATATTTTCCTGAATTTTGAAATCCTGTAGTTTTCTACCTTCTACTCATTCCTTTGTTTTCTACTTTCCTGTGTTTCCTCTCATTCCTTTGTTTTCTATTCCTGCGTTCCAAACAGGCCCTAAGCTGTGCACAATAGTTCTGTTCCCAGGATGGTTAACTTTGCATTAAAAAGCTAGGCACCTAATTCGAGTTCAGTCTATAAATAATCATGAGCAATCCTCAGTTTTCGTTCTTGCTATCTTTGTCTTTCTTCATAAAACAAATTTTGCAAGCAACACGTTGAGAGAATTATTGGTTCAAGGATGTTGCATTATTGACTCAGGTGTCAGTAGTGTGTGCATGCTTCCTAGTTGTATCCACAATGGATCTCTTATCTGATGACAGAGTAGGTGGTATAGCATTCTTTATACTCTTTGGTTGGGGATAGAGACGTGATCAAGAAAGCAACTACTACAGTGCTTGCTCAGACATCACTAAGGAAAAAAAAAAACTTAGTTTGCATCAGTGTATGGTAAGTGGCACAACACTTGAAAATATAGACAAATAGAGTTGTCAAACAGCAAGATTGATGTTGTGATTATTAGCAGAAGCAGTAGCTAGCATTTTAATTTTCTTTGACAATTTGGATACCACACCAATGGGTATTTGGATCCACTACACTAAAAGTTAAATGCTTGGATCAAGTAGGTCCAGCTAGTTATTAGTTGCGCTAATAATTGCCGCCTACTCTGGATGTTACAGTTGACGACGGCGCGCCCACGCCGCCGCTTGGGCTCGCAGCCACGTCGGCCCCACCTCAGCCAACCACGGCATCTGTGGCTGTTGTAGGGAGGACGGGGCCGCCGACCGAGGCCGACGTCTAGGCCTTCATCAAGTCTCTCCGCCTACCTCTTGAGGAGCCATTGATGATCAAGACCCCACCGCGGCTGAGGCGCCCTTGCACCATCGGTGAGGATTGGGTACCTAGGCGTAGTGACCCGCTTACAATCAAGTCCGCCTTCCGCGACCCTTTAGCCGGAGCGGCGGCGGCGCCGCATCCTTCTTTACAAATGGGAGGGCTACCGGCCGGGGTGTCGTCGACCATACCGGATCCATCCATCGCCGTCGGGTTCAACGGCCCGGTTCGCGAGCGTCGTGGGGTCACCTAGCGCGCGGGGACGCCCACGAGATCTTCCCCATCTTGCGGTGTCGGCATTTGGCGAGGACGGTCGGCGCCTCTAGTGTGTCCCCTTTTTCTCATTTACAAGCGTGTTTTTCCTTAGTTTACACTATAGATTTCCAACGGGCCGGCCCGAATCGGGCCATGCCGTGCCGCCTGTAATACCGTGCTTTGGCGGGCCTCATGCGACATCGAGCCCCACGGGCCTAAAAACGTGTCGGGCCGGTCTAAGAAGCACGTACATTTTTAGAGGGTCGCACCGCCCGACGCCTGTAGGCAAAAAAAAAACACAGTGAAGGAACGACAGGAACAAGGGAAGGAGAAGAGGCCGGGCCCCCGGCGTGCTTGCGCGGGCTTGCGGCTCACCGCGCTCGCAGCCGGCGGCTTGCCGCCGTCCCTGCGCTTGCTGACCGCCGCCGCTTGCGGCATCGGGAGGAGGTAGGGGATGTCGCCATGGGAGTGCGACGGACCACCGCCGCGGCTGCTTTTGGTGGGCTAAGCGGGCGGTGCTAGCAGCGGGTCGCCGCCGCACGCGGCGGACGCGTGATGAGGGAAGCGGTCGGGCCGGCAGGGGAGGCCGCCACGACGCTTGTGTTGGCGGGCGCTATCCAAGGGTGGGGAGTGTGCGATGGCATGGTTAGAGGAGGGTAGGGTTAAGTGAGGAGCAAGGTGGACTGATGGACTGCTAGGCTGTTGGCTTTGGTGTTGTTGGGGCTTTCCCCATCGGGCCTCACCGTGCCTTTGTCCATTTTTTGGGTCGTGTCGTGCCGTGTCCGTGCTTGAGGGTCAGCCCAAGCACGTATTGCTGCCCCGTGCCGTGTCGGGCCATGCTCGGGCCGGGCTAAAATACCGTGCTTCGTGCGTGCCGTCGGGCCGCGGGCGCATGGAAATATATAGTTTACACCCATTCTCGCTCCACCATTACGGTCGGTGTCTTGTGTTAGTGTTTTTACTTTTGCCACCTCCTCGGCAACTCGCCATGGGACTTGGCACAAGTTGTGTATGAATTCTAACTCTTCTTAATGAAGTACGAGCTAAGCCCGCTTTTGAAAAAAAAAACTATTGGTGCTATTTTGTACAACTTTTACTTCATATTATGTGAACAAGTTGAGGAAGAAGATTCTAAGTTATTGTGGCCTTCATCCTAATGGTGCATGACAAAGTAAACAACAAGATGGAGCTGTGTTTCCCAGGTGCTAAATTATAAGTGCGCTAATGACGTGCAACATGCCACATTTCATTATCGAGTAATGCTAGTGCAACCGCTTCTTCCCTTGCTACTTGAATGTGGCCGGGCATTGATAGAAACAGTCTAGAAGTACATTGAATGTGGACACAATACGTTCTGCATAGCATCCTTCCGACCACCCCCATGAGGCCATGACCATGATAAGGCAAATCATTCTCACAAGCAAGCTACCTAGCACCTAATAAAGCCAGGGTAACGTCATCTCCACCGGCATTGTCCATCTTAACGACAGATCGAGCAAAAAACGGACGCAGCATATCACTTGAGCCCTCTTTTTACGTGTCTGCTGTCTACTCGATCGAGTTTCTTTTCATGACGCTCCAGCTTGATCAGCTAAGACACTGAATACAGAGGGTCTCGCTCGAGCTACTCCCTCCGTCCCTTTAAAAATGTCGCTCGGGAAACGTGTTTGTGAGGGGACACGCTTTTCAAACACCACACCTTCAAATGACGGAGGAGTAAGTCACAGGCGTCGCTGCGTGTGCGTACCTCTGCATTTTCTTTATTCGGCTAGCTTCTGCCATCTTGTGCTGCCCATGGCGTCGCTGCGTAGACAATTAACTTCGATCGATGGTGACAAGAGCTGCTGCTGGTTTACTCGACCAGCGCGCGTCTTACATACTTTTGCTTTTTTCCTCATAGGCCGTGATAAAGACGCACTAGCGGTAGCGGCATGACCTCTCTGCCTAAGCTCCCTCCAAGAAAACAACATATATGTGCTTGTCGACTATGATGGATGGATGGAGCCAGGGATTTGGACATTTGGTACTAGTTTATTATAGATCTGCGTGATGGCGTGTGTATGCTTGTTTACTTGGGTTCTTCGTCAGTTAATTCGTCACTGATTGGCGTGCTTAGCTTGTTGTTGGCAGGATGCATGATCGATCCGATCAGTACTGACGGACAGGAACAGGAAGGAGGGAGGTTTTTTGGTATGTGTGGTGCGCTCGTAGATAGCTAGTGCTCTTCGCTTTCTTTTGCGCTGATGATGATGAGTAGGTGAACGAAGGGGACATATATTATGGACTCGTCGATCATAAGGTTAGGCCTGGATGGGATCACTCAACAAATGGAATTGAAGCACTCCGCGTAGGGGCTCCTGTCTCCTGATGAGGATTTCCACCTATACTGACGAAATGCTAATTGGACGAGGCATTGTGCAACCTGAAATATTATCGATCCAAATGTTAGCCGTTATCAATTTTACAGCACCAACTTTTCGGAGACGCAGTGACAGCTCACAGCCGGATGGTTTGTTGTGCAGCCAGCAGAATCCAAGTAAGCTGACTGTTTATATTTATAAAGATTTATATGGAACATGTAATGCAAAGCGCATCTGGTGTAGTGGTATCATAGTACCCTCCCACGGTACTGACCAGGGTTCGATTCCCTGGATGCGCATAACTTCTGATTTAAGTTTTCCATTTTTCTCGCTTCAGTATTGACGTCATTTTTCAATTTCCTTTTCCATGTTTCCCTCTGACTTCTTTTTTCAATCCTGTATTCCAATTTTATTCGTTCCCCTACATTTTCACTTCAGCCTTGACGTATACTTATTCTTACTAGTATAGTGTCCATACTAACGCCACGGCTTTATTTTAGGGCTGCACATGAAAACAACAAAACTATGATATTTTTTTTCATTGTGTTCAACTTTTACACAATTGATTTGACCATGTACATATAGAATCCAGAAAACACTTTGGCATAAAAAGATATAATAAAGTTATTTCCTGCATTAACCACCTAATTAATATAGTAAATGTGGCATGACATTCCAGTTAAAAAAAACTTAGGCCCCAATATACATGTAACTTTATAAGTTCAAAAATCTAAAGCACAACTAAATCAATATAGTAAATGGGGCATGGCTTTCCGGTATACACAAATAGTAGGGATATATTTAAAACTTTTTATAAGCTAGAACAATGATTGAAACTGAAAAGCAAATGCAGGCCAAGTTACAGAAGCTAGCAAATTTGGTTATGCAGGAAGTTTAATCCTAACCCTTCATGATTTTTCAGTTAAAGGGTTAGAACTACGCCACTGACATATCCCAGTCCCAACCCACCTATCAATAGTCAATTAACTCAAAAAATCTGACAGGAACATGGGTATGCAGGCTGCTGACCTGTAATTCATCTAGAAAATTTAGCAAGTTCAATGGCATTATGGTTAGCCAACTTTCAGCTAGGTCTCTCTTGACGAGGGAATCTGAACTCCATGATGAAGAACCAAAGAATGTATTTGAACAAAGTGAATTGAGTACTGTACAATGACCAAATTCAATGACTTGCCTCGGAATCCTCCCTTGGGCATAAGAATGTATTTGAACAAAGTGAATTGAGTACTGTACAATGACCGAATTCAATGACTTGCCTCAAAATCCTCCCTTGGGCATGCACAAACAAAGACAACAGATAATCGAAGGCATCCAAAATTAGTATAATAACATAACATAACATACAGGAAAATTAGTACAATTAGATTCACAAAATCGATACCATTCTTCATTTCGAATGGCTGCTTTGCATATACTCGAAGGCTTCCAAAATCAGCCATACATTTTGGAGCCATATTTCTTCTACAAACCGGGGGCACCACCAGAAACATAACCACAATCGGATCCACATGAGTATTAATACTATGTGATGATTCAAATGAGTTGAGATTCGAAGCCTCACGTGTAAATTGCATATATCTGAAATTACAAAGCATAGGAGGAGAGAAGCATAAAGTGATTGAAGGAGGCTTCGCGGATGGAGGTGGGATGCAACATATCGGATTCCATCGAAGATGTTCAAGGCCGGACACATATGTGCTTTATTCGCCCGGCTTGCCTCGATCATGTATGGGACCATCTACACCGCCGCCATACGCTCGGCGGAGGCATTCCCAGAGCCACCCGGCGGCGCAATGGATGGGCCCGACATGAAAGCGACCTCGGGGTCGACGAGGAACCAAAGCCGGTGCCAGTGGTGGTCGGTGTGTCGTTGCGGCTGGCGCTTGCGGCCCACAATCTGGCTTGCCGCCGCCCACCGTTGCCCGCTGCGAACCCTATCTTCCACCATGACGATGATCGGCACCGCATGGCGATCGCGACGGTTGGGGGCGGCGAGAAAAGTAACGCGATGGGCGCATCGCGGGGAGGGTAAAGAGGAACCCCCTATCTTGCGTGATTGATCATGCCCCCCGCCCTTTCCTCTTTTTCGCGAGACAATGGGCGGGTGGGGGGCCGTGTCCAATACTTTGATCCTGGCCGTTGAATCGTGGATCGAGTAATAAGAGAGAAGGTTTAGAAGCCATCGAGTGTTCATTTTGAATGGATTTGAATGTAGAGAAATTGGTGCATTAGTAGGGTAGATGAAGTGTTGTGGGTACCTTCGTTTTTTCGAAGTTCTCACAAGATATGTGAATTGAGGATGTATAAAAAAAAGTTCTTGGATATAATTCTTTCTCTTAATCCAATCTGACCTACTGATATTCGAGATGGGGAGGCTTTCTTTTATTTATTTTTTCTACACTACTATAGTCTTGTTTGGATAGCCGATATATAGCCAAGAAAACGCAGGCACAAAAGAAATCTTTCTAGGCATAGAGGGTGTTTAGTTGGTGAAAAAATTTATGTTCGGCACTGTAGCATTTTCGTTTGTATTTGGTAATTTTTATCCCACCCTAGCTACGCTCAAAAGATTCGTCTCACACTTTTTTAGCCAAACCGTGCAATTAGTTATATCGTTTACCTATATTTAATATTCCATGCATGTGTTAAGAGATTCGATTGAACTGTAGCACTTTTTTAGGTTCCTACATGGAAACTAAACAAAGCCATATGTATGTGACAGTCCACGTCATGAAACCCTACGGAAACGCCAATGCAAGCTAGCTTGATCATATGCGCGCGCGAGCACAACGCATGACAGGCTCCCGGCCAAATAAAACCCTGCTTGCATTCTCGTCCGCGAGCGCATGCAAGCTGCCATGCATATATCTCGTCAGTCGTCACTGGCCTCATCGGATGCAGCTCCAATCCATCAGGAATTCTCCCAGGCGCTAGCTGTCCCACACCAGACACACACCACCAGCTATAGCCAGCCGATCGAGCCCACGAGAACGATATATATTTCCCGGCCCGCCCGTGGCGCTCCAACAATTCAGGGTTAGACGAGACGACGTTCCATCCATGACTACGATTCCGTTTGGCACAGCTCGGCTTCATTAGTATGAGAGATAGAGACTGTGAATCCGAGTTGTTTGAAAAAAAAATGTTTAGTAAAATATTTTACTAGTAACTTAACACATGGATATGAGAGAGAAATAAATGAAAGAGTTGTGACAAGCTACTTTTTACAGCTCTCTCTCATTCAATTCCTTTGTGAGAGAGAAAGAAAAACAACTTCACACATGAATCTGTTCTGGAAAACAATGTTTGACCTGAAAAAGACTACTCACAAAACTGTTGTGAGCTATCCCAAATAGGCCTATAGGCCTAGTTACATCACTAAGACTACTAAGAGAGAGACAGAGGGGAAACAATGACGACGATCCACGTGGTGTCTCCAGGTCAGAGATCGATCGAGCTTGCTACGTACGAGACACTACACGTACGTACGCACGCAACAGGGCAGCAGGAACACACAATTAATTATGCAGGCTAGCTGTTCATGAAATTATTCAGAGTCTGCGTGCACAGCTTCATCTGCCTTTCAGTATGGAGACAATAGTCACTATTGATAGGATTAGAGGATCTTTCTTTTCTAGTAGTAGATTCGGATTGGGAACAACAATAACAATAATAATATGATAAGTAGTAATCCTGATCTAACTATTATAATAGTAAATGGTGAAAGAATGAATCCGTTAGTGGAGGCATCGGTGGAGTTGATCCGTGTCGCGGTCTTCCCCGCGGCTCCCCTCGGTGGCGGCGGTCGTGGAACTTCCCGCCGCTGGCTGCGCTCTTCGATCGGTGGAGTGCTTGGGAATGACGGTGAAGGGAAGTGGCGGCTGTCTAACTCGCGGTTACTCTCGTTCTCTGTGCCGCTGGTCTCCCACCTCTATTTATTAGCGCAGTGCGACGGGGGCCCACTAACCATTAGGGTTAGATGCCCCCATCGGGGTTGACCAGGGATTGGGCCAGCCCTTTGGCCGGCCCCTTTGAGATCAACCTAACAACTATGTGCTGGTCCATTTGGACAATGAGCAATGATATAATCTTCAGATCTTTGCCTCGCTTCATTGCTTGTTGCAGACAAGTTGGAATTTGCTCTAGTTATTCTAAGAGCAAAAGCAAGACTCCACCCCCTCATTGATCAATGGCTAGAGGTTTTTGTGTAATTTTTATGATTTTCTTTATTTCCTTCTTCGTTTCCTGAATTTGTAATTAGACCTTCTTGTCTTTAATTTCTATAAAATTCTAGTAGGGGTGCGAGCCCCTCCTGTTCCCTAAAAAAAATTATGCAGGCTAGCTACCACATATTGACATACGCCGTCGATCGGATGAAGGATGGTGACTTGGTGATTCAATTTATAATTACTCACTTGAAGCATGCAATGGTGTCTGAGACACTACACGTACATACGCACTTGAACTCAGTTACTCAGACACCATTGCATGGCCAGCAGCATTGCAGCTAGTGCTAGCTGCATGCATGCATATACGTTGAGCCAATAACATGTGAGCGTGTACTTTCCGAAGCGATCGCTAGAGGCATATGCATGCATGCATACGTTCAGGCCGGCCGGCGGCTCGACCGACGTACGATCCGTCGCCGTCACGTGAGCTTTGGGAGCTAGTTAAGTTTTGCCGCCCCGAGAATCCTAGACTGCAACGTACAACGAACAGGCGGGGTACATGCATGCACGTGACTCTCTCCATCCTGAATTCTTTCTGGTCGTAATAATTTTATTACGTGTAGTCTAGTGTAGCTAGGAATAGTATATATCGTGCCGCTCTAGTGCCTGTACGTACGTGCGTGCTGCAGAGCCTAAGTTAGACCGCTGTCATGCACGGAACAATGCCTGAAAATATATATAGCTCGAAAAGAAGCCGGGGACGTTTCTACTTTGGACGGGCAATCGCATGGTACGACGACGACGGCGACACGGCCACGCGCGTATACGTACACAAGATGCGTTGGCAAAGATACTGTTCGATCGAGCGCGGCTAGTTTAATTTATCAGGTAGCTAGCGGGGCCTCGAGAGGCCTAGCTAGCTAGGCACCTCGCTACCGTACAATTCAATTATTCAAAGTAGACAAAGGTGTACGTGTACTCAGCTCGTCGAGATCGAAAGTAATGCGCGACGTAAATGCATATATACTCCGTACGTGCTATATATACAACCGAATGTGTAGGTACACACACAGAAATCAAAAACAAGCCCGTCATACATGATACATACTTATATACTGCTCACTTCATTCTAAACTATAAGATGCTCTACTTTTTATACATAGAAATACTGTTCACTTTCATAATAAGGGAAAAGTACAAATTACAATCACGAGCTGTGTACAATTTTTTTTTTTTTGAGCTGCCAAGCTCAAACAGAAAAAGAGGAAAAAAAAGCTAAGGGATATTCTCTAATTAACCACAGTTTTAAGGGGCCTACAAGGCTAGGTTTGGCTTTGATACAAATCAAACCAATTTAATCCTTGAAATGACGACTCCAATTTGTGTAAGTGCAGTGCTTATTGTCAAAAAATAAGGTCATTTCTCATATTCCAGATGGACCAGCAGGCTGCGATGACAACCTCCCTGAAAAAAGATGCTCCAAAGTTCAATCTTGCTTGAATGACCATATCCAAAGGAGGAAGGAAAGATCCCAATTAACGCCTAAAACAATCCAGCAGGCTTCACTGAATGGGCATTCAAAGAAAAGATGCCAGATAGTTTCTTCATAAGTTGCAGATGGCACAATTGTGTAGCTGGGCAGAACCATGTTCTTTCTTCTCAACATCCCTCTAGTGTTTAGCCCGTCTCTCAAAAGGAGCCAAAAGAAAAATTTATGTTTCCCCAAATTGTAACCAGACCACATCCATTCAAAAAAGAGGAGAAGCCTCCTGATGGCCCATTAGCAATTTATAAGCTTTTTTTTGAGGAGTAAGAAGTAGAGTTCCAAGCATAACTCCACTGATCCAATCCAGATCCCATTCTAAATCATAAACTATGTGGTAATTATAATAGCGAAGAAAAACTAATCATGCATATCAAATAGTTGTAACTTTTATGAGCATGTCTTTATATTAGGAAAAAAGAACATATCGGCTTATCAATAGTTCCACACACAGCTGCCCACAAAAAAAAATAATAATAATACACATATAAGAACAAGACAAGTCTACTTCATGCAACGCAGTGCAAGACAAAGGGTCAGGCTTGCGAGGATATGGGCCAAATGCGAGTACTTGCCAATCTGTGCATACACAACAAAACCTCAACAACAGTCCGAGTTCACGAGATGTTTGTCAAAATTCCATGCAGCCAAACATCGCCCCAGAACCTGCTTCTGTGCCACAGCCTGACCCTGCAGCAACTCTGTCCACACACAGGGCATTGCTACAGTGTGAACACTGTAACCGAATTGGATGAATCGCCAATGGATTTTCATGCATGCATGGCTACCAGTTGATGTTTGATCCAAACTCTTGCTCAAGCATCTGAAAAGGAAACTACGAAACAGAGAGTATTCCAATCCAATATGATGAAAGGCCATGCGTGCATCCATTCTAAATTGTTGGCCAGTTTAGCTTCAATTTATCCTAAGTCAGAGACTTCTTCAACTTTAACCAACCTTCGATTAAAACTAATAAAATCAATATCTGAACACATATATTATTGGTTTCATTATTTTCTCTAAAAAATATGTAGCAAATAAGTAGCAACTGTCATGAAAATAGAATCAATTAGGAAACTCACGACACTACGGATGCATGGTTACAACCTTGACAAGTTGTGATTATATAACGATTACCTTGCAATTAATGACCATGCATGATATTAATATCGATCCACTTAACACTACTGGAGGCTGAGCCTCTACCGAGCGCTAATAGCGCTCAGTAAAGGCCTAATAGCACTCGGTGGAGGCACTACCGAGCGGCGCGCTCAGTACCAGCCCCTCGGTGAAATTTTAAACGGGAAAAAAGAGTGTACCGGCGCTCAAAAACGGCCCCTCGGTGCAACCCGTGCCAACGGGCACCAAGGGCTCGGCCCCCCTCCAAAAACCTAGCGCCACGTCGACGGGCGTTTGCCACCGTCGGCGTCAACTACACCGAGGGCCACCTCAACTACCCTCTCGGTGCATTTTAATTTTTAAAAACTTAAAAACATTATCTACCGAGCGCCACTGTAGAAGGGTGCTCAAAGAGATTCAAAATTTAAAAACCACGGACACCGGCTCTACCGAGGGCCAGCTCATCCATGCCCTCGGTGTAATATGGTCGCGTTTCACCGAGGGCGTGGACGCACTCGGTGAATCGACCATATTACACCGAGAGCTTGTTTCACCGAAGCGCTACCATCGGTGTGTACGGGAACATGGGGTTCTCTCGCCCCCATCACATGTGATATATGTCCCGGTTTCAACCATAATTTCAGTCGGCGTCGATGAAACCTTACCAAATTTTTTTTTTCTCATATCTAGGCATATGATACCACAACAACCGAACAAGTTTTCAGGATTTTTCAACTTCGTTTGCATTTTCTATGATTAAAAAACTAATCACCCGCAAGTGAATGGTCATGTTCCGTGAACAATATGTTCGTGGTTTTGGGTCTATCCCTGGATGAGGCCTCACATTGCACTCACGATTATGAATCGCATTTTTGGCTCATGCCTGCCCCTCTATTCGTATGACTTCCGGTTCAAATCGACTTATTCAAGAAAATTCAATTAAAAGGAATAAAATCAAAATATATACTAAATAGTTTTAAAAAATTCTCAAATTTCAACATGACCTATGAGACATTGTATGAACCCCACAAAAAAAAATTTGGATCCAAAATTCAAAAAAAAATCATAATTTCACCGAGCGACCGGGATCCGGGCGCCGGTGAGACAGTGTTTACAGAGGGTCCTCGCTTTCGGCCCCTCGGTGAAACTACCAACGTCTACCGAGGGTCTAACGTATGCCCTCGGTAGAGTTGACGGCATAGGCTGCGTGGGATGCTACCGGACGGGGCGTTAACAACACCGAGGGCGTAAGTTTTTGCGAGGGAGGGATGGCTCGGTGACGTTGTGTTCTACCGAGCGTCTCTAGTTTCCGAGGGATCGCCGCTCGATGAACACTAAACCTACCGAGAGCCTGTGGTCACCGAAGCGAGGGACTCTCGGTGGAGGGGTCACCACCGAGGGTTGTATTCCACAAGCGAGGCTCTCAAGATATCATCGATATGTACCGAGCGCTTATTTTAGGGCGCTCGGTACACGTTCTGGCGCTCGGTGGAGGCTGACTGTGCGGTAGTGTAACGGACTTTTTTTTTTTTTTTTTTTTTTTTTTTTTTTTGAAGAGGACTTGATTTTAGTATAACACTGCAAGCAGCTCCAAGTTGAAGTACATATGATGAGACTATGACGATGCTTATATATAATCGAGCAAGCCTAGCTAAGCTAATAGGGCTTGCTAACTTATTAGAGTGGGGCCAAGCATATGTACAGCTCACAGCAACATATTTCCTGCAGTAGCAAGAGGGAATGACGCCTGTCCAATAAACTAGGGGAATGTGTGGAATGTTGCTAACACCACAGACAGATCGATGGGGAAAATATCAGGTCATTGATGGATGTGAAAATTTCTTTGCTGTGTGGAGTGACAGGAAGGAGCTATCACATTGGATCTCTCTTCTTTCTCCGTCCCCTCCACGCTAATCTCCAGCGAGCAGGACACCTCCTCATTGTCCACACGCATGCGACGAGGGCAGCAGTCAAATCAGCAATCGAATATTCTTCTAAGCCCATATTATAGATAAGCTAAGAGCAACTCCAACAGTATCCCATATGACCTCCCAATTCTAGTTTTTTAGAAAAAAGATGAAAAACACTGCTCCAACAATACCCAATACTTGCTCCCAATCTTCGGGAGGTTGGAAAAAATCCTTCCCCCCTGTTGGAGTTTTTTTCCCCAATACTTGCTCCCAATATAGCTCTCGACTAGATCTACAAGTTCCTAATTTTGAGTTTTTTTAATTTAAGGTCGTTACAATTTAAAAAATAGTAATCATAGCTACACTACCCTAAAATCAACAGTTTTGTCTTTTTTTATTTTTTTTAGAATCTTACCGACCTTAAATTAAAGAAAACTCAAAAATACAAAATTGTATAACCATTGAGAGCTACACTTTCATATAGAAAGTATCTCCATTTGGCAGCATATAAGAAATGAGCCAAGGTGACAAGCACCGGTACACAAATAATATACTACTGCTGAATTTTTTTTTTTTTTTTTTATCATCTTAAAAACCTCAAATTAAAAAACTCAAAACTAGAGATTTATAGATCTCATCAAGAGCTATATATTTTTTTTTTTAAAAAGATCAAATGAAAAAAATAGAATTTTGGAATAATCTAGAGATTGTAGCTACAGGACTCGTTTTTCTTTTTTATTATGTGCAAAAAAAAAAAAACAGAAATATAAATAGCAGTCTTAAGTATAACCATTGAGAGCTACAGGATCCCACATGTCATAGCACATCACGTCAATGTTTCAGACCTCAATGACACCTGAAGCCAAGTTCAAGGACTCATAAATGACACTGAAAGCTTGGGACCTGGATGACACCCGAAACCAAGTTCAGTGACCTATGAATAGCATTTTAAAAGTAGAGTGGCCTAGATGACATCTGGTATCAATTTGAGTGACTGGACATGAAATTTTCTCATAGAAGAATACTTATACTTCATTTTTTTTTTTTAGATAAAGGGTTTCTCCCGCTTTTGCATTACCAAAAGCAAAACAATTTACATCATAGTGTGTAGGCGCGCCTGCCAAATAGCAGTCTTAAGACTATCCCAAAGTTTAGAAAGGCCTGACAACCAACTAATCAAAAGGAGCTAAGCTGAACTGAAGTGACTGAAACCGAAGGCTGAGCATCCAATCGCTCCAACTCTGATGACAAGCTTATCTCCGACGTCCACTGTTGTTGAGGCAGCGAGCATGCTCTGACTTCCAATCTCTGCGCAATTCCTTCCACTTGTTCCCCCGCTTCCGACTTGAACAGCGGCATCCATCTTCTCAATATTCTTGAAATCCTCATTAGCAACATCTTCATACCTGTCTACACCGCACCCTGGAAACACAATTCATTCATTTCTTAGTTTCCATAATGACCATAAAACTGCAGAAGATACATCATTAATCACCACATTTCTTTTATGAGAGATCCACAAGCTGGCGACAGATTCAAAGTTATCTCCAATATTCACAGCTATGATCTCTTTTAGAATATTCCAAACATGCTTGGCTACATAAGTATTCATAAGTATACCCTCTTTTTTTTTTTTTACGTTATCTGTAGTAGCACTAATATATACTAGTATACATTTAGCTAGCTTTTGCGTGTGTATACGGCATATATGGATTAAACGCAGTGCACTTATATATATATATTATATATATATATATATATATATATATATATATATATATATATATATATATATATTACCGTGGATATACGATATACCTATCGATCGATCGTTCTGATTGGGTGGTTGCCAGAATTCGACCAATTGGGAGGGTCATGCACGCATATACAACGCCCATGCATGCATGACTAGACTGATGAAGCGCGCGCACGTGAATACATGGGCTGTACTATACGTAAGGTTGTCCAGCTAGCGGTACGTACGTGACGCCTAGCTAGCTCCCGTGGCATGGGGTGACGACAGACGACAAGGACCGGCACGCTGATCAGTCATCACACGCCATGCCGTGCCACGCCGGGACGTCCACGGATAGCGCACGGTGGATCAGGGTTAGCGGCGGGGACCAGTCGCTACTTGAGAACATCTTAGTGTGCTGTAGATTTCTTCAAAGAATAATTTTGGTCCTTGTAAAGAGAGCAAATATGTCTGAAAAGACAGATGAGTTACATCTCTATATCTATCATATCTTTATTTCTATATCTCGACTATGTACTAAATGTAGGATTGTTAATTTCCTTTTTCTTCGTTGTCTTTGCTAAGTGCTAACCCTCGACATCAAATATCATATCACCATGACTCGCTAGGTAGCAACCTATAACCTAGAGACATGGACACCCTGTAATGGATCATGGGCCCCTGGCCACGTCATATCGCGTGGCACAAATGATAACAACGACAACCCTGTGACATCCCGGCCCAGAGCTTAATGAGACTGATACGCGTGTCAACAAGTTGCAACTTCTTTTCCAGAAGCTCAATCCAAAGAACTCCAAAGTTAAACATGATTGACTTGGAGCAATTTGGGGATGGGTGACCCACCGCAAAGGTTTTCCTGGGTGCGCACGAGTGAGGATAAACCGCGCAGAAAAGACTTTGTGTGTTGGTCTGTGAGGATAGTCTTGATTCTTAAAAAGCTGCCAGTTGTAAGTGAGGCCGGATGGGACGTTACAAAACCAATCAATAAAACCAACATGTATGTTAAGATGTATCCATAACTTTTATAGGGTTCTAGGGGATGGAAGAAACTAAAAGAAAAGAAGATACTAAATATAGAACAAATGGAGGATGGAATTGTACTTGTCTCATTACTTTATAGTCCACATTGGTATGACATTAAGGTCAAGTTAGAAATATTTTCACAAGCTTTCTAACAAGTCAACGATCATCAATATCATTACTAAAGAAAACGATCATAGGCAAAATACTGAAGCATGAATATATATGTAGCTTAATGATCTTCACTAGATGATCTTCTAGGGTTTCAACTACTCTAGTGTAGTATATTAGTGTAATCTTAATTGTATACCATTTTACACTTTTCAACAAGTATAAGATCAACAAAGTTGGAGTTTGGATCTAGGACAGAAATGTTGAAAATACCAAAGTGTCAACACATGCAATTTGGTAATGATGTTCACCGGATGATCCACTTAGGAATTCAATTGTTCTATAGTGTGGTATTTATGCAAAATCTTGTAGATCATTTTGAGCATTTCACAAGTTTTCCAACAAGTATATATAGTATAAGAATGTGTTAAGTCGATCGAGTTGTGGCTTCTAAGAAAGTTGCTATGAGATGTGGGTTGTGAAAAAAAATTATCTTGGGTGGTTGTGGGATATGAGAAAGCTAAAAGTCGTTTGACTGAATAGCTAATTGTGGAAAAAACTGTTGTTAGTAGGTCCCACATGTCATCTATGACCCCACATAATCTTTGTTTTTGGTCAACAAAGTAGAGGAGGCCATGGATGATGACTGAGACACACTTGATCACCTGGGTTGAGTTCGCCCCCCGTTGAGTCGGAGTCCTACCCACAGCTAGGGCAAGGGTCACACACGGAGGTAGGGGCAATGCATGAAGGCGGAGGCCACACTCTCCGCTAGGGTAGGGGCCACGCGGAGGCAAGGCCGCACCCAACGCCGGAGTCGGTGCCGTGCTCACTACCAGGACCATTGGCTTGGAGGCGTAAGCCATGGGGGTCTAGGATCTAGGATCATCATGCTTTCTTCTCAATGAACTATCCTCACGATGTGGAAAGGAAGAGGAAAGAACAAAGTGGTATGCTCAAAACCAGTGGTAGGTTGGTAAATTCCATGGAAGTCATGATACCACAACCAATAGAAGCAGGTGTGGAGGTGTCATGAAAAATGAACTAGGAAGAAGTTGATTTTATTTAATAATTTGGGTGGAACACTGCCTCATACCTTTAAATCATTGTCAGCTAAAAAACCCTTCAATGCCGGATTTTGAACCAACACAGCCAACCCGGTAGTGTTGGGGACACACATCAGTGCCAGTTCCAACAATTCGTCAACGACCAGAAATTTCACTATCGATTCATGACACAAGACGATAGTGTCCGGTTAAGCCAACACTGTCGGTTCTTTACATGAGTCAAGGCCAGTGTTCTTATACAACAATAATGTCGGTGCTTGGCACAAGCCGACAATGTATTTTTCGACCAACACTGTCGGTTAGTCACTCAAACCGACAAAGTATTCTCTCATATATCATTGTCGGTTTATGGCTCAAGCCCAGCAGTATTAATCTTCTCATACAACATGAGCTAAGGTTTGTTGTGGGGTTTCATTTGGGCTGCAGGCGGCAAAGTATGAGATACTCCCTCTATTACAAATTATGAGTCGTTCCAACTTTATTGTAGAATAAAAAATATCTCAAGTTTGACTAAAATCATGGCAATAATTACAAAGATTTATGACATTAAATGGGTATACTATGAAATATAACTTATAAAAAATTATTGTTTTTATCATAAATATTATTACTTTATTATATAAATTTAGTCAAATTTGATATGCTTTGACTTTCTAAGAAAATTGGAATGACTTATAATTTAGGATGGAGTATAGTACTTAATTATTCCATTGCAATCACATAGACCCCAAGACCAATTGAAGCCTGTAATAATTACTAACAGTAGAGTACATGTTAATAATTTCAGTTACAATGCCAGTAGCATCTACACAGGTAAGCAAAGAATATGAACCATGTATATTATTGCAGAGCCAATAAAAAAACCAATATCACCGCAGACAAGCTCGTATAGCTAGCTAATAATAATACTACTATCAATCGATTGCCACACTACAGAGACATTCTTTTTGAAAGAAAATCAGTGTCCCCAGACATGCAATCCGATTAGACTGCCAGTTCAATTAATCGGCTGTCCCCGCATCGCAACACAACAATCGAGCGCTAACTCATGATGAACACCCAAAAAAAAAAAAAATGTTCCTTTTGGTTCTGCCAGCCATTTTGTAAGGATCGGCACGTGTGGGCCGGCGCCAACACAAGGGAAGCAGCCAAGGCGCCGCGGCAAAATCTCCCCGTGAAAGCATTTCCTTTGGAGCCTTGTGTGCTAGCTGCGACATGCACATCTCATCGCTTATTAGCTTGCAAAACAAACAAAGTTCCTGTGTAGTATTAGCATATATATCGTGCTACATATATGCTGAACTCCCATGCTGTTCTATGCATGAGAATGACAAAAATCCAGCTAGCCGAAAGCAACAACGGAGTTCTCTAGAAATAGACTAACTACGAAAATTAAAGAATACTACGCTTCAAGAATCAAAGTGTTAATTTGATCAATATGTTAATTATTTGATGCTGTACACATAATAGTGTTCCTAACACAATAACCGTTGGAATCGTAAAATCACATTAGTCTTATGCAAAAGTGATGACTAGCAATAATGTTTTCTTTATTAGGGAAAAATACTTTGCACTGTGAGCTTAGGGGCAGTACCAAGATGGAAACAGTTTACCTAGTGTGAATTTTTTTATGTATTTCTAGTGTGAAACAGTTTTTGATGTACTACTGCTTTTGTATGAGAACAAGAGGTATACAGAAGTAGAGGTACATATGCAATAATTCTATGCAATAATGTAACAAGCTATAGGGACGATCGGACTGATGAAAAAAACACTGTTAACACGTATGGGCATTTATGATGTTGATATCAACAAAATTTGGTAAAAATTATATAGTTTAAATTAGAATAAAATTTTACAACTTCAAATGCATGAAGTAGAATATGTTCATCAAAAAAAAAAGAGAAAGAAGTGCATTACAAGTTACCCTCTCATAAGTAAGCGCTGAGCTTAGGGTAAACCAAAAACACACACAAAGAGAGAGAGAGTAGGAGGGCCTAAAGCGCAGCGCGCGGGTCGCCGCGAAGAGTGGGTACAGACACCACAACCCGGAGGCCCAGGCTAGGAGGGTCTTGCTGAAGAAAATCGAGATTGATGTCGAGGCCGAGCATGCCGATGCGATCTCCTTTGACGAGTTGCGCCTACCTTCACGGGCCTCTTATCGAGGTGAACAGGGAGGCCATGGAGACCTTCCTTCTACGGGGCAAGAAGCGGCTCCCTCCGCCTGAATGGATGTAGAATGCTCTCCGTCTAGTCGCAGAGTATGTTCGCCATGTAATCGCCAGTGTACTTCCCAAGAGATAGGTTATTCGCTTTGCTTTTGATTTGACTTTGATGTCCACACGGCATCTGGACCTCTATCTGTATTTGGATTTGATTTTCCTCCTCTTAATGAAAAACAGGTGAATGACCCGATCGAGAAAAAAGAAAAGCAGGCCTAAAGGTAACCTCACTCTCTAAGAGCAAGGCTAACACACAGTTACAGCCCGCTGCTAGGTGGTTGTATGGCTCTTTGTAGCTTTCTCTCAACCCATTTATATACTAGTTAACTCTTCGTTATTAATACACCCACTTGTCTCTCACAAAATTTCTTAGTTTTTATGCCTAATAATGTCATTTGTAATTGTAAGCTTACAACATGGTTCTCTTCACCCTCCTCCACCTCAACATTTAGCCACAGTTTATGATATCTCTTATTGTACCTACTCTAACTAGACAACAACGCGGTCGGCCGCTTAGCTGGCGCACAAAGAAACAGAACAGGTTCTGTTACTAATAATTTAGTCCCTTATTACATGGTTCAGCTCAGGGCTTAACAGAATTTTTTGTCCGCCCGGCTAATCATGGATCATGCCTGCAATATAATTGTAAGAAGGAGAGCAGAAGAGCTCTGCTATATATATCCCGGTCCCGGCCCACCGCTGTTGGTCTGTTGCCTGCCTGCTTACATGACGTGCGCGAATTGTCTGGTTCGGCCCCCGGTCATCTCGATCTGCCTTTGTCGCGCGCGCTGCTCCTCCATGCATTATTCCAACACTGCCGCTGCCACTCCCCAACAAGCTAGGCGCGTCGTCGTCGTCCCTGCAGGTGCGCGTGAAGTGCTGTGCTGCGCGTCCCCCCAGTGTTCACGAGCAGATTCCCGGCCGGCTGCCCGGCCACTCTCTCGCTCTCTCTCTCTCTCGTCTCGTGCGTGCGCGCGCGGCGACGTCACAACTAACTCATGCGGCATCAAAAGCGCTATCGGGCGCCGGCGGCCGGTCGACGGTTATCTCCTCGTCGCCTCCTGCCCATCGTCGTTCTGCAAGCGGAGTGCAGGCTCCAAGTTGCAAGGGCGGTAGACTAGTAGTAGTAGAGTGTGGGGGTGGCGGCTGGCGGGCGGACTCGATGCAGTGCATCATCATCATCATGCATGCGTGCGCGCACATCCGCATGCAAACGTGCAGAAGGCCGCCGGCCGGGCATGCTTTGTTTAGGGCTCGCGATCGAGCAGAGCAAGTTGATATGAGCCGCCGCGGCAAGAGGGGCCGGGACGTGAACTAAACTACTGGTACACTCGACCGATCGCGCGCCAAACCTAGATAGTATCAGTCTGGATAGTATGGAGTAGTATCTATCTAGATCTAGTCTAGTGACGATGAATGCGCGCCGTGGGGCGGGTTTCCATTCCTTTTGTTCGACCGCTACTAGGGGAATGTTTGGTGAGAATGGTGCGCGCGCATGCGTGCGTTGCATTTGCATGAGCGTCCTGGTGTGCCTGGTGGTGAATTGAATAACACCGAGAGCTACCTATAGGAAATGAGTTGGGCTTAATTATTTGCACTATATACACAAGCTAAAGTAAGCTAGGCTTGACCACCTATGATGCGGCCAAAAGTGATGTGCGATTCTGTAGTAGTACATGTCTAAGGTGTGTATATATATGTTTTGCGCGTTGTTTGAAAGTTGTATATACTCTTTCTCTTGATTCTAGATCATGGCTAGGGTCTTTTTCATTTTTTTACTTTAATTAAACTAGTCTAAGTTTGATCGAAACTAAAGGAGAACAACAAATTGATTTTTATTGCGGTTAAATTTGAATCGTGTAGCATAAATTGTTTTTGTAAATATTAACATATTTTTGTATATAAACATAACATGAGTGAGAAAAAAATGCTTGATTTAGAAACTACAATAAAACTAGAACGACTTGCAAAAGTGGCTATCTGCCGAGTGGTGGCGGGTAGCTTGCACTCGGCAAACACTCAGACACTCTGGCAAATAGCTCGTTTCTGGTAGTATTTATATATGACGTGTTTCTGTTTGATAACTGTTGTGGTGAGTATCCGAGGTGCGTGGTTGTGTCAATACATACCATCAGCTCAAGTTGTTCATATAGCGGCCAGAGGATAATGATATCGCTTTCTTTTATATGCAATGCGGAACGTACGGAATCTTGGCGTGTATGCAGGTTCCTTTAACCCAGGCAAAACTCTACATATGACGCACACGGAATGCACTGGCCGAATTATATCCATGTCTGTCTTCTAGCTAGATAACACGAATGACCTTAGCTTGTCTCGACAAACTCTTCTTGCATGCCTTATCTCTCTTGGTAGCTTGTAATGTGTTTGAGCACTGCAGAGAGCCCACAAGTTTGCCTGCTTGATGGTCACGAGCTGCAACACACCTACACGAACACAAACTTTTTTTACTTATTATTAACCTATTGGCTCTCCCAGCCCGGCCATAAAGTAATCATGGGGAGAATATATCTACGTACTTAGGTCAGTCTTAGTGGGAGTAATCATTTGCATTTAATAAGCTGTTGAGCTTTTTTGATAATGTGGTAACATTATTTAATAAAGACAGAGGAAGTGAGTTTCAGGGGATGAGACACTTTTGGCAAGACGATTACCAACTCTTTATGAGTTATGAAATTAAATGTTTATAAAACGGCACAATGAAACTTTTCATTGATTGAGTTGTTTCATTCATGTCCCATTTTCATTATATATGACATATCAGTTTTGAAACAATGCAATAGAACTCACACGTGATAACCCTATATCTTGGTCACCGTGTATACATAGTTTCTTGTCTAAGAAACCATTTTTCTCCTCTTTTCTTTGTTAATTTCAATGTCGCATCACCATTTTACTTTTAGTTAACACTCTAATTACAAATATAGAAATCATCCTACTTTCTGGTTTAGGAGTTAGGAGGACTACCTTTAATTACCACTTGCTCATGAGCACTATAGTAGCCTTTTATGTGAAAATAAAAGTCAATGATAATTAATTATTTTTAATTTTGTTTGGCAAGATTTAAACTTCAGAATTCCAGCCGGCCTAGTACTGAGTTGCATAGGCCGGTCGGCTAAGCTAGTTCAACGCAAAGCCGCCCTGGATATGTGAAGATATTCGATATGTCCTGTGTGTTTCATTTATTGGGGCTTTGTATTTTCCTTATTTTTTTCACTATTGTGATTTTCTAGAGAAAGATAGAATATCTATCTATCTACACATGAAGCAGATAGCAACAGAAGAACAATAAGGTCACGTGAGTGCCCACTGCCCACGGGGACAGGGAGACCACGACTATATAGATATGGGGATCGAGTCCTTGGTTCTTGGTCCTCCATTCAAGCTCCACACACCTATACTTCTCTCTTTGCTTCCATTGGGCAAGCTGTCAGCAGGCGGCCGTCGTGTGACTTTGTAGTAGTAGAGAGTGAGAGGAGACTCGGAGAGAAAGAGATGATGTCAAGGGAGCGTAAAGAAGCAGGCGGCTGCTCTTCAGGAGAAGCTGAAGATCCTCCGCTCCATCACTCATTCCCACGCTGTATATATATACAATCTCCTTGCTCAATATCTTTGCTTATCTTCAATTCTCTGTTGCTTCCTTGTTGATATTTTCCAATTCTTTCCAAATTCCACTGTTGTTTAGAATTCAAGAACGTCATCTGAATGATATGCATCCATCATATATCACTTCTGCAACCTTGTCGTCAGTTGTTGCATTAGATACCCCTGTGTCCTGCTCCTCTCTGAATCGATCAATATATATCAATATATACATGATTGCAGCTGAGCAACACATCAATAATCATGGACGCGTCGGTTTACATCAAGGAGCTGAAGCAGAAGGTGGTGAGGCTGAACCAGGAGATTGCCTGCGCGCAAGACGCGCTCAGACACAAGTCGTCCTACCCGACGGTATATATATAATCTCAATCACATCATCGCATATTTAAGAGGTATACGGTTCTAGATATACATGGAAAGAAATCATCATGCAGAAATAATAGAAATATGGTGTGACATATATATCTTATATTAACACTGATACTACATACAGAACCAGTAAAAGTAGAAGCAGTGTGTATATATAGTAGCACTGCTACTGCACACGCCCCGACCCAGCAGAGCAGTTCACATGCTTCGTAACCAGAAGTTTGGGTGTTGAGCCAGTAGCTAGGACCAGCATAGTAGTAGTAGTTCAGATCACATGCGTCGACGATCCGCGTCAGCTGCTTCATTCCATGCATGTCGTCTGCATTATTCAGTTGATCAGCAGCAGCAGCGAGCTATCGTCTAGCGTTGATTGATTGATTGCTCAATGATGATCGAAACTAAACGGGACGGCCGGCCGGGGTGGACTGGATATGATGCAATACAATGCAGGTGACGGTGGAAACCCTAGGAGTGCAGGGGTCGTTCCTCGTCAACGTCTTCTCCGACAAGAGCTGCCCGGGGCTCCTCGTCTCCGTCCTTGAAGCCTTCGACGAGCTCGGGCTCAGCGTCCTCCAGGCCACCGCCTCCTGCGCCGACTCCTTCCGCCTCGAGGCCGTGGGCGGAGAGGTAATAACTAATTAATTAAACACAAGTAATCCATCGTCGTCCATCGTTGTCGTCACTTGCTGATGATATGGTTAATTATCGTCGGTTGCTTATTAATTCTCTCTCACACACACACGCTGGTGGCCCACGCGCATGCAGAACGTGGCGGACAACGTGGACGAGCACGTCGTGAAGCAGGCGGTCCTGCAGGCCGTCAGGAACTGCTCCGAGAGCGGCAGCGAGCAGGACGAGGAGTGAGTAGCAGGTTGATGAGCGCGTAAGCACACACAAAGCCTCTACTTGCTTGCATTGGTCCTCCGATCATGTCCTGGATACAGGAAGCCGAGACCCCTTCTATATATGCTAGTAGCTCATCCGTTTCTCATCGATCAGCTCCCTCTCTCTTTAATTTGATTTTATTTATTTATGCTTCTATTTCCTCTATGTATCGATTGGAAATAGCTGCTGTTCGATCTCTAGCGAGTGCTGATAATCCGGTGAATTCAGCACCATTTCCTGTGTAATAGTATTATTATTAGGAGGGCAAGCCGTAATATAATATATGTCTATGGTGACAATAATAAGATTTATCATGCATGTAAGGTAAGAATGATGATGGGAGGTTGGAAAGCAAATTAAGCTGAATAGAGAGCTGTCATGCAACACCCTTCATCCATATGCTCAGCTCATATATGCTCTTGATCCATCTAAACTTGCCCGGCTTATCAGTCATGGAAAACAAATCAGCTAATAAATCAGCATTAGCTGGCTTATCAACTGCAGAAACGAGACGAGCGCAATAGGGCCAAATCAAAATGAATATGAACTTCTGGAAGAGACTGAACATGAACGAAAGCAGCTAGCAGTTGTAGCACATGCCGATACGCATTTTGGTTCCTTCCTAACTAATAATTAATTGGTCCTATTTATGGAATCTCACATGAACGTACGCGCTCGCGCGGTGGTTAATTTGCTCCTGGTTTAGTCGGCAGCTCGATCGACCTAGCTCTTGATGCTAGTCCCTGAAACGTATGCAGTGCCTGTAGAAGAGCATCGATCGATAACATATTTTTATTACAAAACAAGTTGATTGATCTGCCCAAAACAAAACATGTACAGGGTGCACACCGTGTCCGTGTTTATTATTTTTTAATAAAAATGGCAGTAGTCACGGGTTCCAAAACACAGGAAGGCAGCCAATGGGGCGATGCTGGAGGCCCCAGGTAGATCGGACATCGATCGGAGGCGTGGTAGTCGTCGTTGGGGGTCTCCCTCGCTCGCTCTCCCAAGTCCCAACAAACACCGCGCGCCGAGATGCAGCCCGTCATCTCGCCGTGACTGTGTGAGATCGACGACGACGGGTGCCCAAGCAAGGGAGAGGTGGGCAGTTATTTAAAAGCTGCGGTGCCATTTCTTTAGGGAACACACACGGCTGGGCGGTGGGCAGGTCTACTACTACCCCGGTCAGGGTCAGGTCAGGGTCAGGGTCGGGGTCAGGGTCCGGGTCCGGGTCCGTCGGAGCTGCAGAGCAGGCAGGCAGGCATCCTGATGAATGATCTGATCCTGGGAGGCTGTGACGCGGTGGCAGCCGCATCGATCGCTACAAGGCTCTCGTGACAGACGGCTCCACGTCGCCTGTGACCCGTGCTTGCTGCATGCGCGCGCCCGGCCAGCCGGGGAGGGGACGACGAGCGACGGACGGCGATACCATCGGCATCATCAGCTGGCAGGGGCACAGCAAGCTGACGAAGCCACACGGACGGACGCATCGATGGATCCCGGGCGCGGCAGACGTCGCGGCGCGCGGGGAGCGGCAGCGGCAGCGGCGTCGTGCCATGCCATCAGCAGCGCGGCACGGCCTGGCATGGCCTAGCCTAGGCTAGTTCACGCACGGTGAGTGACATGCCCCAGGCCAGCCGCGCGTCCGGCCAGCGCGTCCGTACGACCGTGGCAGGGCCAGCGCTTGTCGCCTCCCCGCACGGGAGCGCCGGCGCCTTGTTTTTCACCTGGCACTGTCGACGAACGAACCCCGGGAGGCCGGGAGCATGCACGGCGCAGCATGCTATGCTAGGGCCCCCGCCCGGCAGGTCGCCGCTGCCCCCAGCCATGCCATGCCATGCGCCTCCCCTCACGAGAGGGATTTGAGGCCTTCACGTCCGTCCTCGATCTCCCGGACTGGCCTGGCGTCGCGTCCTCGTCCGGCCTCCAGACGGGCGGGCGGGGGGTTTGGCCGCACGCAGGCAGGCAGCTGCTGCTCGTGAGGCGACAATTGGGGAGGGCACTGCCGTGTGCCGGGGCTCTGCAGCACTAGTCATTGCCCCCGGCCGCATCCGCATGCATGCTGACTGACTGGACTGACGAGACGTTCGGTTGAAACAAAGGTCAGTGACAGCGAGCATCATCGTCCACGTGAAACCAACCAACACGGGGGTGCGTCCGTCCGTGCATGTGCCCTTGCAATCCAAATGGCTCCATGTGAATACACAATACTCCAACTGCGTACAGTACGTAGCATCAACTGAACAACAATGCACGCCGCACACACGCTAGCTGCTTGCTTCACGGACGGCATACTCATTCTTCATTCAAAACAAAATGGACCCAACTACAACACCAGTGTATATATCAGTCACAGACGGAAATCTCTAGGAATCATTTCAGGTTCGAACTAAATCCCCTAATCCAGAACACCACACAGGTGGCAACATTGGCAACCCTACAGGTCCACTTTCCTTTCAGTGAACAGTTCAGTTCAGTTGCCCATCCACCTTGCGAGGTATCTCAGCGTTGTGATGAAATTAGACGCTGCTACCACTCTTTCTAGCCATCTTCGAGCGGTCATAATCCGCCTTCCATGCTCTGTAGGCCTCCCTAACTTCGTCCAGCTGTGAATCTGGTATGCCAGAGAACCGGTCCAAGTTCTCCACCCATTCTTTCCATGGCGGCATAGAGGATCCAAGAATTTCGCTACTTCTGGCAGAAGAGCCGCCTTGTAGAATTCCTCAACCCCTCTCCTGATGGCTGCTGACTTGTTCATTGACTGGATCCCAGGGCGGACGATTCTCCCTTCCTTGCTCTTCGTGCAGAAACTATTGTCCTTAAGGATCAGAACTTCTGAAGGGGCTATTGGTAGAACGATTCTAGAGAACTTTGCAAGAGACAGATCTATGATGTCTTTTGGTAGTAATCCACGCTTCACTGCAACGGCAGTTCCAACCATTTTCCGGATCTGAGGTCAAGAAAGAATAGCATGACTACAAAGTCATAACAACATGTCTGCATGATATGTTCAGTAATTGGGTATCAGCAATTAATTGTGTCCTATGAACAGACTGTTCTAACAATCATGTCACTTATCAAATGCAACTAGATTGCTGGCGGCGAATATTACCATTTAATGAACTGGTTAGCAAAGAAGAAATTGTTTTAAAAAGGCGTGTGAGCTTCTCAGGTTCTCTGAGAGATCAGTTTCTAGACAGTAATATCAAGTAACACAATTCAGAATCATATAAACTACCGACATGGTTTCTCAGAGGGGCGAATTTTAAAAATCAAGTACGCATCTATAGGTTAGCTCGATAAAGCAACCAAAACAAAAACAAAGTCTAGCAATAAAGCATTCAACCTTAAAAGTAATCCTGTGAAATCTAGTTCTCCTGATCGCTTGCAAGGGAGTGGTACATTAATAATGATTTCAGTGGATTATAAATACCTGATGTAGCATGAAAGATACCCCACAGATGGTCAATTCCACAAATTGAATTCCTGATGAAGTTTTGCAACTCTCCACAGGAACAGGTAATGATATCTCTGAAATGTGAAGCATTTAATCTATCGCTTTTCATCAGGTTCATGCAGCCACCTAGCTTGAATCTGCACCCGAAATCCTCAGAAAGCTTCAGAATATCATTCACACAATTGTCTTCTGATGCACCAGTGTCAATGATTGATGAAATATTCAAAGTCATCATCATGATCTAAACAAGTGCTTTCTTCAGAAGAGCTTTCTGCCATACCCATTTCAGAGGATATGGACTTCAACGTTGAGCTTGCTCCTTTCACCCTTCGGTGTCTTCCGAGAACCTTCCTATACTTGGCACGCAGTGAAATTATGAAATGGATGGTTTCCTACAAGTTGAGAAGAAGATATAGTGAAATTTGTTGGTGCCTGGTTTGGAGTTCATGTTGCCCAGCCACAAGGCCTTACAGGCCTGCTCACCCCAAAAAGCCCGAGCTGTTTGGTGGAGACGCACCTCGCCTTATAAGCTGGCCACTCCCCCATCGGCTAATCGATGTGGGACTATCCTTAACACTCACCCCTAGTCACACGCCGGTGATCAACCGAGTGGTCTCCCTAGGGTGGGTCTTGTGTCTTCCCGGATAGCAGCCCCAGCCCTCGCAGTTCCTGCACAGCGGGGAACGTGAGTGGGCCCATAACCAATGTTAGCCTAGCCCACAAGGCCCATAGGCCTGCTCACCCCAAAAGCCCGAGCTGTGGGGAGACGACTTTGCCTTATAAGCTGGTTACTCCCCCATCGCTAACCAATGTGGGACTATCCCAACACTCACCCCCTAGTCACACGCCGGTGATCTTGGCTCCAGCCTCAACCGAAAGTGGTCTTCTAGGGCAGGTCTTGTGCCTTCCGGGATAGCCCCAGCCCCGCGCAGTTCCTACGCAGCGAAGCGTGCAGGGCCCAAAACCAATGTTAGCCCAGCCCACAAGGCCTTACAGCCTGCTCACCCCAAAAGCCCGAGGCTGTTTGGTGGAGGCACCTGCCTTTATAAGCTGGCCACCCCCATCGGGTTAACCGATGTGGGACTATCCAACACTCACCCCCTAGTCACACGCCGGTGATCAACCGAAAGTGGCCCCCTAGGGCGGTCTTGTGTCTTCCGGGATAGCCCCAGCCCTGCGCAGTTTCTGCACAGCGGAACGCGGAGTGGGCCCATAACCAATGTTAGCCCAGCCCACAAGGCCTTGGGCCTGCTCACCACCCCAAAAGCCCGAAGCTGTTGGGGAGAGACTCGCCTTATAAGTTGGTGGCCCCCATCGGCTAACTGATGTGGGACTATCCCAACAAAATTTGTGTGCATCAGTGCATGCAAAGTAATTCAAAGAAAGAAAATGTTCTGACAAGGTCTTCCCCTAATATGCATATTGGGCAAAAGAGGGTTTGCTTGAAAAGTTAAATATCTCAAGGATTTTATTTGTCCAGGCTTCTACAAATTTTGTGTTATGTTTAGCAGTAATTGTCTAGCAACTCTCAAGAGTACACTGAACTAGACTCCACTTCTTCAGTTGTGTCAGAACTTGAACATTCAAATTAAGTCCTAGCAGCTTGAAGTTGTTTAACTGCCCACTAAAGCATCCAACAGTGAAACAATTGGCAAAGTACCGGAAAAAATGAACATACATAATTATGAAGCCGCCACTTAGCATGCTTAAATGTTCATAAGCATTCTAAGATTCTTGTTTCTATTTTCTAATTGAGAAATCACAGACCGTACTAAGCAATTCAGATACATATACCAGGGCAGAATCAAGAATAAGGCTGGGTGGAATCATTTTCAACTGGATAGGTCTGATGATCTCTGATGTAATATGCTCATTAAATAAAAAAAATCACCGCCATGGCCTTTTTCTGATTTCAACATATAAGGATGTTCCCCAAATCACTTGCATATTATCATTAGATTCATGGAAGACGTATCTTATTGTTTTGCAAATACTGCAGTCACAGAATGGACAAGACACATTCAATCAGGCACATACCTCTAAACCTTCAGTATGCTGTTGAACTCTGACAAGTGCTCTTGCATCTTCAGGGCTATAACCATCTTTAATTCCAATAACTTCAGCAGGAAGAAGATAGAAGTACTCACGGTATAAGCACTCCCTCCTTACATCAAAGCTCCTATAGTTCAATGCACACCATCCATCATTAAAAATTAAGTATAATCAAATGAATCCTCTACTTTTTTTAATTTCCGTACAACAAACAACCCATTTACCTTTTGTGCAGGCAAGATACTAAAAAACCCCTCACATTGTCAGGCAAATTTGAGTTGATGAAACTGGCAAGAGCAATGCCATCAGGATCATCCTCCCATGCTCTATCAGGGATTTCCATTTTAAGGGAAACCATTGTAGCCAATGAGTGTACCTGAAATTAGTCAATCTAAGCATGCATACAGGCCTTTGTTAGCAGAAGAAAAAAATGCATTCTTCATAAATTTCCAGCGGTTAAATGGTTAGAGCTTGCCCCTTTATCAGTTCGGCTCCCACCCAACCTTTTGCAGTTTTCCATAATTCTCTCAATCCTCTGACTTGAAGATGGCAGATTCGAGGACCGACTCAATGGCTGCAGAATGAGCCTCAGAGCAATTAATCTACATCTCATAATGTCAATGCATCATGCTGAATTGCCGATAATTAACAAAGAATGAGGAGCAACTATAGTCTAGAGAGCATCCTTGATTTAGTATTATCCATATATTACTGAAATGGCACTTTGTGTCATGTGTGTGACCTTTCACAGTTACAAAACTTCGCAGTGAAAGTTAGAACCATTCAACAAGTGAACAAGCATTACAGCTCAATGCGCAGAACCACTCAGCAGCAAAGCAATGCAACTAGCAACATTTGCAAAAAATTAAGCTACACTGAGCACGAAAAATTAAATAGCTTTAAGCGAGCCCAAACAAGTCAATAAGTCCAGAGCTTGCACTCGAATCCACGTCAAGCTCTCGCTGCTTTTGAAGCCCCT
>JADLZK010012760.1:0-133612 GCA_015847255.1 Hyparrhenia diplandra
CCCTATCCAATGTTCCTAAGCTTGATAATTGTTGACATTTCTTAGCGCAATCAACAAAAATGCAATCACGCTTAGAAATGCCTATTGTCAGGCGCAAGCGCCAAAAAGGCAAAACCTTTGGAAAAGCACGAGGTTGACTTCCACGACAACTTCGGAATTGTTATATTCGGCAACATCGCCATGGGATGTCGGGTGGCGATACGTAACGTTTTACAGGAACAAGTCCGCAAGCGCCGCGGAAATACCGTTGTAGCATTTAAGCCGGAGATATTCGGTATCGTTATTTATATTTTCCCAAAGGAAGGCATGGTGTAGGATTCTAGCGGGGGCATAAACAAGATGGCATCGTGCGGTTGACCAATACTCAATGGGGGGGTAAGTCATGATAGTTCATAAGATAGTGTGACACACACTTGGGCCAACCTCAAGGATAAAAAGGAAAATAAAGAATAAAAATATTCTAAGTGAAGTAGACATTCTAATGTATAACTATGCAAGAACAAGTTAATGATCATGCAAACATAAATGACTAGAGTTTTAGGCTGAGAGTGAGATAGACGGGGAGACCTCGGTACCATCCGGCCCAATGGAAGGCATTTACGAACTCCTACATCACATACGAAACGAGGGGGATTACAAGGGGACGGACAAGAGGCTGTCACGGCCGGCCGCCTACCCCATGACCGTGGCATGCTTTCATATCCGAAGGTTCCCGCTCATCAGGGCACCATGCCCGCATGTTAAGAGTACATCCCATGTCCCCCCTCGGGGACTCTCACCCCTCTGAATGAACGAGCTAGAACATGGGCAAGGCCGAAAGCCACAACGAACCGCCATCTCAAGACACACGACTAACCACGACATAGGAACTATAGTCTAGTTCTTCTATCACGATCGAAAATCGAGAACAACATGTCAAGAATATAACATAGAAACTATATGCTAGTTCATATGTCAAGTCTATAACATGTAAATACTCTAGCTCTATTGCACAACTAAATAAGAATAAGACTTGGGGAGAAACCATAAATGTATTCATACCGAATATTCCTTCCTCCCAAGTACAAGCTCTCCAATGATGCTTAGCCTTGCTCCAAATACTACTAAAGCTAAAAGAACTAGAGAGAGGTGGAGTAGAGAGGAGTAGTGGAGAGTGAGGAGGCTCCAAATTAATGGTGTGTGTTGAGAGAGGGAGAGGAGAGGCCTATTTATACAAGGTGGAGAGGGGGCAAAGTGCAAAACTACACCAAACCGACCATCTCTCAGGCGTCTAGGATCACTGAATCGGCCGATCCACCCCCCGCACCGCCCTCCTCGCAGTTAACCGCCTGCGTCGAAGATGGGATCGAACCGCCTACGGGAGGGTGCGGCCGCACGCCGCACCCCCACGGGCTTTCGGTTCGGCCCGGGCCTTGGCGGGGTGGCGTTCGGGCCTGAAAAGTTGTATGGCGGTGTTGGCTCGGCCCGATTATGCATGTTTGGTTTGTTTCTCCCTTGGGCTTGATATTCTTCAGAATGCGCTTTCGGGAGGCGCCTTTTGGTGCATTTTCCACTTGTATTTATATAAATCCTGGAAAAATATATTTTGGACACTACAAGTGAAAATATGTGAGTAATAAATGTATATGAGTATGATAATGTATAGTTTCACCCCCTTTATGGTAGAATGTTGACGGAAAAATATGTTGTTAGTGATGCGTCAACAATAATATCATTAGATACCAATCTATTCTAAAACTATGAAAAAATATCACATAAGAACAAGCTCACCTCTAGATTTAATGGGCGTAATTCGAGCTCTAGTCATTGAACCTTGCACAGTAATGGGGGGGATCAAAAGTTGCATAGAATGATGTCCTCATCGAGAAAGGGTGAGAAACAAATTTATTTGAAGGGTGTGTAATTTGCACGCCTTTGTTATACTTGGTCCTTTGACTTGGGCAAAGTTCACTAGATAGTTTTAGAAGAGGTTCTATCCAACAACCTTTGTGGGCAAGATGAAGCTTGATTTAAACAAATCTATTTATGACAAGAAGATAGTGGCTAAGAATAAGGTTGAATTCAACCAAATTGTTCATTATGTTCCACGTGTGGCCCATGACAAGGAAGAGAAGTCCAGTAGCTTTATTATGTAAGGGGCCTCAAGCCTATGATTCGACATGTGCTTGGTGCCTTTATTATCACATACTTTCACTCTACTATAGAGCAAGCATTAGGAATTTAGATGCAGTTTATGTACAACACCGACCTTCACAAGGCCTCATGTGGTAGGCAATATCGAGTCAAGGAGATAAACGGGCCATCTTTGGTGGTCCTAGTTACAAGAAGGGAAGTTCTAACATCTAAGTATTGTGCCATTCCCAAACTAGGCATGAACCACAAGAAGTTTGGCAAGTGCTCTATTTGTGGGCAGGACCACAAGAATATGGAATGCCGATGGTGTGGCAAGTGTTCGATCCATTTCTAGACAAGCCCACAAGAATGTGGAGTGTCAATGTCTGGCAAGTGCTCTATTTGTGGATAGGACCACAATAATGTGGTTTGTAGGAAGAATCTGGATGCTAAAGCTTCAATGTGAGCCAATGTCTTCTTTAGTTCACTTGTATGTGTTGGCTTCATGGCTTCATAGCAATGCTTACCTGTTCCTACACCATAGTACTTGCTGCCACCTCAAAGCTACTATGTTGGTCCATGTACCCCAATCTAGGGCTTACTGGTTGCCTATTCCAAATTCTTTGACAACCATGGTACCTTGTGTTCCAGCATCAAGTGCTCCTACCGGAGGCCTATTTTTCGACTAATGTTCTCGGGGCTTATGCAACGCCTTTAGCTGATAGCAGACACCGTTGAGATGTGGTGAAGGTATTAATTTAGTTGATTATTTTGTTGCACGTGATGTTTCTACACCACAACTAGTTTCTAGTTTGTCTTGGAGGTTTTTGCTGGTCGTATATGACTGACTATGCAAAGGATTGGGGAAGTTGTTATGGCTTAGTTCTACTAAAGGGCATATTTTTAGTTCTTTTGTCTATCCTAGTTGTGTTGATTCTCTTGCGGATGAGGATTTTATTGCCTGGTTTGGTGGAATATGACTAGTGATTAGCAAACAAGCAGTGTTAGAGATATAATATTTCAAGGGGATATTTCGGGTAAGATTAAGGTAAATCCTATGAGGAAACAAGAATGCCTCTCTTGAAGAAACAATAACAGGCTCTGAAGCAAGCGGACTCGACCCCAGGAGGATCCCATATGTAGAGCCTCGAGCGAAGGGGAGTTAACCATGGGCATTTTAGCTACCTTGGCGTGCCCGCCAAGATAATGGATGGTGACATGGCCTAGGGTTGTGGCGTCCTTGTCAACAACCCCATATGGAGTCTTCGGGATTGACTAGTGTCACTACCCACGACCTTGAAGGGACAAAATAGTGATGTACCGCACTATCACTCCCCGCCCGACCCACAATGTGGCAAGGGAGACATCATGGTATACCTAACCCATGTATGACCCCCAATCAAGAGATTACTCAGGAACCTCTTCGGCATTGGCTCACCAGCGCAGTTCGATATGCAGAACATCATCGCTGACCCACCTATAGTGGGACCACTCGTCACTATCAGAGGCCACCGGGGAGGACATGAGGGCGCCTAGAAGGCCCGACCCCCAACACGTATCCCAAGTGGTTGTAGGTGCGGATCTAGTCCCTCCTCGATGAGGTTGAGGTCATCACCATCAAGATTGACGATGACCTGTCCATGGCTCCATGCAGTGAGGCCAATGTCGTAGTTACATGATTGGTTACCTCAACATCAACAATTATGCAATGACTCCGGTAAAAGCTTTCATGCCGTCATTGTCATCCATGTGACACTGCTACTATGACTGTGGGAGATAACAAAGGACAAAGAAAAGACAAATCCAAAATGGATGGAGACACCACCATACCCTAAGTGATAGATTATAGATCAAATAATAGTTGATGATAGAGAAACAGTGAAGACGGTGAAAGCACAAGAGTTCAAACTCAGTCGCAATCGTCTAGCTATATATATGGAGGTGAAGGAGGATCTTGTGTGCACTACTAGACTGCCGTGGGCTCCTGACGGTAACATGGACTGACACGAGTCCAACAGACCACGCCCGCACCAAGCCACTTAACCGCAGCCTAGCCCAAAAGAACAGATGGGAACTGCTTCTCTCGTAATGGCAATAACACACAACAAAAAATGGATAATATGTATGGATCGATATATGCGTACATAATGTATTGCTTTGGAAGTTGTGATCTAATCCAACCGAGTGTTCTCTTTAAAAGGTAGCTAGCCACGATAAACCTGGGATAAAAAATCCAAGGACAGTGTGTGTGGTAGAGGAAACACAACGTCATTTGGGCTATTGTTTACCTCCTCGGATCCAATTCAATCCTGCCAAATCCACTTTACGTACGTTTGAAGAATTCCAATAGCTTCTTTGAGGTAACTAGTTCCATTGTTTAATAAGTGAGCAAAACGATATCTGTATTTGTTGCATGAAAAAAAAAACTATAGATATGAACAAACCACACTATGGACCAATGATACATGAAGTACGTGGAGAGAGGTGTGGAGCCAAATGAGACAAAAGAGCTTGCATTAAAATAGACATCCAGATACATATAGACTCTGTTTTTGACAATGTACCTACAAGCATGGAATAAAAATTTCATAATCTAACAAATGGCTTTGGTTTGACATCAAAATTCCACCAGAGTCAATAAGAACCCTCAAAACAAAAACAAGTTGCACAGCTAGCAAGCTTATGTTTTGCAACATATATAATTGAATACCATACCTTATTAATTACCTTCAAAGAATGACCATGGCTAAGGATGGCCAAAGCAAAGAATACATCTAGAATGGATATGAATTAGTCATTTAAAAGTGTGTATTCTCTTAAAATGTAGCCATGATAAAATTAAGATATATTACACAGCAGATCCATGCATGGACAATACAACATGTGTGTTGTTGTTTGTCTCGCTCCTCGGATCCATTTATTATCAATACAAAGGTCTCTCAAATCAAATCTCTCGATCTCACGAGGCCCTTATTATCGGTATGTTTCTCCTCTCTTCTCTCTTTTTTTTAAAAAAATAAATAAATAAAATAAGAGAGTGGAGCCTGGCTTGACAGCCAGAAGGAGGACACATCATCGTGTCCTGGTAGCAGCAGCAGCTGTAAAAAAACAGATATATATTGGTTGGGAATTTAGTCGGGGGAGTCGTTTATTTGGCGGTGTAGGCGGTGTTGGGCTTCCAGTCTTCGGGGATGACGTCTTCGTAGGAGGTCTTGGTGCCTCCCCTCGGTGGTGATTTGGACGGTGACGGGGAACTTGAGCGGCTTGTCGCTGTCCTTCCTCCAGACGGCGCCCCAGGAGTGCTTGAGGGGCTCCCAATCTTTGCCGCCCTTCTCCTTGATGTCCATGGCCGTAATGTCGCCGTCGCCGTCGATGTACTTGGGCACCAGCGCCAGGTAGTTGGGGTTGCAACCCTTCTCGACGTGGAAGGTGACCTTCTCGCCGTACTTGCACTTGACCCGGCGGAACTGCATGTCGATGATGCCCGACTTGCGCAGCTTCTCCTCCTGGCCCTTCTTGGCCATGGCGCCGAAGGCCGTGCCGGACAGGTCGAAGTGGTAGGCGGAGATGGGCTCGTAGTTCTGGTCCGTGATGTACACCACCGCGGCCTCGCCGGAGCACTCGGCCGGCTTGTCGCACTTGATCTCGAAGCAGGAGCCGCAGCCGAGGCCGTCCTTGAAGATGGGTATGTTGCCGCACGCGCCCATGCTGTTCCAAGGCGCCTTGTTCACTTCCTTGTACCCGCACCCGCCGCCGTTGTCGTCGGGGCCGGCGCCCGTCGGCTTGCCGTACCACGTCGCCTTGGCGTCCAGCCAGTCGCTGCCGTAGGTGGCCGTGATGTTCTTGCCCGGGGAACCTTCTTAGGAGCGCACCTCGCGCCGCCCACCAGCAACGCCACCGTCGCCACAGCCACCGCCACAGCCATGGATGCGGATGCCATCTTTATTCCTTCTAGCTTGAATGAGTAGGCGCCCGGGGCTCGTATATTTATATATCAATTATGGCAGCGCAGCGCCCTTCATGGGTGGACGAGCACGCACCGGAGGCGGAGACGGAGGAGAGGTCATGCATGGCCATGGCCGAGCGAGCTTCGCTCCTGGCCGCCGGTTGGCCTGCTGTTCTATTTGTCGGAGGTGGCAAACGACGGGCGGCCCTGCCTACTGCACACCTGTTCGTCTCGCCGTTGCACACACGTTGCAGCCAACCGAGATTGGATGGATGGAAGCAGAGATGGATAGCAATGTTTTCAATTTGTGTTTCCTTCAATTTTGTCCTTGTGTTCGTGCGTGCGTGGTCTTTTTATCCATGGTTATGACCTAACGATGGAACCTAGGCACATTCTACGTACCGATAACATCGTTCAGATTCGCTGAAGGGGACATGCATGGCGGGAAGCCATCTATCCCAAAGACGATGGAACATGACTCGCTTGTGACCCTGGAGAGCAGCCCTCAGTATATGCACACACAAAATACAAATAGAACAAAGACAGAAAGCTCTTATTCCCTTTTTTCATTCTCTCTATATATATCTCAAGCCTCACCCTTTGGTCTTTAACTCTTTATTATTTTCATAGAATAGAATAGACGGGAAAGAAGGCAGGAAGATTGCTGTCCAGAAGCCTCCTTGCTTTAAGGTAAGGTCAGCAACCAGCCAAACAACGCCACATTTTTTTATGTGCACCACAATACAGAATCAACGGAATTTCATGGATATCTGTAACAGCTCCAACAGCCAACACCACCACTCCCTCTCTTCCCCTATTCAGTAAAATTGGCAACACAGCAGCGAAGGAAAAAAAAAACGAGTCAAGACAGACCTCTAACCCTCCCTTCGAGTCCTGAACCACGCTATGCTTCATCCCAACTAGGCGGCCTCCTTCCCCAGAAAATGACCAAGGGAAGTTGCCCATGTCTGCATGCTTGGTTCCGAGTTATCAAGGTTTTACGACACATAGGAGGGTGGCCTGTTTGGTCTTTACTCTCTTCCAAGCTGTATGTCCACAAATATCCTCTGCCTTGGCCTTCTGATCTTGCCAGCGTAACACTCACCTGTGATTAAACCCTGCAGCCAAACAAGATTAAAGATGTCAATGGATTTCCCCAAAAAGATAGTTTGGACCATTAACAGCCAGATGAAACACAACACCTAAGCTCCTTTGTATATATATTCTTTTAATGTAACCTCCCAATCATGTTACACGCTGATGGTACTGGCATCGCTCAGAGAAGAGGCCAAAATGTTCAGATTAGGAGTAGGAACATAGAAAAAAGAGGTCATCAAGTTCACCATCCACTGGAATATTAAGCCTAGAGTGCAGCGAATTAATTCCTTTAACAAATAAATTTAGTAAGAGCGCCTTCTTGCACTAAATAATATGAAACTAGGTGAAATAAGTAGGCCAGTAGGGTACTCACTCCAGGAATAGAGGATACATCTGACAACACTCAACAGACTATTAAAGTGAAACACAAGATGCAGCCCTGAAGGAAACAATTTGAAGTTGATACTAGCGGTGACACCATATGCTAGTTCTAATAGCAGGACAAATGCAAATCAAAGAACATTTTGTTTTCTAGTTATAATGTTTCATACTAGCCCTGCATTATATTTGATAAATCACCCTCCCCAAACTCCCCATACAATTTTTTCATTAATCGCTACTACAGTACCAGAATCCTCATCAGGAAATTATATATGGAAAACATACCAGGAAATCTCTGCACAGAACCATTCCCACCAATATGTGACTCATTCCAAACTGAATTCAACCTCCTCGCAAAGTCCTCAACTTCTCTGCATGTTAAAAACAAACCTTGTGGTTATTTCAGGCCACAGCACTACTGCACTATGCCTAGAGAAAATAATGAGTACACGCCCCGCAATCCAAGTAAAACTGAAATTGAGTTTAAAATTTTGAACTCAACTTAAGTTCTTCACATCTCACTATAGAAACCTCCAATATTTATCATTTCAGAGACAACTACATGTTTTGTGAATTAAGAAGACTAGTAGGCACAAAATAAAGCTGACTAAAAAAGTTCACTTCCAAAGAAACAAAAAAAAAAAAAACAAGATGACACATCAAAAAAAAACAAAGCTAAGGGTCTACATGCATACAACAAAGAGATATCTCATATCCTCACCTATCAAGCTCTTCTTTCATTGCAGGATCAAGTCCATCATCAAGGTCAGCATCTTCAAAGGGGTATTCAACATCATCTTGCATATCTCGATTCTGGCATGGAAGTCTAGAAACATTACTGCTATCCACTTTGCATGGAACCACACAAGCAGCTCCCTCCTAAACTCCCCAGATAGATACTGTAAGAAATACATATTCTAGGAATATATAGTAAGGAAATAGTCAGGAAATCTAACCGCATTTAAAGGCTCAGAGTCAGCTTTTGGAGGGTTCTTAGCATGATCCTTCCTTCTTTTATTCTTTTTCTTACTCTTGGTAGCTTTCCCACCTGAACCTGTTAAATGGTTATATGGAGCCTAAGAATATTTTTATTTAAACAAAACACTAATTAAGCAAATGTTGCAGACTAGACTTTAGTTCAAAGTGAAAACATGATGAAAATCCACCAAAAACCAAAGCCCATATTACAAAGAAAAGAACCCTTAGGAAGTAAAATTGATCAAAACCTGGGTTCATTAAGCAGTCAGATGTAAGTCATCTAAAGAGTTTCAGGAACAAACAGTGAAAAGAATAACACAAGTCATATAGTCAATATAACTCACTGTAGTTATACCTCCATCCCCATTAATAAAACAAACTAACTCATCCAAAGATCTCTCATCTTTTTTGCTCATTTTGTACTTGAACATCCTGAAATACAGTGAACTTCAGATTTTAACATAAAACATGATACACACGGAGTGAAGTTGGAAAAAGTTGCTGAACACAAACATGTACAATCCGTCATAGTTACCTTCAGCTTCTGGCGCTCCTGGAGCTCTTTCCGCTTCTTTGCATACAATCGGTTCAATAGGCGAATCCTAGGATCATCATTTATATTTTTTAGGGGCTCCAATTTCTCTTCCTGAGGGCATTCAAGTTTTGACAATAAGTATTTAGTGATTCAGTATCTGAAACTGTAGAAGGCACTCTAACCTCTGTTAAGTCATCTGGTAAATGGAAAATGTCACGAATTTCCTCAGGTGTCTTCCCTTCAATGATTCGAGCAAGTGCTCGACTAGTAAGATCAACAAGTGGCTTTAACTGTAGACTGTCAGCTGCAGAAGTCAATTCACAGAGTCTTTCTGTTTCTATCCTAACAAACTTTTCATCAAAGGACTTCCGCTCCTGCATAGCGGCGTATAAGGAAAAAAAAAGTAAGACTATGGGAATCTATGTAGACTCAACAAGTGAGATGTACAAGATTGTATCATACCTTGTTTGGCCCAGCGACCTGATGAAACCGACAGTAGTCAAGAATCAAACTCAAACTGGCTGGATTAACTCTTTCCGGGAGAGCAATAGCGTGATTTTTGGATGACCCTGTGCCATTTTTCACAATTTCCGACATATCATGGGGCAGAACATTGCAACCTCCTCCTCCACTTGCTGTATGGAACCATCAAAGCACTGAAGCCAAATATAAGTCTTCAACGCCTGTTATAGTTCACCAATAAGCTCAAGATAGGCTGAATGTAACCACATCAGATTGGAAAGTAACTGTTTCCCTCCAATTAACAGGAAGGTGGGGGGGTGCAGCTAAGAAAGGCATGGGAGTACCTCTGGTTTTATTACTGCTAACTCGCCTTCCGACATTATTGCCAAACGCCAGTGAAAAAATGATAATGGCACCACCAAATATAGATGAGGAATTTACAATGAAGTCCTTTCTATGTATAACAACACCGGTTGATCCAATGCCCAACGAATGAAATGATAAAAAATTATCCTGTAGAAGAAATCAGGGTTATCCCACAATTATCTAATGTGCCAAAGAGTGGCGCCTATTTGCAATCTAGAGTAATAATGGAATAAACTTTCGCTTCAATTGCACAGTTCAATGCAATCGCTTTACCAGGTTAGCCTACAGTAGAGATGCATGAGTAAAGGAATATCAGATCAACAGTAATGCATATTTGTCTTTAGAAAAATACATGGGATGAATGAACCGTCACAGCCAGAACAAAAGGGGAGGTGGTAACTGAACACACAGAATAATCAACTTCAACTACAGGGGAAGTTGCAAGTAGTATCAATCACATGATGTACATGAAGAGGATGCCCAACCTTAAAAGTCAAGGTACAGAAGAGAACACACAGTGAGCACATTCAGCTATATGGAGCTGATTGCCAATGCGCCTCACGCATGACTAGCACACATGTACGGGAAGGCCGCTGAGTTAATTATCTACCGGGGATAGATAGAAAGGAAGAATCCAGTCTTTCGCACCCTACCGTGACAGATGATCCAAAGGCTGAACGAAATGGCACCCAGCAATCAAATATCACAAGGCCGGCCAAAGATTGCTCCTATCTGTTCCAGCAACCAAGGGTCCCAAACCCAGACATCCTGGAGCCGTATAACCATTCAGGCCCAATCCAGGCAGTCCAGGATTCGAGGCGCAAACAGGAGAAAGACGCGCACAGGTAATCCCAAGTCCGCTGCCGCGAAATGGGGGTTAAAGTTAAACCCTAATCAAAGGCCGAGGCCGCAGGCGCAAACCCTAGCCGGATTGCGCGTCAGGGAGCCCACCCGAGACGGCGAGGCCGGCCAAAACCCTAGCCCAGACTCTCCGCCGCCCGGGAAACGCAGGAAGGAAGAGGTGGCCGTGCGTTTGGGGACGTACCTCCGGTGGGCGGGCGGGCGAGCGCGAATGGAATGGAGCCACGCGCTCCCGGATGTAGTGGGCGAGGGAGCAGCGCTGCGGCTTCTCCGTCCGTCGGCGGTGGCGGCGAGCCCCGGCGGCGAGGGACGGCGTGGTTTTTTTTTGGTTGGTGGGCGTCCGCCAGCGGTTTGGTTTTGGGTTTTCAGTCAGTTGCCGCTGTGGAGAGGAGAGTCGCCCTTATCTATCGTCTCCCACTCCCTCCAGTGGACCGGGCCGATGTGGGCCCATACTTTTGTTAATGGGCCTTCATTTGGTTGGCCCGTCTGGTCGGAGGAGGAGCTGGGGGACGACGACGGGGAGGGGAGAGAGAAAGGGGACGGACGGCAACTAGCGCATGACGTCGTCGGATGACATGGCCATGGCGGACCTGGTGAGTGCCCTCCGCCGGTTCGGTTGCCTGAGGCCGTCGGTCCAGCCATCGCGATGTGTGATTATGACGCCCGGTCTTGTTGCAAATGCATGTGTAGGAGACGGGGGAGGAGGAGGAGGTGCTGCGGCGGCTAGGCACGGCGGAGGAGGCCGGCCTCACCGACAACGAGGCCGCGCGACGCCTCCGCCTCCACGGCCCCAACGTTGTCGTCCTCCCGCACCACGTACGTGTCACCCCCCTCCTCCCGCATGCCGTTTGCTGCCTTCACTTCTCAGCCCGTTATCGATTCGATGTCCACTGCCATACGCTCCTTACCAATCAATTCGTAACAACCAGATACTGTTAGAAATGCTTAGTTCAGGTGCATAACAATTGACAACACAACGCCAAAACCGCTAATCTTCAGTTTGCATGATCTGCATCAATTTCACTGGAATCTGTTTCACCTCAGCTGTTGCTATTGGCCTTCTTTGATTTGATGATCTGCTCACCTCACCTGTTGCCATTCAACTCATCTCATTTGTGGACCATCAACATTGATGCTTAAACTGGAACCAACTACACATATTGCTAGTCTCATCATCTAATAATAATAATAATCCCCTCTTTCATTCTAGTATCATGCTTTAGTAATCGCTACGCACTTCAGGACTAAACAAGTTCCCGTCATGATTACTTGGGTTTCCTTAACATCTATAAACTGAAACTGCCGCTGCAGGAGGGCAGCATGCTTCAAAGATTCCTAACGGCACTCTTCTTGCTCTGGGGATGGGACCATGTCTTCCCCAAGTACAATAACATGGTCCGGATCATACTTAACTCCATGTCATGGGTTACAGTACTGACCACAATTGTGTCTGTTGCCATCACCTCAGCTGACCAGAGAGCATGCGAGCTGGCCATCTTAATTTTCATAGTAGCTACAAGCCTCGTAGCATGCTTTATTGCAAAGCTTGTTTTAGAGTATGCTAAGGCTCCGCTGGAGGCCAAGGTACACACACCAAGGGCCAAGGTTCTGAGAGATGGGAGGTGGAGAGATGTACATGCAGCAAATCTTGTCCCAGGGGATATCATATTTTTCAAGGTTGGGGACATCGTCCCAGCCAATGCTCGTGTACTCGATTTCAGAAAATTGACACAATGACTTGTTGGGCCAAAAGGTCTGTTGATTGTGCGCATGACTTCCTCATATACTATGCTTGGACTGTTTCCTGTGGCCAAGGAACTGCTGTTGTCATTGCAACTGGTCGTGGCATTCCCAGAAGCACACTGCGGCTCTACCCACAACGTTATGCTCGACCTGGGCAGCTTAGAGAAGGAGTCATGCTTGCTGGCTGCTTCTGTGCTTCCCTGGTACTTGTTGGCACTATTTCTGAGATAATCTTAAGCCTTTTATTCCAAAAACAAAATTGCCGAGGCATGGCGCTCAATGCCCATTTTATGCCATTGATTGGTGGAATTCCAATGGCAATGCCTGCTTTTCTCTACCTGGCATTGGCATTGGGATCTATGAGGCTTTGTTTTCTGGGGATTGCGAGCCGAGGACAGTTGCACTTGAAGATCTAGCAAGTATGGATCTGATCCTCTTCAACATGACTGGTACTTTAACTTGTAATCAGCCCTGTTTTGTCCGGGACAAGATTGAGATGTTTGCAGATGGTGTTAATAAAGACCATGCCATAATTTTAGCTGCACGGGCATCAAGATCTCAACATGAGTTGTACATCGAACCAATTGATGCAGCTATTCTACGCCTCCTTGATAATCCAGAGCAGGTTGCTTTCTCTAACTAATCAGTGTTTTAATTCACCTGTGTGCTTCTTTTAATAAATAAAGATGCATACCGAATTTGCAGGCACGCGATTTGGTGTTCAAGTCCTAGAGCACCATGCCAGTTTCTTTGTTGCACTGAAACTGATGTTCCAGACTACATACATCGACGAAGGCAATGGATCCAAGTGCTGTGTATTCAAAGGTGATCCTGCAAAGGCAAGTTGCTGTTGAAATTTCAAACATACCATCACACTTATAGGGACATACAGGCATGCAAGTTCCACCAACATCTCAAGACGCATACACACGTGCATGCATGCAGTTGCATGTGTTTTGTTTGCAGAATCTGTCTCTTGTCATTATCTGTTTTCATGTTATAGGTTGCTCATCAATGTGGCAGCAGCAAAGAAGTTAAAGAGAAGATAAGGAAGATAATGGATGAACTTGCTCTTGATGGATATCAGGCCATAGCTGTAGGACATCAAGTAGGCAATTGGATTTCACATTAGCAAACTTGCAAACTTACGATCTGTACTTATTTAGTTTGTTTTGCTTTCCTCCAGGTAGACTCATGTTGGGAGTTTATTGCCCTTCTGCCTTACACAGATGACCTTAGAAGGGATAGTGCTGATGCTGTTGAAAGCCTTATCGGTCTGGGTTTAGATATAAGAGTCCTCACAGGTGATCCTGTTCTGCATATCCTGCTGTTGAGATTTTTGCTTTTGTCATTTTATCTGCTAAACATGTCTTCATGATATATAATATATATATTGTTTTGTCCTCTCCACAGAAAGCCCATTGTCGACCACAATGCAGGTTTGTGGAAAGCTTGGAAAACTAGGCACCAATGTGGTACCTGCATATTCAGTGTTTGAGTTAGCTCGCAATAACAGAGAGAAGTCCATTCAAACATCAACGGGATTTCTGATCTCTTTCCAGGTGTATCCTTATCTTCTATGTTCTCCTGGCAAAGTTTTTTTTTTTTTTTCTGCAAGAAGTTCTTGTTTACCATTTTGCTGTCTTGATATGTTAGTACAGAGGACAAAAGCGATATAGTAAGAAGACTAAGAAATTTCGGTTATCATTGTGCAACGGTTGGGTATGAATTTCTTGATCATGATGCCATAGGAGAAAGCCATATTGGAATTTCAGTTGCTGATGCAACTGATTACACAAAAAGTGAATCTGATCTTGTTTTGACTCAGCCTGCGCTGATACCTGTTTCTTCGGCTGTGCTAATCAGTAGGAAGATTTGTCAGATGATGAGAAGCTACACTGTAGGTCATCCTGATGCATTTAGAGGCTTGATTTTTGACAAGATGTTCCGTGTCTAGATCATGATAAATGGATATTAACTTGCAGTATGTTGTTGTTTCTGCAGATATTCACCATTTCATCAACAGTCCATCTTGTGAGTTCAATTTGTGATTATTTTTTTATAATCCTTCTAAAGTACAGGGTCCTGCAGGTCTAACTCCAATCTTAATTGTGATGAAGTTTGGTATCCGTGTCATTTTACATTTATGGAACTTTGACTTGTCAAGTATCCTGGCTTTCATGATTGCTGCTTGTAATTACTGTGAGCATCAGTTCCAAAAGGCCACAACCTTTATTTGCATATATTGTCTATTTTTTATTTTTTTTTTCTTGTTTCTATTTTTTTTTTCAGGTACGTCCTTTGCAATGTTATTCGAAAGGGTGGAATTGAACAAGTCACCAGATAAATGGAGAGTTCAGAAAATCATTACAAGTGGTGCTGCTTTTTGGAAGCTACATAGTTCTTACTACAGCCATTTTTTTTTAGGGTTGCAAGAACTGCAAACCCTTTTGCAGTGAGTGTTTTTCCTTCTGATCAAAAGATAACATCTTGCTTTTGAGGTGACGAGCAGCTGATTGTTTAGTACTTGGACAGTGTAAATTCAAAAATATATCACTGATGGGTAGTGATGAGGAAATCAGAGCTGCTTTGTTCCTTCAGATGGGCACAGTAAACCAGGCTATTGCACTCTTTGTTCATTCTGATGGTTGCTGCATCATAAGATGCCCTGGCCCTTTTGTCACATTTGCCTTTGTTGTTTCCCAAATGGTGAGTGGCCGTTTCCTTATCTTTGCTTCTTTGCCATAATCCTTGGTTTTTCCATGTCTTGTTTCAGTCACCATGACTTTTGTTCCACAGATGGCGAATTGTCGTTTCTTTCTCTTTCCTTCTTTGCCACAACCCTTGTTTTTTTCCATGTCTTGTTTCAGTCACCATGATTTAGCACTGGGCCATTGTGTCTGTTGACTGTAGTTAGCAACCATTTTCGAACAGTTACAGATATTGTTGTTGGATTCATTTTGTCAAGAGAAGTAGAAAACAATGAAATTTACTGCTTGACATTTATATGCTCAAGAACCATTGAATCATTTATTCTTTTTCAGGTGGCAGCGCAAAAGTTGTCCATGGCGATTTGAATTTTGCACTAACAAAGGGTATCGGCTGTGTTAGGGCTGGATTGATATGGTTGTACAACTTAGTCCTACTTTTGGCCCTGGTTTTAGTTTGTAAGTTTCTAGATTGAATGTTCAGAGTTTGTGATAATTATAAAACTTTATTTTCCATATCCCATTACTTATCTTTTGCAGGAAACATGACTGTGCTGTCATTTTACAGGTCACAAATGGAGATGCACAAAGATGACTAGTGAAAAGTTGTTGACAATATGCATGCGTTCAGCTATCCTATACATAGTTCTTATCTGGTTTCTCTACGTGGTACTTGATGTTAGGGTGCACCAGCCAATCTCAAGTTAGATAGATGGAACACATTCTTAGGGTCTTTTTCCTTCTGCAGTGTCATTTGTAAACCTCTCGAGTAAATAAATATTTTCCATAATAGATTTTTCATTTCATTGGCCCTTTGTGATTCAGAATTTACAGCTGTGAGTGAGGTCACTATATTATTATTTTAAGTTAAAACTTTCTTTGGAGTTCTTTGTTAGAGGAGTCGAGGGCCTATTGGGCGCTTAGCCCATTAGGGTTAATTAGTGTCTTACTTGTGGCCAAGTCAATCCTCTTACGAGAGGAGATGTATCAATCTGAAATCAAGCAAGAGATTAAGAAGGAAATCCCTTCTCTCTTGCGGCCGCGGCGAGCCCCCCGCGCCGGCGTTTCCAAAGTGCCCCCCCACAGCCCCAAACCCTAGCTGCCAGCTTCCTGTGAACAGTACCCGCGGGTACTGTAGCACCGCGGGTACTGTAGCGCGCCACCGCTGCTGCCCTCTCCCTCCTCGATCCCCTACAGCCCATCCGTGTTCATAACAGTTACCTTATGCTAGAACAGTTTTTTTTAAGCATTTGTGCTAAAACAGTAAAGATGTAATATGTACGGAAAAGAAATATATGGTGCCTTATTCTTGTCTTGCACTAAGTACTAACACAAAGTGCCATGACAGTCGAGCATGCTACGTTTGGATCTTTGTGACTGGTTAATCGAACCTGTAGAAACTATACTTTTCAGTTTTCTGACATTTTAGTTCTTATCTTCTTTGAGCAATTTTTTTTTTCAATTTCTGTTATCTAATCTTTTAAAAATTTATTGTTTCCATGTAAAAGTATATTTAATTTTCTACTTGCTGGTGTAGGTTTTTGCAGATTTGAGCCCTTTCAGATTTTTTTGCTCTTATTCTCTACTATATCGCGCAGAAAAGAGTCACTCCAAAGCTGCATCAGTAATTAAGTTGAAGGACTAGAAGTCAAACTTTCGTGAGTTTGTATGGGTGAAAGTTGAACAAATCAGCTGCCTATAGGTGGCTTAAATCCATGCAATGTTTTTTTTCTTATGAAATATATGATCTTATTCTTTATGGCAGTATGAAAATGTGCAAGATAAGTTACTTTTTTCTTAGAAATGCAAGATAAGTTACTAGTGATCTGTAAAATTCTCAAAGAAAGTATGGGGATAATATTTCATTAATGTTTAGTAGTTACTCAGGTAACAGCATTCACTAATAGTACTGTGACAATCTTCAAACCCTATATAAACTCAATTCTCAGGTGATATCTATGTATATATTTCTCAAAAAAGGGTGATATTTATGTATATAATAATATATTGTTTTGATAGATTGGAAATTGATGTAGTGTTTGCAGTGTCATGCTTCACGATTGTTTTGGCAGGTTAGTTTCTAGTGTCACGCTGAGATGGTGAAGAGTGATTAGTGGATGGAGGATAGGGTATACTGCAGTGTATGCTGTTTAGGCCACAGCTTGGGCGTCGGCAATGGCACACTGCAACCAGGAGGCAGTTATGAACAGCACGCGGAAGGGCAATATAGATTCAATCTATTGTAACTTATCTAAATGTTCACGGCCTATTTTTTTAGTTTATCTAAACTGAAGCTAAATTCCTAATGACCAAGTAATGGCTACTCTGAATGACCTGTGCCATTGCTCTGAACTTCTCTGACGAAACTGAAGCACAGAATTTCTTTAAATATGGCTGGCTTTAGCCACTTTGCTAAGCTACATCTGGCACAACCTTGCAAATCATATTTGAGTCCCAACATAACAATCACTTCTACAAATGTTATTACTTTGTAAATATATCTATTCATAGGGAAAATGTGTTGTCGGATGTAGGAGGCCATTGCACTGTGCAACATGGTTGCGTGCATCATCCTTGAAATTTACATGAGTTTCAAAGTGATATGAAAAAGAAATGTGAGCTAATTATTGCACGGTGTGAATTCAAAGATATATAACTGATGGGCACTGATGAGGAAAATCAAAGTTGCTGCTTTTGCTTTTAAGGTGGTGATGAAAGATAACTACTTTTGCTTTTGAGGTATTGATCAGCTGAGTATTTAGTACTTGGACAGTGAAAATTCAAAGATATATTACTGATAGGCACTGATGAGGAAATTAAAGCTGCTTTGTTCCTCCATATGAGCATAGTGAACCAGGTTATTCCACTCTTTATTCATTTTGATGATTACTTCCTCATCAGATGTCCTTGGCCCTTGTTTTCTAGATGCTGAGTGGCCGTTTTTCTTTCTCTTTGCTGCTTTGCTAACATTCTTGAGATTGTCCATGTTTCTTTCAGTCACCATGTTTTAGCACTGGGTCATTGTGTTTGTGGCCAGCGGTGATAGTTCTAACAGTTAGATGCCCATAGCTGGATTCATTATATCAAGATAAGTAGAAAACAATGAGGTTTAGTATTTGACACATCTATATGATCAACGACCGTTGAATCAGTTACTTTCTTTCAGGTGGCAACACATAGAGCTGTCTGGTGATTTGAATTTTTCTCTAGAAAAGGGTATCAGTTGTCTTAGGGAAGGATTGATATGCCTGTACAATTTAGTCCTATGTTTGACCCTTGCTTCAGTTTGTAGATTTTCTAGATCAAATGTTAAGGTTTGTATACAATTTTATTTTCCATATCCCCTTATAATTTGCATCCCAAATGGAGACGCTCAAAGATGTCTTGAAAATTTGTTGACAATATCATGTGTTTGGCCATAACCATTGTGACCTTCACCACTCCTCGTAGCTACAATTGCTCCACTGCCGGTTAAAAGTTTACTAGAGCCACAGAATGTTCATTAATTTGCGCTATGCTAGCGGAACAGTCAAGAAACAATTATGTGTGCAAGAGAAATATAGGGTGCCATGGAAAAGTTGAGTATGCTAATTAACTTTTGAATCGATGTTTTACGCTTGTGAAAAATTGATTGAACATGATCAGTTCCTAACATTTAACTTCAAACAGAAACAAACAGAGCTATCACTGGTGATCTCCCGTGAAATGCCTGAAGAAAGGAGGGTTTATATGTTCCATTGACCTTTAAATTGTTACACAGGTAACTGCGTCCACTAATAAATTAATAGTATTATGACACAATCTTCAAACCCTGTATGAATAACTCTCAGTTCAAGACACGTTTGGATATATTATCTTGGTTGAAGATTGGAAATTAATATAGTGTTTACTGTGGCAATCGTGCAGGTCATGCGTGACCTAGGTGGCTGCTGGAGAGTCTCCCAGACCTCCTATGCATATGCATCAATTGGTTCGCGCTGCCATTGTTGTTTTATATATGGTGGGGCAGTTAGCATTCCTCAAGATGCTGGTATGTATATTATGTTGGCAGGTGAGTTTCTAGCATCACCCTTAGAAAACAGTATTATCTTTGCAAATGTGTATACGTAGGCAAAATGTGTTGTCGGATGCAGAAAGCCATTGCATTACCATGGTTGCATGCATCATCCATGAATTTTTAATGGCAATTTCAAGGCATTATGCAAATGTTTATTCCGTGGAGAAATGTGTTGTTGAATGCAGGTGCGGTCCATTCCAATGGCAATGCTTCCATTCTGTAGAGGACAAATAAAATGTTGCATCATCCTTGAAACCGTAAGTAGCTTGAATTTATACTAGCTATAAATAATAAATGTATGTGTTGTCGGATGGCCATTGGAGTACAAGGTAGCAACTTTTGCATCACCTGTGAATTATAGAATAAGGGTAGTTAGGAAAATATCAGGATATATAGCAGAAATTTCTGTCAGAAAAGTCTGTCAATAATTAAATGTTGACCTTTTGGCCCTCTATATTAATACCTGTGATCGAGAAGCATATACTCATGAGATATTTTCTCATGTGCACTTTCTCTCTTTAGAAATGCTGCAAAAACATATGAATTTTCAAGATAATGAGAACATAAAGGCACACATTACATAATCTAGCTGGCGCCATATATGTATGTATAACAATATGCTTGCGATGATTTATTCCGCATTTATATAATGTTTCAAGAGAAAAACTATATTCTCTTAGAGTTAGAGACGTCAGCTTTGTAATAAATAAATATATTAGAACGTCAGAAACTCAGATGTTACATACTTTTATTCAATGTAAGTCCAACATGAAGTATTAAAAACCTAAAACGGCATAGATGATTTTTACACTACTTTTCTTAAACGTTTTTCATAAATACCTATTGATTTTGTTATGACTTATTTATAAGATACTTAAATAATTCAATGCTGATTTCTCTATTTTATAATCTACTCTAAATTTTTGAATAAGCATATATAGGGAAAAAATGTTAACAATCATATGGTTTTTCTTAAGTTCCAGTTTGTGTATATGTGGCCTATCTTTTTAGACGGTGTGTTAGTACTTAGCAAGAGTAGAATAGTGTTTATTAGCGAAATAACTGAGAGGCTACCTGACAGTTCGATGGATATAATTCACGTTCTAGCGCATCGCAATTGGTGTTGCATTACATATATACTTGTGCAGTTGAACTATGTTGTAATAAGATGAGTGGCTTGAATTTGATTTGATTTTATATATTTTCAGAGCAGGACTGATGGTAGTCTGATGATTGCCCCTTTTTAAACAAAGGGTAGTGAGATACGTACCGAGAAAGGGATGCGATAATATACAAAGGACCTAGTTCCAAGTTTCTAGGTTTCAACTCCAACTGCCCCTTTCAAGAGGGAAAAAAAGGAAATCTAAGTGCCTCCTCCATCCAACACACTCTTCCGATGCCACCGATCGAGTATATGTAGTATTGTTTGTAATTTTATAAACAATTATCTAAAAGTGTATAAAATTGGGTGATGGGTAACCAACTAATCCAGTCAATAATGCAATTATAAGACAGATAGAAGCTGCCAACGAACAGAGCATTTTTTTTTTTTTTTCAAGCAGCGGGCAGTCAGCAGACAGTACACTGCTTGTTAATAAATCCATCTTGAAAGCCTTTTTCCTCACTCATCACACAGCACAGCACACTGCTGAATGCACCTCGATCGCTCCAAAATCACAAAGCTAGCTAAGTGAATTGATTAATTCTTAGCTTTGAGGATCGGAGCCATAATAATATTACAATACACACACCACGTACATATACGGAACTGATCAGAGGCACTCTGTACGTACAATTATACTCGCTCGGTCGTAATACAAGTATACCACGATGAGCCGGCGTTACGTTGATGCCTCGCGTGGCTGCAGATCGATCGAGATATATAGAGTGATAGATCAATAGACGACGACGACGACGACGGTACGGTCGCCGGCCGGAGTGATATGACGGCGGCGGACGAGATCTCGATCAGATCATATGTTGATCTTTCCGATGAGGGGGATGCCGATGGCGGTGACGATGAGCGTGGAGGGCACGCCGAAGACGATGTGTTGCCAGAAGGTGAGGTCGTAGGCGTTGCGCGTCGCCCGCCGAGCCTGCTCGCACACGATCAGGTTCGCCGCCGACCCCAGCAGCGACAGGTTGCCCGCCACCGTGCTCACCCACGCCAGCAGCAGCCACGACCGCACCACCGCCGCCGGCGAGATCAGCGCGGCCGCCGAGGCCACCTCGCCGCCCATAAGAAACTGCACTACCGGCCAACCAATCATTAATTAATTAGCACGTACGTACTACAGGTGTTGAGGGAACATGCAAGCATGCCAACCAAGTGAATTAATATATATACGTATACCTGTTGGGACGTTTGACGCGAGGTTGAGAGCAGGAGGATGATGATGGAGAGCACGGAGATGCCGCCGACGCTGTTGACCTTGGAGTAGGGCGCCATGAAGTTCCAGATGGCCGCCGGCAGCCCCGTCTTGTTGAATCCGCTCACCGTGATGAACATCCCCGAGAAGAAGACGAGCAGCGAGTAGGACACGGTGTTGAGGCACGGCTCGGCGTCGCGGAAGTCGACCACCACCAGGGCGATGCAGGTGGTGATGGCCGTCCACGACATGTTGAGCCCCACCATGTAGGCGATCACCATGCCCACCGTCACGACGTAGGCGAAGCTCTTGAGGAAGAGCTTCCGCCGCTCCTCCGTGCACTGCATGAACCAGGGGTGCTTGGTCGAGATGTTCTCCGTCATCAGCGGCGACATGTACCCGCCATTGTTGGTCTTGGGGCTCTGCTCCACGGCGCGGGCACCCTCCTCGACGGCCTCCATCCGCTTGCCGTCCACGTCCACGGGGCTGCCGCTCCCGTCCAGGTCCTTCCAGTACATGCACAGCAGCATCACCATGTTGACGGCCATGCCGACGAGCATGGCGGGCAGGATGCCGAGCAGGAACTTGGGGAACGGGATCTTGCTGTTGAAGGCGATCACCAGGTTCTGCGGGTTGCCGATGGGCGTCGCGCTGGAGCCGATGTTGGCGCTGGAGGCGAGCGCCAGCAGGAAGGGCTTGGCGGGGAGGTTGCGCTCGGCGGCGAGCTCCAGCACGAACTCGGTGAGCACCACGCAGCAGGTGTCGTTGGTGAAGAGCGCGCTGGCCAGCGCCGTGACGATGCACACGCGGCACAGCAGGTCGCGCCCGCCCTGGCTCTTCCACGCCAGCAGCGTGCCCAGGTGCTTGAACATGCCGGCGTTCTTGAGGTAGCTGCCCACCACCATGGTGGAGAAGAGGAGGCCCAGGATGGGCAGGTCCACGGACGCGTACGCGTCGTCGGGGCTGATCACGTGGAACACGATCATCAGCACGGCGCTCAGCAGGGCGCCCGCCGTGCGGCCGATGGGCATGAAGGGCACCGACGGGAACACGGCCAGCACCCAGAACACCCCGAAGGCCAGGGAACCCAGCACCACCTTGGGCAACGACGCTAGAGCCATGATCGATGAGATGGATTATTATCTCCTCGATCTTCTTGTATGTACGTACGATCGATCGATCGAGCACCTGGGATCGAGCTGATCGATCGATCACTAGCTTTACTCAGTGCAGTACTGCGTGGTAGCCACTCGATCAGCTCCTTGCGTGAACAACACTTGCTTGGTGTACGTGGCCAAACAAGTGGTGGATGGAGCGAGAGCTAGCAGTGAGTCTTGTGTGTGACTGCAGGAGCGAGGCCCTCCTCGCGGCTATAAATAGACGAACCAAGCTGCTTGCGATCGTCGGCTGACGCCATGCATGCATTGCGCCCTTGCTTGGCTCCAGTGCAGCCAAGGCCCAAGAGTCAAATTTGCAGAATGAGCTCACTATTTATTATTATAGTATATATGATAGCTAGATAGCTAATAGCTATCTAGGGTAATTAACGAATGAAATGAAGTAATAATGATGGTTGCTGATGCCGTCAGTTGGTAATAACGTGCGCAAGGAGACAATTGGATTTTAATTGGCCCAAAAGCACCTTGTAAAGTACTTTCTCCAGTTCATATAATTTGTATCTGTACTTCTATCTCCACTTATATACCTCTATGTCTATTTCTTCTCTACCTTTTCTTTTTCTCCATCATAATTGAAACCCTAAAGAACCCCCCCTGTCGCTGAATCCACCCTCCAGACACATTGGTTAGAGACATGGGCCTCATCAGCAATGGGCACACGGCACCCATCCTAGTCCATATCTACGGGTTCCTCATGTTGAGCTCGTGGTCACTACCTCTTCATTCCATGGGATATCATTCCTTATGTCCTCATTATACATGTGCCCTCCTCCACACTACCCCCCCCACCCCCCACCCCACTTCGCCAACCATTCACATCAACGTGGCCACGTACGTTATCATTGGGTCATCGCCTAGATCTAGATATAGAGTCACCCCTCTACTTATCACATTAGGGATCTCTCCTAGGACCTATAGGCATGACCTTAGCTTGTCAGTGATCTCTCTTCATATGTCACCACCATTCAGTATGTTGGGATGGCTGCCCTTGCCATGAACCAAAGCTCTTGGCTAATTCCCTGCCCACCTTCTCCATATTGTTTCTATCTAATGAGTGCGTAACACCTAAGGTCTAATTAGCCATTGTGGTGGTTGTGACTCGTTGCCTTGACTTGGCGCTTGAGATGAGAGCACAAATCCTCGAGGACACTCCATCGGCAAGATTGCACTTGTTGAGGAGTCATTTGGTGTAGTAGTTGAGGTGCTCAAGGTTGCAACTCCATGTCCACCATGGAAGCTCCCCTTAAATCAATAGCTCCAGGGTCGCACAAGGTGGCCAACATCTTGCTTTCCATGTCTCACCAAGGAAGTCGCTTCTGGTCACTAACTTCATGGCTCATCCATTGTGGTTCCTGATCGTGATACTCCTTCAAAAACATTGTGTTGGCAGGCATGGAGCCAACAGTGGGGTGGGGCGGGCTCGAGCTCCCCTACCACTGCGCTGCCAATTGAACTCCCATAAGCCTCCTAATTTTAGACACAGATGTATAAGGTAGGGTGAGCTAAGACCTATTTTGCCAATTGGGTCAACAGTCTATCGTTCTATCTTGTCCATAAATACAAAGGATTTTCAAGTTAAAGACCAAATAAAGCCCAACAGGTGACAAAAAGAAGAAACCCTATCATTCCCAATCCTTCATGTCTCAACTTATGAATCCATCGAGCAATGACTCTTTTCCACGTGGATACGGCGAGAGGTAGTCAGAAGGCTAGGCGCCAGGGGGGAGGGGGTAGGCATGGTGTCCTGTGTCCCATAGGGGCGCCAGTGCATATTAGGCATGGCACTCGTGTTCAGTCCCTCCTACATTTTTTTTCTAGCTTCGTCCCTGGTTGTTTGGGAGTGGTTGTTTCCTTTTGGTTATGCTCTCTTATCGTCAATGGTACGAGGTATAGGAACCTCTAATCCTGTTATGGCATCTCTTCCATTGTTTGTACATGTGGTCATCATTTTTCACTAATGTTGGATTTGCAATTGGCCTTGTGCTCTAGAGTCTGCATCAAGCTTCCACAATTCATCTAGATAGAATGCAAAAGGATGAGCATGAAGTATCATGGTAGTATAAGAAGTTAGTTGTGCTCCTCAAGATCACTAGGGAAGGTGAGTCATGGGTAGGTCATCGTAGATGGTACCCAAGCCACGTTTGGAAGTTTAATGATCTAGGATGGTACACAAGCCAAGTTTGAGAACTGGTTGTGCATTTTACTCTGCACTTATGTATGTGCCAGTGTGCTTAACGAAAAATGGCAATAAGTAACGTAATTGCCACATGGAAATGATATATTAGTGTAATATAAGCATCAGTAGTACTCGTCGGTTAGGACTTCAGGTATGGAAGAAGTTAGTTGTGCTCCTCAAGATCACTATGGAAGGTGAGTCATGGGTAGGTCATTGTAGATGCATGGTGCCCGAGCCAAGTTTGGAAGTTTAATGATCTAGACTAGATGGTACCCGAGCCAAGTTTGATCAGGACTGGTTTGTCTGCACTTATGCATGCGTTAGTGCTCGACGAAAATAGCAATAAAAGTAGCGTAATTCCCAAATGGACAGGATATATTAGTGTAATATAAGCATCAGTAGTACTCGTTGGTTAGGACTTGGGAGTCGATTGATAGGTGTATATAGTGTCATGATCAATACTACAATTGCAATAATATAAGTACAGAGACGGTGGAGCAGTTACCCTCGAGTTACTAATCAAATAAACCCTTGCCCTGCCACTTCCAGGCTTAATAAGCGTCGTCACTGCTCTCAAGTTGCGTTGCTTAATTGCTCACCGTTCGCTTGCTTTTTGCTTATATTAGGAAACAGCGCGAACTATCAACTTCATCCAGCGTTTCGTCGCCTAGTCTTAAGTAGCTGAGATTATATATATTTCTAATTTCTAACTTATTAATGCCATGATTAGTACCAGAGAGAGCCGATACTTGCCGGCGATTGGCCCAGCAGTATCTGCTGCAGAATAAACTAGACTGATGTGTCGATTGATCCGGCCGTGTGGACCATTTCATCTCTCTTTTTGGACGGCATCATGCCATGGCGATGAGTTGTAAACTAGCTACTCTCTATCCTTGGCTTTCCGGCTGATATATGTAGGACAAGCGCATCATATCATATATACAGTACTAATTATTAAAGCAACATAGTTTAATTTACACGCACATATATGATTAGTATTATTATGTCAACTGCTCCGTCAAGCTGTAATATAATGTTAATAGTGTCAGAAGATTATTGTTATCTCCTATTCATTTTGACAGCTGGAAGAGAACGAAGGCGAATTATGTAGTAACCAATAACCAGGTAGTAGTATATATATCAGTATATATGTGCATGTCAACATTTCACTTGGACATTCTCAGTGGTACCCATGAGGGCCACTAGGAACATCAAAAGGTGCATGAACTACGTACATTCATCCACACAAATCCTGTCCAATTGTGTCTAAGATAGCGTTTTGACTGAAACCGATGTTGATCAACACCAAGGCCGCCCACCTACTCCGATCCTCCAACTAGAAAAACTAAAGAAATGATCTTAATTAGTTTCTAATAAGCTCAATTATTTGTTAAACTAGACACGTACAATCGGGCACTAGTTCACGTCAAGAAATTACGCCCTCCATTCCAAGATTCAACTTCTCGCTAAAGTTGATCAAACTATGCTTAAGTTTGATTAAATTCAATTTACAGAAAAGAGCATCAATATTTATCACACCAAATTACTATCACTAGATGCACAATGCTATAATTTTTTTCGCGAATAGGTTGTAACCATATTTCATTAGGACAAAAGGAATTGTGTTACAAGACATTGTAGTCTCGCGACCGATGTAGATTGCGAGTGGCATGACCACGTTAGTGAGAACAACCTTTCTAATTAAGGGTCAATCGATGTCGTGACTGTTTGTGCAACTCTGGCGTTTGGCAGCAACGGCAACACGCTAGCTCGTGAAGTCGGCGTCTAGCCATTCTCCCCTCACTGAACGATCTTTGGGCGACAGTTGTGGCCGTAAATCAGAAAGCACACAACAGGTTAAACTCAAAGATAGTTCCTTCCATAAATTAAAAAAAAAATAGTTCCTTCACTCAAGATATTTTGATTTAGTACGGCTCGGCTAGTAGTTGATTTAATTTTTGGACGGAGGAGCAGTTGGTAATAAAAAAAAAATCTCCTATCAGCGCGATGTGCCAGTGCCGTGCTGCGGTGTGACATTAATATTACAATTATTACATTGTAAAAAAAATATTCCTCGACGGCCAGATATTTACGATGTTCAAGGCAGGCACAACTTGCGTAGTAGTAGTGCATTTGATATTAATTTAAGTAACTCCACAAATTTAGTTTGCAACTAGTCTAGGTAGCAGGTGCTGCTTACAACAGACGATGTGATCAAATGTATTTTAGACTACAAGCAAATTGGCATTAGTAAATGCAACATGTGCAAAAGGCGCATCGATATATATATCTGCACACCAAGTATAGTTGCCAAGGGAATGAATCGTTGGCCATTTTGCACGGCTTTGGTGCTTGTGTTTCCAAACTCTTCCTTCTTAATGAAATACGCGCTACGGCGTGGTCTCAAAAAAAAAAAAATCCTTTTTTGCATTTGAAAACTATCAAAGTCTAAAAGTACATTTTGGATCATAAAACTGAATTGTTCTGCTTTAGTTATGCCTAGAATGCATTAGTGCAGTGCACTGAGATTGCTGGTTGCAAATCAGGTGGATTTTCAAAACAGAAATCACCATAGGAAATTGGTAAGACAATTAGGAAAAAAAAGGAGTTGTTCAAAAGAGACTCATAAGTTGACAAGGCAAGAATTTGTCTGTAGAAGGTCAACTAACATTGGTGAATTCAATGCTTATGATGTCATTTTTTTGCCATACCAAGGTGGGGGGGGGGCTTTTTAGTAAGATGACACAAGAAAAACTTTCACTTTGCCATATGGTGAATTCTGTGCTAGCCCAAAGATCAAGGTGTCCTAGGAATCCATGATTTGAGTATCAAGAACGACGCCTACAAAGCGATACTGCTGAAGCTCCTTACAACTGATGACAACTAGCAACAGATAATTTAATTTGTAATAAATATCAAGGACCTAATAAGAGCAACTCCAATCAAAGCACCCAAATCAGAGCCTCTAAATCTGATTTTAGTGCTCCCCTCAATTTTTATTGGCTCAATATTGTGATTCTACTCCAACAGTTGCCCTAAATGTGAGCCCCCAAATCTATTTCACTAGAGACTGACAAATGGGACCCACTTGTCAATCTCTTTCTTCTTCCTCTTCCCACCACGCCATCCCTCTCCCATTCCTACATCCCGCCGTCGTCGGGGCATCGTCGGCCCCCCGTCCCCGCCCAGGGCAAGGCATTGCCCGCGCCAACGAACGACCCCCCCACGGCGGAGCAGCCACCGCGCCCGCGCCCGGCAACCTCGACCCGCGCCGGAGCAGCCGGGCAACCTGCCCAGCGGCTCCTGTGTAGCAGTTTCGATGGTCGTGGCCTCCAATTCGGTGGTGCAGCACCGGCAAGGGTGGCGGCAGCGGGCGGCCAGCGGGTGGCTGTGGTGGCGAGGAGGCGGGGTGGAGACGTGACGGCAAGCGGCGGGCGTGTGTTCGATCCACGGGTGGCAAGGGAAGAGGAAAAGTGGGGTGGGATCCATGGGATCAACAGCTACTTCCCACAACTATGTGTGGCAACACATATTCCCTAAACGCTAATTATAAACTCTAATCCTAAACACTAAATTCTAAACCGTATATCTTATACCCTAAACCTTAAACAAAGTGTACAACCTAGGAACCCTAAACACTAGACCTAAACTTAGTGCTAAACCATAAAAATGTGGTGGGACCCTTATGTCATAGAGAGGAGAAGGGAATGTGTGAAACACATAGTTGTGAGATTGAATTTCTGATGGGATAGGGGGTCCTAGATTGGAGGTGTTGAGATTAAAATTTGAAGGGACATGCAAAATGAGAGTCAATCTAGAGGCTCCACTAGAGTTGGATTTTTGTCTCCTAAAATTTAGGATAGGAGCCCAACTAAGGGCTTGGGCTGGAGATGGTCTAAGCCATTAGCACAAGCTGAATGGTAAAGCGGGCACTTTTTTTATGCATACAGTGTAGCAGTATTTCCCTAACTTTGGATTTGTCATAGTAAAGGATGGATCACAGGTTCAGCTCTGGGAGGACTGAATGGTTGGGAAATGTGATTTTACCAAACTAATCAAGACGGTTCACGATTATTAATGAACAGAGGAGAAGGGGTGCTGCGATTGTATGGTTGGGTCTTTAATTTATATTTGTGATTGAAATAAGCTGAGAGTCATGTGCGTCAAGTTTTTACCAAATCAGGAGCCGCCTGATTAGACCTAACGAACAGTACAGTAGAATGTACAGTATGTGTTACTGAGGTTTGACATAGTTATATAAACTACAAACATCTGGGTCGTCATCCTATATATGGCTAAAACATGATGCATATGCATGTAATAAAGGGTCGTCGTCATCACGTGTACTAGGTAGCTATAGAGTCCAGCTGCCGATGGTTTACAGGCCGGCGGAAAGCTCTTTTGTCACTGAACATACATTGGCAAGCTAAGCGAGCGATGACAGCCGCTCGCTCATATATACCAGTCCATACCTAGCTAGCTCCGTGATTGAACCGATCATGCTGCTGAATCAACGCGACGATCATCATGTCGTCGTAAACAAAACGTATGATCACGATGGAGTTGCATTGGGAGATGGAAATGCAATGATCCCCACGCATATGCAGTCGATCGCTACTATCTGTGCTTGACCGCTTACACAAGTTTGGAGACATTCAGAAGTTACTGTACTGTTCTGCCTGCATATGCTTTTTCTAAAGCCTATGGCTTACACCTACACATATGGCATTGCGCTCCCTGTCCACACATTACTACGGTCTTGTGTCATTTCTGGCCTACTCACTTTAATAACTCTGCTTGAGCATGTCCAAGAGACTAGTAAAAAAGACTAACCAAATTTAATGTTTTAGATACTCTCTAAAATAGAGTTGATAACAAAATACTAGGCTCTCCAAGAATAGAGAGCGGAGGTGGAGGGATGGAGAGCTAACCAATTTAGAGAGTCATATATACAGAGAGTCTGTTGGAGAATGTAATTTCGTAATAGTAGCTAAAATTTAGCTTTATAAAAATATTTGGCTAGTTTTTTTTGGACATGCTCGTATTAGCAAACATGCATGCATGACAAGGCTAGCTAGCTACTAATAGATCCATAGATATCGTCGTCTATATATACTGTGTGTATGTTGAGTTCCATCGGGGTCATGTACATATTTACCTAGCTAGGTAGGCACTGCATGGCAGATCGATGATGCATCGTCAGGCCGCCGGGGTGAGACGACAGGCGTATTAGTACTAGTGATGGGAACCTCGCTAGCTCTTTAATTTTGCTGGGAACCACTCGATCCTCGTCGATCTCCTACCTCTGATTAATTTGCATGGCTGCAAGGGCTTGTCGATCCGGCCCTGTCGTCGCTAGCGTAGCCTTGCTGTTCATGAAAAAGAAACAAAGGTCGGAAATCTATGTTCCTTTCGTTCGCTTAGGAGGAGGCCTGACGTACTAGCTAATTTGCCTCTAAGCGTGCGTTTCGTATAGGAGGTTTCCTCCTATACTATCGATGGAGATACATGTAGATAAACAATCCCCAAGAAACGTATAGGAGGTTTTCTCCTATACTGATCGATGGTGACGGAAATTAAAGTTGACTGAGTGGGTGTAGATTCTTTTAAAATAGCTAGTACAAAAATGATTTTTTTTCCCTCACAGTTAAAAATGGTGTCCCTAAAAACCATTATTATACCAGTTAAAAATGATGTCTCTAAAATCCTTTAGATCCTTTCTACTTACTAGGAATAGAGAAGAAATATCCTCCAACAACATTTTAAATTAATTATCTTCTAAATATAGTCATCTTCTATTTTAGATTTTTGGTTAGTCAAAGATAAAAAATATAAATAACAACATAATCATCTTCGTTCGGATGGTTCTCTAAATAATGATTTAGAAAGTGATCTTTAAAAGGTTTCTTAATGCTCTTAGATATTAGATATATTATATCTATCTATATTTTTTTTTGCGGTAGATATCTATATATAATTAAAACAATGTGTCTGTAAAAATAAAATTGTTTTATAATTTAGAACGGCATGAATGGCACGCAACGAGCAGCACGGATATACCGGTGTGTTTTTGGTTTGGTTTGTTTTGATGTAATTTCTGCATCCAGTTTTGAATTCCTATATGGATGTTGGTATTTTACTAGAATCATTTTAATACCAATGTTGTTTAAGCGGTAGACAGTATTCCCATCGTCAGCTAATAATAATGTGACGACTTTTAAATAATCAATTAGCCCAAAAATGCTCATCGAGGCGAGAGGGCGTATGTTGCCGGGCGGCGTGCGCATTTGAATTGACTCGCCAAGCCCGTGGACATATGAGGCCCAAAACGATTGGGCCTTTTTTGTTTTTGACAAACGGTTGGGCCTTATTGGGACGTCGACTCAAGCTGGAAGCAGGGCAAGCCCATGTTGTCGGTACAAGGCCTTGTGTGTGGCTGCAAGGAAAAAGCAAGCAAAAGAGTCATCCGTACGTGGGTATGCAATGCAATGCAATATACTCGTATATAGGACGGAATACTTACCGTACACTGCAACAATCAGCATGCACGTATGTAGTATTGGTTTGCTTCAAGGATCGGAGGTTGGTGGCATTGCATTGCATTGCTTGGAAGAAAAAGGCCGGAGCAGCTGAGCGCAAGGCAAGGGAGTCTGAAGATGCATAGGAATGCATGGGAGGGATCCTCCCTTTTTTAGCTCGCCGCCATTAGCTATGCGTTTGTGATCCATCTCCTCAGTCACACATTCGCACATGCACATCCAATTAACCATCCAGAACCTACTGCTCGGTGACTGATGTTTTCTGTGGCTGATTACTGTTTTGCTCTGATATACTCCCTCTGTCCTAGTAGGTTGTTGATTGCTGCAGGCCTAAAACAACGTGTTTCCTGTGGGACAAGATGCACACGCTACAACGACACACCCACTGGGACGGAGGAAGTATGAAGCAACCGGGGCGAAGAACGGCAGCAGTCCAACGCCGTCGATCAGCCGAGCAAAGGAGAGCAATCACGGAAATCCTCGACGACAACCCGGCCCCCCGGCCGTTGCGTTGCATTGCGCCCCCAACGTCCAATTCAGCACAAGTGCCTCGTCGTCGACGTCAATGGCTTCAATTCCCAAGATAATGTTTTCCAAATCTATACTATAAAAGTACAAGAAAGGATGCCAATTAATAAAAGGCGCATTATTGTATTTTGCAGTGGTAAGATTGGGCCTCAGGGTCCAAACCAAGTGAGAGTGGGCTGCTTGGCAAACTTGGTTGCTAAAAGATTCTTTTATCCCATGACAAGTTAATTATGAGGAAACTATTGCTTCCGTTCATAGACAATATTATGGGCACATGCATGTGTGCTTGATCTCGATGCTAGTAATCATGAGATACGGTTTGGCTCAAAAAAGGATTCATTCCAGACTCGTTTATCTGATTAAGGACACATATATAAGCATGCATGCGCAGACGTACAGCAGCATCATATCGCGCGCCGAAAAAAAAAATAAAAAAAATCGCAGATGCACACAAGAGGCATGCATGTGACAATGGTACGCTCAATAATTTTGTTATGTCGATTGATTGAATCAATCCATCAACAAACCATCGTACGTTGGACATGCGTGCAGTGCAGATATCATCAGATTACTAGCTGATATATTGACAACGTACCACACGCACCTTAATTTGGTTGGAGGTTGGTGCCCATTTCTCATCAAACACAAATGCAACGTACGAGTAGTACGGTGTACGTCTAAACCCCAATTAATGCATGGTTTGTCCTTGGGTTTTGTTTGCCCTTCCGATCCTCTCCCTGCTACACTAGCTACTGCTGTAGTACACCACAACTTTCCCTGTGTCTCTACTCTCTCTGCACATGTGTGATCATGATAGACTGATAGTGACACTCTACTTGCTGCCTACATCGGAATCCTCTGCTGACACAAACTGTGATACTCAGGTCGATCACACATAACAATGCAATTCTTATATATCGAGAAATCAAATAGTTTTGACTCTGATTAAAATTATATGAGAAATTACTACAAAAATAAGTATCATTAGATTCACTTATAGAATATATATTTTTATAATACTTGATTTGGTTATATAAATATTAATATCATTTGCTATATAAACTTAGAGGAAAAGCTAAGCTAGTTTGACTGCCACATCTTCCATAATTGCATTTTGTTTTGTGGGCAGAGGAGTACATGTCTACAAACACTTAGGATCTGACAAGTGATTGCTTGTACAAGCCTTACCTTATGCAACATCTAACCTAAAGTAAATGTAAGGTCCTGTTCGCTTGAGCTTAATTATCAGTCTATCTTATCAAACATGATACAGTGCACGTATTTCTCACACAACAAAAAACAACATTAGCCGGTTGTTTATCAACCAGCTAATTATCCACTAGCCAAACAACCCTGGTGTGTTTCGGCATTTGGTTGTTTTACATAGGCAAATAGTATTCGTTAAAATTATATTTGGTTGCTTACATTTCTCGTGAAGGGTGACTACATGAGGTGCAGGAGGAATATTCTTCTTGTTCTACCGCTGCCGCATCTTTGGTTGGATTATTCATCATCAGGTGTGGGCTGTCGTCAGGCGGAGATAAATGGGGTACTACTAGTAATTAACCGCCTTCACGTCGACAGGTGGTTTGGGCATGCAAACCATCATCTGAAGCAACGTCGTCAAAAGTTGTTTTTTCTCCATCTCAAGAATGGGAAATGGTACTAGGACGTAGCACTAGAGGACAACAAGGACAAAAAGGTCACCGTAGATAGCGATTGGGAGCAGAGCATGTGTACCAACTACAAACAACAAACGGACCGGCCAGAAGGCCTCGGGGCTGTAGTGTGCCAGCTCAGCAACTGGTTGGGACACACAAAAAAAACACACACGCCCTTGTTTAGTTTACCGTGAACCAAAAATGCTATAGTATCTATCACATCGAATCTCTTGAGATATGCGTGGAGCATTAAATGTAGATAAATAAAAAAAACCAATTACACAGTTTGGCTGGAAAGTCGAGACGAATCTTTGAGACTAGTTAGTCCATGGTAGGATAATAATTACCAAATACAAAACGAAAAGTCTTCAAAGAAATTTAAACCTAAAATATTTCACCAACTAAACACCCCCATAGAAATTCTAAATTTCACATAATTCAATTTAATTTTATAAAAAGCACATGATTTAAGAAAGGAAGATCCTGTGTTCCAAAACAAGATCTCTAGTTTTATTCTGCCCCACAAAACAAATAGTGAAGAAGTTAGATGGAGGATATGGGAAAGAGCAGGCGCGGTGTGTAATCATAATGTTGTTAAAGAAAGCCTAGAGATGGAGCAAGAGCCGAAATAGTGTCGGGAGGTGGAACAAGAAACAAAAGGTTGTCTGTCTTCATCGAGCGGCCGGTGGACAATCTAGAAAGAGTAGATCGAGGGAAGCAAAAAATGGACATACATATTATAGATGCTCTAATATCATAATTTATAGTTCAAAGGGTTATGTAGTCTGCTCTTTATAGAATATAGGTAGTTATGTAGGCATTTTCTTACAATTTGTTGGCTCATTGCTGCCTTCAAAACTGTCTCATAAGGTTATATGATGCTTTGCAGCAGTTTAAGGGGTAGATAACCTATGCATTAGGACACTAGTATACGTGGTTGTGCACATACATCCAACTAACGACATGTGCATCATCTTATGGTGGAAAAAAAAACGGGTCGGCGCCGTGCTAGTCCATTAGTCGTGTCGTGCCCGTGCCAACATTGCAGGTCGGAGTTGTGGCCCGGACACATCCCTATGTCGTACTCGTGCCCGCACCGGCACTATGGGCATTGTCATGCCATGTCGTGCTAGGGTTGTGCCATGCTGACCCATCGGTTCTACCCTGTTTGGCCATCTATAGGTGTGGGGGCATTTCTTTTTGGTCTATTTGGCTATGTTGGATTGAAAAGAAACAAATACTCTCCTTTTGCATGTTATCTACTCAATATACACTAGTTCCATATATGGCTATACTTCATAAGACTAATGCACAGGATTTGGTTGTGGAGGCCAGTGGCGGACCCGATTTTTTGTGCATAAAAAAAAAAAAAAAAAAAAAATTCTTATACAATTTGATAAAACTATGTTATAATTTGGTAAAACGACGTCTTGTCTTAATATAAATTGTTCAAATGAAGTGTAAATACTTTGAAATATAACAATAGGAGAGACTTACAATATTACTTGTTTATCCGCTCACTTTGAATGTTTCAATTATATCATCTTCAAAGAAAATATTGAGCTCAATAAATGTGAGTAGACAATCATCCAAAACAATATCACATATCTTATTCTTTGATTTTGTTTTCACTATAACTAATGAAGAAAATACCCTTTCAACACTCGCAGCTTATCACCGATAAAAGCAATATCAATTTGAGAAGCAAGTACACCATAACATGCACTTTGTGCCTCTTTATTTTAACAAAGCTTAAGATCAATAAGAGAGAGAAAGCTAGCATTTTTGTGACATGTCATATAATTATCAAGTTGCCCTATATGTGTGACGGGCGGGGCAGGGGGGTGGGTCGGTGGACCACCCAGACCACCCTATGGGTCCGCCACCAGTGGAGGCTACAAACAAACAGGGTGGCTAAGGTTATATTCTCCTTAGGCTAGCTTTTTTTGTTTGTTAAAAGAGTTATTCTGTATTAGGCAAAGGCCGAAAAGATTGTTTTTTTTTTTTTTGTTGTGTTAAAAGAGTTATCTGCTTCTCAAAAAAAAAAAAAAAAGGCCGAAAGATTGTTGTCAAGATTTGATTTAGGTGATGTTCCTAATACGTTTGACTTGGTCCCGGTCAAATTAAAGCAATCCAAAGGTAAACCACCAGAATGAGAGTCAGCAGCACTTGCTTTCATTGTTGTCTGGTTGTATTGTACGTGCGTACGAGTAGGACAGACAGATGAACAGCCAAGCGTACGTGCGGCCGGCCGCCGGCCCGGATTTAAAGCAACTGCTTTTGCGTTTCCGACAAAATTCACAGTTTCATTTGTTCTGCTATTCGAGTACGTATTTGATTATTCAAAAGCATGACACCTATCGATCTTTTGAGGACAAGGAAGTAGGAATTATATAAGTAAACAGCAGCGGTTGTCAACACACCAAGAAGGAAAAAGAAAGATTTTTAAAGAGTACCAAGTGGGGAAAAAAGATCTTGTTTGTGTTGATAAAATAAGTTGGTAATATATATGTAAGGGCCAAAAATGCTATAGCTGACTTATATAGCCTAGATAATTATTTTTTAAAAAAAAAAAAAATTGAACGTATAAAGAGCTATTGTAGTAATGAAATTAACTTACTCCTTATAATTTAGCTGATTCCATAAGAAGCTTGTTATGGCTGGCACTGGCAGGCAAGGAAGGAGGCGGGGAGGGCGAGCGGCACAATGCCGCTGCCCATTGTTGCCTGTTGATGGAGTCGAGGAGGAGGAGGAGGAGGACGACGATGAGAACAGACAGGCGGGAGTGGACAACCGAGAGAGATGGACTTGGAAATCTCGCAACCCACAAGACACCCTGCTCTGCTGGCTAATGTTAATACTACGCATCGTACTGTAGTAGTATGTATATTATTAATATATTAATTAGTTAAATTAACCTGATTGTTCTCTGGCATAGCAAACGCCACCATGAACATTCCCATTCCCATTTCCCTACTGAGACAGGGCGGCGGCCGGCCTCCCCACCAGGGACAGTGAGGAGTGCTCTGGTAGCTCACAATCCCGTCCCCTCTCCAGCTGAGCTCTCCGTCCTCCGCCGTTCCACCCACCCAGAGAGGGAGGGGAGGACAGCAGTGGGTGGGTGAAGTCAGACATGGTTTCTTTCTCCGCTTCCTAAGATTCCTCTTCGTCTTCCCCAGCCCCCCTACGACACCCACCTTTTGCTGCGCTGCACGGCCGCTCCCCTCCATGCGCCGCCGTTTCTCTATCTCAGGTCACCATCACCAACCGCAGCTACACCTCCCGATCCCAGCCCCAATCTAGGAGGGGGGGGGAGGAGCAGGACAGGAGCGAGGATTCCGCCGCCGCCCTCCCTCGGCGGCATCGCATGAGCGCAGGATGTTCAAGCTTCACCGCCACCGCTCCTCCGACCGCGTCGGCGAGCGCTTCGACTTCAGATTCTCCAACTTCCGCGCCGTCCAGGTTCCCGCTCTCCCTCCTGTCCTCCCTTCCCTCACTACCAAAATCCACCTTCCTTCCGGACAGACAGTACCGAAACAAACCTTGCTTGCTTACCCGATCCGATACACAACACAGGCCCTGCGCTGCGTTCGATTCTATTCTATCTACCGGTACCGGAGCAATCGCTTTGCTCCTTGCCTTTCTTTCATCCCCTCTCCTCCCGTTAGGCCAAGGCCGCTACTCATGCCATTCAACCTACATTCCGAGTGTTACATCAGTCAGAGAATGTAGCTGTAGGATCACACTCGACCTTACTAGTTCGTATCCTACACATTAATATGCCTCAAACTTGATTCTTAGCCTTACTCACGTCACGTGTTCGTGCGTGCCTACCTCAGAACCACTCCTAAAAGGGTATCAAACAAACGCCAAGCCGTGCTGCTTTCTTGTACCAAACCAACCTATGTATGCAACTGATTCAATGGCTGCCTTTTGCCATTCAGTCACTCTACTTTCTCAGGGGGTTCAACTTTATTTCACGACTTCCCTGCCATTCATGTACCCCCAGAATAAATAAATAAAATAAAATAAAATGGTCCTTCCTCTTCATTTTAACCACGACCTATTAAAGGGGGATACCCGATTCTATTCTCATTCATTTCATATCCTGCACTTTACTTTACCCCCATGTGATTATATTTCTGTGATTCATTTCATGCTTCTTCATAGGTCCCCGCGGTATCAGACAGGCTCTTCCTATCCATAGTTTCAGTCGACAATGGAAAACAGTTGCAAAGTCCAGTAAAGTAGCTTCTCGGAGTGGAATATGCCAGTGGCCCGACACCATCTTGGAACCCATATGGTTCTCCAAGGACCAAGTCTCCAAAGAATTTGAAGAATGCCAGTACAAGATTATTGTCTCCCTGGTATGTAATGCGATGCATATTTCCCCCACCTTTACCTCTTCTTCAATTCATGCTTCAATCTTGATGCTTATTACCTTTGTCTATCTACTCTGTCCTATTCCTGTCGCTAGCCTATGCCATTATTGTGTCAATAACAACTGCTCTCATCTAATGTTGCAGGGATCGACAAAATCTGGCATTCTTGGGGAGATTTTTCTAAATCTGTCAAATTTTCTGAATATAGTCGATCCAACTGCAATCTCTTTGCCACTCAAGAGATGCAACTCTGGAACAGTTTTACAGGTGCGTTTTGGTTATTTGTTACACCTCGTTTTCAACGGCCATTTGGGCATTGCTTGCATGATTTAGAAACAAAAAAAAAAAATGCTGGTACTGCATTCCCATCATAGGTGCCAACTGTTACATAGGTGCCTATTTCATGCTTGTGCTTTTTAGAGCATGCCTAATGGTGTCCTTACTACTACTTATGTTGATGTTTATATTTCCCTCACTTGCAGCTTAAGGTTCAATGTCTTGGCACAAAGTCTAAGCTGAGGTAACTAGACTGAAGCCTCAGTACTTCATTCTCGCCAAGTTCTGTTCAGTCTCCCTTCGCTTCACTCAAATCCTGAAATTGATAATTCTCCCATTTCTATGTAGTGGTGTTAGATCATTGAGGGACATGGCTCCCCGTCACGATGACCAGAGTCCAACGCCAACCAATGATGAGATGGACAACAGGTCAGATTGCTCCGATGGTATGTTCAACAAGGGTGTTCGTTCTTCATCCGAAAATCATCTGGGTGGAACTTATCAAGATGAATCTGGAAACAGGGTATGCTACTGCTTAAAATAATTTGCTGTCCCAAACATTACCCGTTCCATGGACTGTTTCTGATGCCTTGAGAGATCTATCCCATTTTCGCTGAAATTGTTGATTACATGAATAATATTATGGAGCTTAGTTGCTAATGCTATATGTTCAGCCTTGTAGCTAAAACACCCCATTTTGATGTTTTAATGTCAGACCCTGGAAGGGAATGAAAAAGAACTGTCCGTGGATCTTTTTCTGCAAAGCCGATGAAATCCTTCGCCTTTAGTGATCAAGCAAAAGTCTTGGATTTTTTCAGTTATTGTGGGGTCTACTATCTTGCACAAAAGCTATGATTAGTTCTGATTCCTATTCAATGACCTATTCATAAATCTAAAAATCACATAAAATTCACTAGTGATCAGCAGGCCACAAAAGTCATACTGTAAACCTCACGAGCACTAGTACAATTATGCACGCATGACCTCATCCTCCACAAAGGTTCCTCTGCTGCACATGACCTGCATGTATGCATAAATCCACAAGATACTCCGATGTGGAAGCTGGTGAACCTACTGACATTACCACCACGGAGAAAACTTTTTTATGCCATAAAGATATTTTCTGCATAACTCTTGGAAGCTCCTCGCATTTGGGTACAGTTTTCTATATGGGCTGCTATTTCACCATCAGCAAGTGACATATTTTGGTTACATGTCATGCTCTATCAGAATGTGTCCATGCTGATTATTTGCCCCCGTCTTTTTTTTTGCAGGAGACAAGTTTCTCTGCATCAGGTTCCCATCGCAGTTCTAATTCTGGAGATAGTACTGCAGATAGAACAAACTTCTCTCCTAGAGATAACTCTAATGGAGGACTTTATGTGGGAAGGCAGGATTCTGCTAGTTCCTATGCTAGTTATGTTAGTGCTGGTCGTGGTGATGATGGGCTTAGATCCAACAATTCATCTTTTAGTTCTCGGGCTTCAGGCCCAAGTTTGCTGCAAGGGAATACTCCAAAAACATTTTCAACTGGCCTTTCTCAGTTATCTATGGGGCATCTGACTCATCTAAAGATCTTCTTGAAGCTGCTGAAGAAACAATTGAGGAGCTCCGTGATGAGGCAAAAATGTGGGAACGCCACTCGCAAGTTGAAGGCTGATCTAGAGATGCTGAAAAAAGGAGTGTTCTGAAAAATCTAAGCAACAGGCTGAGCTAGCAGTAGAGCTGTCTGCTGCACAAGCTGAACGGGATTCATATAGGCATGAAATAGAAGAATTGAAGTCATCCTTACAAGATGTAAACACACGGCAAATAACTACAGGAACACCTAAACGTTCAGACTGGATAGACCTGCAGAAGGAACTTGAAGGTGAGGTGAAGTTTCTTAAAGAATCGAATAGGGACTTAACGATACAACTAAACAGGACTCAAGAGTCAAATATAGAGCTTCTTTCCATTCTTCAGGAACTGGAGGAAACCATTGAAGAACAGAGAGTTGAAATATCTAAGATTTCGAAGGTCAAGCAGATTGCTGATCCTGAGAATGGGCTGTCGGTAAAAGAAGACAAAGAGTGGGCTAAGAAACTATCAATGAAAGAGGATGAAATCACAATTCTGAGGGAGAAACTGGATCGTGCTCTCAACATTGGAAATGCAGGTGGTGCAGGTTCCAATGACATTTATCTTGAATTGGAGAAAGAAAATCAAATTTTAAGGGTCAAAATACAAGAGCTTGAGAAGGACTGCTCTGAACTAACAGATGAAAATTTGGAGCTTATATATAAGCTGAAAGAAAATGGTCTTACAAAAGGTCAGATTCCTCGTATTTCAAACAACAATGAACTGCAATTCGAAGAGCTTACATCCCGGATTCATCAACTGGAGGAGGAACTTAGGAATAAGGAAATGTTAAGAGACGACAGTTTTTCTGAGTCATCAATGTCTAATGCAGATGAGTTACAGAGAAAATGTGCTGACCTTGAGCAGAAGCTGCTAAATTTTAGGTCTCAAACCTGTGAGCTAGAGGAAAAGTTCCGAAAAAGCCAAGAGGAGCTGGAACAAAGAAATCTTGAGTTATCTGAGATGAGAAGAAAGATAAACGGTTTACATTCTACTGAACTGGAAGTTTGTGATTCTGGTGCGACATGGAAGTACCAATCTAGAATAGCAGATCTAGAGGATACTGAACAACCTGAGACAGATACACTAAAGGCTAGGTTTGAACTGCAACTACAGGAAAATGATGACCTTCGGCGTTCCAAGGTTGAGATGGAAAATTTTATTTCTGAGATTCAGGCAGAAAAGAGTCAGCTTGAGGAACGCCTGTCCGCGTCGCTTAAAGAAAGCAGCATCACATCTAAATGCTTGGATGAAATGCGGAGAGATATACTTGTGCTTTCCAACAGTATAGATTCCCATGTTTCAACCAATAAGCTTCTTGAGAGGAACATGGTTGAGCTAGAGAGCTGCAAAGCTGAACTAGAGTTGCATGTATCGGAGCTGGAACAGGAAAACATAGATTTGTCAGAACGGATATCTGGACTGGAAGCACAATTGACTTACCTGACAAATGAAAAGGAGTCAAGCGAGCTGCAGATGCATGACTCCAAATCTCTCATCATCAATCTCAAAGATAAAGTAGAGCGTCAGCAATCAGAGATGGAAACTCAAAGGCTCAAGTTTAAGCAGAAACAACAAGAATCTCAAAGAAGATTGTCAGAAGCACAAGATGATTCTGAAGTTCTGAGAAGATCTAATTCTAAACTACAATCTACGGTTGAGAGCCTTATTGAAGAGTGCAGTTCTCTTCAGAATCTAACTGCTGATCTGAAAAAGCAGAAGTTGGAATTACACGGTCATCTTACGCAAAAAGAGCAGGAACTGGACGAGTCAAAAAAAAGGAACTTTGAATTTAGCAAAACAGTGGAGTTCCTTGAGGCAAAGCTTTCGTCACTACAGAAGGACATTTCTTCTAAAGAGCAATCTTTATTGTCAGAATTGGAGAATATATTCCAGGAGCACATGGAGCAAGAAGAAAGAATTAATCGCGCACATTTCATGCTCAATAAGATCGAGAAAGAAAAGACTGTTGAAGCAGAGAATCTTGAGAGGGAGGTCGTCAGCCTCACTGCACAGGTCTCCTCCACGCACGAGGAGCGAGAAAGTGCCACTCGATGCTATTCGAGAGGTATCTGTCCTGCGAGCAGACAATGCTAAACTTGAGGCTAATCTCCAAGACGTCAGTGCGCAACTGAGACATTATGAGTCTCAATTGGAAGACCTTCGTAAAGAGTCTAAAAATAAGATTAAAGGATTAGTTGATTCCCTTAATGCCTCCAAACAAAGCAAGGAAATGTTGACATCAGATGCTGAGCATATGAAAAAGTTGATGGAAGCTGCTAAATCCAATGAAGATGCGTTAAGGAAGACTTCTAATGAACTAGAACTGAAGCTTAAATCCATTGATTATGAGAAACAACAAATGCTGGAAGAAATATCTGGCCTGAAACTTCAGGTTCAGAAAATAATGAATCTTCAAGATGAGGTTTTCAAACTTCAGAGTTCTCTTGATGAGGCCAAGTTTGAAAAAGGGAAACTGGAGGAGTTTCTGCGCCGGTGACTGAGGAATGTGAAGAACTAAAAGCACAGAAGGCTATGCTAACAGATAAAGTTTCTGATATGCAGGAGACTTTGAGAAATGGTGAAGAAGAAAAGCGAAACAGAATAGCTATGCAGGCAAAGCTCGTGAGGTTGGAGAGTGATCTATCAGCATCAGAAGCATCACATGTACATGAAGCAGAATTAAAGAATGAACTCAGTAGGGTCAAGAGATCAAACAGTGAGTACCAGAGGAAGATACAATCTCTCGAGCAGGAAAATGAGGATCTCACCAGGAGAGTTCAAATTATGGAAAAAAGAATTTTGAGCAAATATCCCACGTTAAAGAGAACCTTGGAAAGCAGGTTAGCCATTTGAAGTAAAGTACTTGCTATGATGATCAAACAATCCCTCCTTATTGATGTTTCTATCTGCTTGTGCCTTGTATTTCCTTGTGCTTGTAGGAGATTGGAGGAGATAACCAGGCAGCTATTCAGTCAAAAATTCAGTTACTGGAAACTAAGCTCGCAGAGGCATTGGAGGAAAATAAGATGTACAGAGCTCAACATAAGAGGTACCCCTACCATCTCAAATCTAAACGTGCCCGGTGAGGTGATGAGTGTACATAGAATGATAGGAATGCTGTATGCAGCTATTCTGTTTTGTTTTTAGTATGACTAATGAGTTTGACATTAGCTATTTAGTTTAGAGGACAAGAATCCCAAGCAAAGCATTGGCTAGTACATGTTGAGAAAGTATGCCTTTTCTATACGTAATTTTCATCTAATCTTCAATTGACAAACTGAAGTTCGCCAATCCTGCAAGGAAATCACACTCTGGGAGATGCTAAGTGGTCTCATAGAGTAAATATTTTAATCTCATTAACCAGTAGGTAATGCCGTAATGGTGTGCCAGTAAGGCGGCATTTTTTTTCTTTCTGCAATCATATACTAGTGCCTTTTCTGATGTAAGGTTGTGTAATATGTTGTTCAATCGAATCTGGCATAGTTCCCCTTAATTGAACTGCTCCATATGAACTGGACCTTGTGACTCGTCTGCAAATTGTTTATACAATATTGGGAGCAGCAGAAACATGATTGAGGTTTCATGTGTTACAGTTGGAGCGCGCATTGCTAACTAACAGAAATATCGAAGTCAGTTAGTTACCACTATTGGTTTAGGATATTATCTGCAATACTGGACGTGTAGAACAGAGTCCACAAGAGTTAGTCCTATGTGATTGTTGGTATTCCATATTAAATATAAAAATTCTTTTTGTTTATGTACAGTCCGATGCCTGAGGGGCAATCTGCTGGTGGAGATGGCAAGGAGGGTAATACCGACAGGATTTTGCAGTTGGAAGGAGAACTAAGAGACATGAAGGAACGATTACTCAACATGAGCTTGCAGTATGCAGAGGTAGAGGCTCAGAGGGAAAGATTAGTTATGGAGCTTAAAGCTATCAAGAAAGGCAGGTGGTTTTAGCACGATGTGGAATTGTTGCCTGACAAAACATGAGACTGACAGCACAGGTACTGCATCTTTCTTGCCACACTGGCTGCACCTAGTTGATCGGTGATAGTTGGACGCATCCGATAGCATTTCTTGTGAAACTGGTTTCAATTTTTATATCAAAGGATCCCACCATCTGTTTAGGTGTTCCGACACATTCACCTCCTTTTGCGCAACCAAATATTAAAAACTTACTTTCTGGTTGTACAGATGGGCATCATCAAGCCGTGTTTAATCCATGCTTGTGGCAATATGAGGTTTATGTCAGATTATCATGTCATAGCAAGCAAGTGCAAGTGCAGAGTCAGACATGGACCTGCTAACTGGTGCTGGAGGATGCGCTCCGAGATGACACTGAAGGTCCCTGTGATGCGGTGAACTGTGACTGCCCAGGCCTTGGGGATGCGGCCCCTACACTATGATACGATGATCCCATTGCTATTGGTATTTAACCTATATATTTATTTGTAATGGCCTGCTTTTTTTTATCTGGTGGTATATATATAGGCCAATTTGTGATGAGTTTAGCTGGAGGGTGATGGTCAGTTGTTGATATACTCAGATGGATGACCTTCCGATTCCTCTGTTTTACATGATTGATTATACTGAAAAGAGTCAACCCGTAATTGTCGATAAATGTAGTTACTCTATTATTTTTTTTGTGAGAGCAGTGAAGTGGCTGGGTTAGTAGCTAGTAGCAGTCATTATATTGCACTCTGTACCATACAATAAAATATTGTTGTAGTTTGGGTGTAGAATAATATAATAATGTGCCCCATTTGTTCATGTAAGGTTATAGCTTGTTTTTATTGTTTTCATAGCGAATGCAGATTATGGCATGACATTGGTGATGAAACTTTTAACCCTCAGGAGAGTCAGTGCAGTTGCATTTCATCTTTTCCCCATGTGCCTGGTTCCTGAAGCTTGCCCTGCAATTGTTGACACGTAGCCAGCTGAATTACAGTGCCTCTAGTGTCGTCCGTGATCTTCCTTGTTCGTCTCGATAGATTCAATCGACGCTTCCACGCGTGGAGATTAGCAAACAACGTCGTTGTATGGGGCTAATTTCTAGCAAAGGTTATAGAGAAAATTACAAAGATTTGTGAGGTATACTATAAAAATGTAATTAATGAAAAATCAAATGATACTACAAAGAGTAGTTGATATTCAATGTTATTATCTAATCATATAAAATTGGTCAAACTTTGCTTTGACTTTTTAAATTTTTTTGAAATGATTTGTAATTTGGGATGGAGGGCGTAGACAACAGATCGACAACAGTGCATGCATGCCATGCATGGCCCATGCGTAGGTCTTGCTCCCTAGGAAGAACCCAGCCATTTGGATTGGAGGTAGGCAACAACAAGAAGCAGGCGAGGCGATAGATGCATCTGGAGATGAGTCGGCGGGTGTATATGTATTTAATTTGGCGGCTTCTCTACGGCGTGGAACCAAGATAGCATACACACACCGCCGATCCATGGCCATGCATATCATGAATTGAATTGAAGAACAAACACACATGCATGGCCAGGCGGATCTATCAACTCGATCATGCCCTCCCGTCGCCGTCGGCAGCACCAGCACGTGCGTGCATGATGCAGATCGAGCTAGTGGAAACCATATACTCTCTCCGTCCTATGAAGTTTGTCGTTTTTTATTTTTAAACTTTATATTTAACTATCCGCCTTATTTAAAATATTTATACAAATCATAAAATAAATTAATCAATATTCAAGTATCTTTATTGATAAAATAAGTCGTAACAAAATAAATTATATTTATGTAAAAAATTTGAATAAGACGAAGATCGAAAAAAAATGACACGAAATTTAGGGTGACAAACTTAGTGGATGGAGGGAGTATATGCATTGCGTTCAAAAAAAACATATATATGTACATATGCGTACGTGCACTCGATCTCTTTCGAGTTTCTCGATGGATTTTTTTGTTCTCGATAGATGCGTACGTGCACTCGTACGTACATTCGCGCGCTGCAGTGCAGACACAGTTGCATATGGCGATCGATCGATGGACCCATCGTTCCACGTTAGGCAGCCTTGATTAGCTTACTTGGACTACATATCAATGTGCGGCCATGCATGCCCATACATGATACATGATACACCACTAATATGTGGCTGCCACGAACCAAGCACATGCACTAAATTGGACTTTTGCTTTGCACGCATGCATATATTATATACAATATAGGTGCAGGAGGAGGACTACAGTCGCAATATATATGTTAGCTCAATTTTTCAGTTTGCATGAACGATGCTATGCCATTTCTACACTCTAAGGTGTCAAGTACAACGAAGGCTACGTGTCAAAATGAACACAAGGATCACTTATTTCATTCATTATATGATTGCTAGATTAAAAGTCTCTACATACAAATGCATTAGCATGGAGGATACATGCATGAACACAATACAAAATGTTTGGATGTTCCCTAAGACAATTGTTGCTGCGGTAGTCAAACTCAAAACTGATGAGAGACAACCTCTTCATTCAGTCAAAATTAAACCCCCTCCCCCCTCACTCTCCTCTACATTTCTGTCTAGGATCTCCTGTCACATTATGCAGAATGCCCTTGTGGGCAGCCACAAGACTAGGGCACCGGGTACTCCGTCCTTGTGGTCGGGTTTCGGCGCCCTTTGGGCTGGGGCTGCTCTTGGCGCCGGTGTGGCGGCGAGACTTCGCACCGTCGGTTCTTCGATGGAGGTGAAGCACTGACGGATGTTGATCGTTACGTCTAGTCGGCGGGCTATTCCAAGGCGCTTAGCATGTGGCTCCGGTGGAATCCTTCCTCGGCCTTGGTGGAGTGGCGACGACGGCGTTGCTCTGTCTTCCGAGCCGTGACCCGTGCAGATCTGTTGTCCACTGGCTCTTCGCTATACTTGCTGCGGTGGTGGCAGATGGCCTATGCGACTACGACGGCGACCATTTCAAGACTTTCGGATCAATGGCATAACGGTATGGCTTTTGGTGGGCGCTGGTATTGCTACCATGTTCGACGATGGTGACGCCTGCGGGTGCCACATTTCTCGATGGAGGCGTCGTTCAGGAAGATCTCTCTGGGTGAAAACCTTACACCGGTGTCTCTGGTGGGCGACAATGGCGTCTTTGATGTCATTTTCTCTTTGGAGACGTTGTTTTTTGGAAGATGCTTTGGATTGTCGGCTTTGGTGCCGGCATCTTAGTTGTATCAGTGTTGTCTGGTGGCATTTGTCTTACCTGAAACACTGGATACCTTTTCTGTAATAATTGGCTTGATTCTACCTATTGGTAGATGAAGCCTGGTATGAAATATTATCCTTTATCTAAAAAAAGCTCGTACAAATTTTTCTCTTTCCCTATATATGTAGTAGGAGTATTTCTGTAACACAAGTCGGTCAGAAATACTAAGTGCGCTGTTGCATTGCTATATATCACTATTAGCAAGCATGAAACTAGCTTGCATTAATTAGAGCAACCACAATGTTGGCAATAGGGCAGTCTATAGGATTAAACTATTATGTATCAGCTACCTGAAACACTGTGGAAGTAGTCTATATAGCATTTCATAGTACCAGCCTACCAATAGCAGTGGCCAGCCATAAGCAATAAAAAAATATTAAATCCTCTCTCTTCCTCCTCTCTCTCTCTCCTTGCTATTCGTTATTGTGGACCCTGCCTTATTGTCAACTTGTCCATATATATTGTGTGGTGTAACCATAACTATTGACACCTGCAGTGGAGCCTATCTATATGGACTAGTTGGTCTATAAACATTGTGGTGGCTCTTATCTCCACGCTGTGTGGGCTATGCGCCATGATCGTAGTATGATGATGATCTATCTCCCTTGGCAGCTAGCTTGTGTCGTCCTTTTGTGATTGTTGTTTCTCTCTGTACCAATTGCGCCATTACTGTTCGGTATCCTATGCATGCATGCTATCATACTATTTGTCATGAGCATATGAGCAGTAGTGCCGGCCGGCCAGTTGAGAGCGAGCAGACCAGCAGGAGGATACGGTACTGCATTGCATTCACATGATGGAATGAAAGAAGAAGCAACGGGCGTATGGTACGACGCTGCTGTATCCGATTTCAGTGACGCGATTTGAAGCAAGTTCCGAGGAGATCAATCCCCAGCCCACCTTACATTCCCTCCGATTTCATATATTTTGACAATGGGACGATTTGAACCACCAAAGCAAACCAAGTTCCGAGGAGATCAATCGAGTACGTACGTAGAGTACATCATCATCAGATCACGTACTACAGATGATCCATCCACTGCCTAGCTCCTTCCAGCAGCCTCTACTGTTTCAGTTTAATTGAGAGGCCAAAGCCAAGAGCCATTTGTGTTGTGCACTGTCACTCGCACCAGATTTCCATATATAAAGAGAGAGATGATTCGATCCATGCATGCCAGTGTGCAGTTTGCTTGGCAGAGCGTAAAGTGAGGTGAGTGATCCAAAGTGATGGATCGAGCTCGATCAGCTGCATGCCCTTCTCATTTCACAACACAAAATCGTCGTCTGGACCACCGTACACTCACTACCGTGCTACTAGTAGTTGATTCTTCGCCAATCTTAGGGCCCGGATCTCATTACAAATCTGGATTCTATGATACTGTTCTCATTTTTCTTAGGGCACTCCATCCTCCCAATGTACGTACGTAGCTACATGGTTTCGATAACAATTTTGTTGGCGTCATATTAGGCCACAAGATGGAGAGGTAAGTTGGACAATAATGTTAATAGTTTAGGCATTATAAAAAAATCTCATTTGAAATGTTTAAAAATCATAGAAAACTTGTTTTATATAGATGGAAATTTTATGCGATTGGGTTGGTTTGTTTTTCTCCATTAGAATCGTGCTCTGTCGTCTTATGGTGATGACTACCTTGGGGGTTTTTTTTTTCTGAGAGGAGTTTGGAATAATTTCCAATCAGAAATTTCGAAGGGATTAAAAAGTTAGAGATGAAGCACATGGATCACTTATTTCATTCATTATATGATTGCTAGATTAAAAGTCTCTACATACAAATGCATTAGCATGGAGGATACATGGATGAACACAATACAAAATGTTTGGATGTTCCCTAAGACAATTGTTGCTGCTGTAGTCAAACTCAGAACTGATGAGAGACAACCTCTTCATTCAGTCAAAATTAAACCCCCTCCCCCCTCACTCTCCTCTACATTTCTGTCTAGGATCTCCTGTCACATTATGCAGTATGCCCGGATCACCTCGATTATTGGCGCACGACAAAGCGGGCATTTTCCAACCCCATGGAGCAATTCACTTGCGCATTTTGAGCATGTGCACATATGCCCACATCTAAGGGTAAGAGACAATGTAGAGATTATTGTTTAGACAATATTTCTGAAATAAATAGAGCAACTAAAAATGTGTGAGAAATAGCTGACTAACCTATAGAGAAGGGAGTCAATCTGGTTGTCACAGCAGATGCAACACATTCCTTTCCTTGCTAGCTTCCATTGTGATCCATCCTCTAATGTTTCTTCATCTGCTTCAAGTTCCAGAAATCATTCTTCAAGCATAGTGAATTAATCATGTACCATGGCATGACATATATATGAGAGGAAAAGAGTAGTGCACCTTGCATGGTTAGAGATCGGTTAAGAGCGGCAGACACTTCTTGCTTGATGGAGCGTTGTAGCTCTATCTGCATCTCCATGCATGCTTCTAACATCTGCTGCATGCTGGTCATTCCTCTTTGCACTCCAGTCAACTCATCTCGCAAAATGTGGACACTGTCCCAATCCTGCAAAGCGTATTTTAACAAAGATATACTAATTGACCTCTAATGATCAAACAGTAGGTGGGAGAGATGACTCACAAATTCAGAACGATGCATGCTTTGTTGACTCCAATTATGATGGGGCAGTTCAATATGCCACTGGCGTTGCTGTGGGAAAAGTGTTTGATCTGGCAACATAGTTGATGACTGAGGTGCAGTATCACGCTCGGCTTGATTCTGTTCATCTATCCTAATTTCAATAGAATCTTCGTTGATTAAACCAGTGGTTGGTCTCTGCCCCTCGAAATTCCAATCATGAGGATCATGTTCTTGCCTTTGGACATAAGACCGAATGAGCTGGTCCAGGCTTTCTCGAAACCCACTGCTAAGAAGATTTGAGACGCTTCGCCTACAAAATACAAGGATCTTTATGAGCATATTTGCCATAAGTACAACAATTACCTTTCATGGACTTTTGCAAGAAATTAAAATACCTGCTTAAGAGCTCTCTGAGTTCAATTCCATAGACATCATCATCCGATGGGTGGAGCCTATTAATGTTTCTGCTTGAAGGGAAATTTCGTCCTAACTGCCAGTTTGGTCTAGGTTCTTGTTGAGAATCAATGATTAGCCATTCTTCGTCAGATCTATGTACAAAGGTGTTGTCATGTCCATCCTCGGTGCCAGATATGTCCCTTGACCATAGCGAATCACTTTGTTGTCCTCCATACGTTTCAGCTTCCCGTTGCACGCCATTGTTAGACGGAGCAGGAAAGGCGTGACTAGAATGATCATTTACCTGTTCCGACGACCCTAGGTCTGAATAATCTTCATATTGATCTATTTGTTCTTGAGCAAAGTCAGTTTGATGACCATCGGTATTACTGTTAGCTACATTGCTTCCAACATGTGAATCTTCATTTTGCACTGATTCTTGTGTTAGGATTACATAGTCACGAGTTGCATTCTCTATATGGTTGTTGTCATCACTTACAACCTGAGGTGGGACACTGTCATACTCATTATCGGTAGAATTGGTTTGAGTAGACAATGCCACCAAAGTTGGTTGATCGTTGGTGATGCTTTCTGTTCCATAGCCAACTTCTTCCCTAGGCAAGAAGAATATATTGTCAGCAATCAAATGTCAATACTATCCAAAAATGACATGGCAGCAAAACTTGTGTTCCTTTTGCAGCTTGATCAAGACACCTTTTCCCCTAATTTTCTATTGAGTGAAGCAAGATCCAAGATCAGCAACAGTAGAGGAGACCATATATACTATTACTAAGCTTAGAAATCCATACCTCAGTCTAGAGACAGGATGACTTTGTCTAACCTGTCCTAATTCTCTCGCTGCCATAGAAATCAGTCTCTCATCATTCACGAATCTACCTCGGAGAAAAGACTGGAAAACAATAACAATCAATTCCATGAAATGCTCAATCTGAGACATGACTAATTTATCCAAAAAGCATGCCAATTGGATCGATCATTCATGTTAGAAGCAAGACAAAAAAATGTGTGACAGTTTTGAGCTAGTTTTAACCTGAATGCGGCCGCGGTGTGCGAAGGCGGAGACGGCGCGGTGCTCGGAGAGGCCCTGCAGCTCTCGCTGGCGTTCCAGGGCCATGCGCGTGACGACGACGTCGGCGCGCGGCTGCGGCCGGCCGCGCACCGCATCCTCCCCGTGCATATAGCCCTGGCAGGCCATGCGGACGCGCTCGCGCACGGAGCGCACCCGCTCGCGCTCGCTCTCGCCCAGCCACTCCTCAGACCTCGCGGCGGCATCGTGCGTCGACGACGTCGTGGACGCCGCCCACTCCCTTGCGATCCGCCTGACGAGCGCGCGCTCGGGTGACCGCGCGCGGCGCCTGCCGTGGTCCGTCCCCGGCGTGGAGGAAGGAGGCGTCGAGCATGGAGACGGCGTGGAGGCGCGCGAGCGCGAGGAGCTCGGACTCGCGGTCGCGGTCCAGCGTGGTGAGCACCATCTGCTCGCACGCCTGGCGGTGGCGCGCGGCCCACTGCTGCGCGATGATCCTGGACGCCGTAGTGCGGCCGATGAGGCTCGCCGCCGGCGCATGATCGGGTCTTGGCGCGGACGTTGTCGTCCATGGTGGCGGGAAATCAGCGCGGGTATTAGGCAGTGTCGCTGTCAGGGCGGTAGAGGGAAGAGTATAAGTAGAGGCGCAGGCGGAGGAGGAACGGAAGAGAGTGGCGGTGGCGGGAGAGCAGAGGAGGAGGAGGAGACGGCGTTGCCCTCGAGACTTGAGTAAATCCCGAGGTGGTGTGGTGGAGCGACGAGGCGCACGCACCGGCCGGGGAGGTCGGCGGTGTGCTATTGCTCGCAGTCTCCGCAGGGTCGCTCGCTTTCTTCCTCTTCTGTGCCATAGAGAAGGCGCCAAATCAGCGAGTGATCTCTCGAGATGCCTGCTATGCGCCATGATCGATCATATGCATGGTCGTCTATCTCACTTTGGCTGTTTCTCCTGTAATTATGTCCAATTTTGTATTGTTGTTTCTCTGTGTATACGTACTGTTCTGTATCCTATGCGGATCATATTTGCGATCGCGCCGTGGCATGAGCATGCAGAGGAAACACTGGGCGGGTACGGTGGTGTACATTGTTTTGGGTGTCTGCATTCACATCGATCGATGCAATGGAAAAGAAGCAGGAAAGGGCGTACTCCACGATACGACGCTGCTGTCCCCCCGCCCACCTTACATTCCCTACGATTTCAGGGATTTCAAGACCGAGTTCCGAGGAACGTACGTCATCAAAATCAGATCACAGATGATCCATCCACTGCCCTCCTTTCAGCCTCTGCTGTTTAATTTGATCAGTTTAATTCAGAGGCCAAAACCAAGACCCATTTGTTCACGGTCACTCGCGCCGAGGCCCAAGACACTTGATATATACAGAGATGATTCGATCCATGCATGCAAAGTCTATCCTATTCCTATTATTAGTACAGTTTGCTTAGCGGAAGGTAAAGCCGTAAGGTGGTGAGTGAGTGATCCAAGTGATCGAGGGCAGTGCTCACTAGCTCAACAGCATGCCCTTCTCATCATTTCACAATTGTCGTCCTCTTATCATCTGGACCACCACTGAGTACCTTGCTAGGATCATCTACCTATTCAATAACCAAGTATTAGTACTTCAGTGGGGCTACTTAGCCACTTGATGGGTTGAGTTTGCAAACCTAGAGGCATTCCTCCACGTCGCCGGGCGGCCGCCCCACCCCACCGCCGTCGCCATCCCCTCCTCCCTCCTCGCCACCACCGGAGGGGCTCGCCAGGAGGCCTGAGTGGCTAAGAACGGTGGGGCCCACGCCCACGCCTGGTGGTGTGGTGGGACGCTGCAGCCTTTGTTTCTCGCGCCGCAACTTTGTTGCTTCGAGCGGCGCGAGTGGCTTGCGTCCGTGGCAAGAATCAGGGTGAAAACCCTACCCGGTTGTCTCGGCCCGGCGTTGGTGGAGCAGTGTGCGTCATCTACCTCCTTGGAGGCATCACCGAAGCTTCTACGTTTGGAGCAGGCGGGGAACCAAAGTCCTACTCGTATTCTCTTCCAATATTGGTGGCGTCTGCGGATGTCAATTCCCTTCTTGAAGGCATTGTTGGAGCACTGCTACAGCTTGTCACCCACTACTTTATTGGAGCTCGTCGCCGGTTCCTAGGGAAGGCGGAAGCTTAGCCGCCAATGTCGCTTAGGCCCCCTCTCATGCAGAGATGTGTTCTTTGCTAAGAGCATGATGGCCCCACCCACATAGGCTCGCCACGTTGGGCCCCTCACATGCAGATGCTTTGCTGCTGAGAGCACGTTGGCCCCATCCGTGTTTGTTTTGTTGCATTGATGGTCGTTTCACTTAGGCCCCTCTTACTAGATGCTTTGTTGTTGAGAGTGTGTTCGTCCCTTCCGCATATGCTTTATGGTTGTAGCGATGGCAGATGTTAAAGACCAAGGCTTCAATGCTTATTTATAAGGCGCCAATGATGTAACAAATCTCTTTTCTTAATACAAAGACGTGCAAGTCTCTTGTGTGATTAAGAAAAAAAATACTTAGCCACTGGATTCGCGCTAGTCTTAGGGCCGGCTTGTCAGCTGGATCTCGTTATCATATTAGAAATCTGGATTCTAGCTAGACAGTGGTCTCATTTTTCTTAGGGCACTCAATCTCCCAATGTATGTACGTAGGAACTATCTATCTTGTGGTGACTAGCTTGGAAGAATCAGCAATTTAGAGTGAGTGGATTAAAAAGTTAGAGGGGGAAGAATCGGTGGGTTTAGGAGGCAACAAAGTCCAGGGTGGACCAGGCCTCGAGGCCCATGTAGAACAGGGTCCGTTGCCCTCGCGGGCAGTCCACACCGGTCCGTTTGTTAGACGATCCCGCATGGGCATGGCACGGAGTGGGAGTCCCTTGGTGGTGATGGAATGATTATTCCACTTGTCAGCCCAGGTTGCATCGTGTGTTCAGACAAAGGTTGTCATGTGTTGCAGCCCGGGTGAATGCATTGGCACTTGGCAGTGGTGTTGGGTGTGACGTGGTGCGATGCATCGCCTCACCTTTTGTATCCCGTTTTATTATTATTAGAATTAGTACAGTATATGATAAATAAATAAACAGAAAATAGTACTCCCTCCATTCAGAAGACATGCAATTCTAGCATAGTATCATGGTTTAGTATCTCAAATTTTGATTAATTATTATAGATAAAAAATTATCAGTGCCTACATTATCAAATAAATACCAATAGATTTATTACTAGATGTATTTTTTAATAAATTAATTTGAACTCACAAAAGTGAATAGTATTCAATAAAAATTTGATTCAAATATAGGTTACTTTGGGCACATGTTTTCTAGAACAAATACAAGTAGTATACCAGAAACAAGAGGTCTTGCCTAGCCGGGTAACAATCATTGTGCTTTCTATCTCTAGCTAATAATAAATGAAGATTTTTGATAAAATAACAATAAATAAATAAATATACTAGTCATGTGAGGGCATGGCGAGAGACCCACCCCCTAGCGGATCCGATGCAAGTCAAGTCATTGTCAGAGTCAGGTGTGCGCCCGGACACGTCACACGTCTCTATCCACCCCTTCAGTGGAGTGGAGTTTTTTTTGATCGGGCCGATTCACCCTATTTCATTAAGAGAAGGAAACCAAATCCAAATAATAAACAAACCCCGATGCCGAAAAGACATCACAGGAGAAAACACCAACAAAGACCTTAAACATATGGCTCAAGAAAAGCGAGGAGGCAGGGAACCTCCACCTAACAACCCCACCATCAAAAGATAACTCAGAGGTAGGTAGTAGTGATCGTGTCAGTAGATGATACGCCCGACACGTCACCGAAAAGACAACGATCCAAACATCCTTCAGTAACATCCTTCAGTGGAGTGGAGTGGAGTAGGAGAATTTGATCGTGTGGATCGCATGCATCTGCTCCTAATTTGTCGATGGGCGGCGTTTCCTGTTAGAAATGCGTTACGTATATATTATTATTCTATATCAAGCAAGCAAAGCATACGGGCTATGGTCGCCACAAATTAAACTCGTTTGTTTATTTGTCTACTTCAATTATTGCTCTCTCTCGCTCCTTGAAAAAGCTTCTTTTGAATCAAAAGGATCAGTGCATAATAAAAGGACAGATAATGGTTCCGACAGTAGGATCGAGTTGGGTCCAAATCCATCGCAAATGATCCGCCAAGGCGTCAATACAATATAAAATATACTTATATCTGTATTTAATTCTATATATAAGTTGAGTGCCTGGAGCGATAAGAATCTCAATTCCCCAACCGCGGCTCCGTCTTACTATGGATCTGCTCACTGGCACCTTGATCTGAGATGCCTTCTCTTGTTGATCCCTCCACTGCACCTCCCTCCTTCACTTGATGGAATCTCCTGGTTTGTTATTTATCCTTAATAATTGGAACTAAGTTGCTTTTGATTTATGAACATGTGTGTTGATTTAGCCATGATCTCTTGAACTTATGAACATAGTCACTTTTGCATTATTTGGTCAATCTAGAAAGTCAGAAATGAACATGGTTTTCAAAGATCTGGATGGAAAAGTATGGAAATACCTATCCACAAAATTCTTGCCATCTGAAGTACTCGGTGGAGAAGAAAATTCGACTCACATATGTCATGGAAAACTACAAGAGGAAGCCAAGTAGTTGCCGTCGTTTATGTTCTTGTTGCTTTTTACAACAATTTTGTCATCCTTCTCAAGGAGAAACTATTAAACTCTGTTTTGCTCTCTTTCACTTCCATGCGGCTGGTGGGCGCTAGAAATTTCGGATTCCAAACTGAGTTGTATCACCGAACATGGTCTTTTGATCTTCATTGAAAGGCTGGGGCATGTTTCCCTTGAACGCTAAAATAAATTCCACTCAGTCGACTGAATGAAACCTATTAAGATTTCAGGCGACACAGAATAAGATGGTGATGGCAGCGGTCACGGCGTCCCTCTGATCTCTCCTCCTCTTTCCCTCTTCAAATTTGGTGGTCATAGAAGGGGTTTCGGGGAAGTAGGCCGATTAGACGTGCTGATATCCATTGTGTCAAAGAAATCAAACTTTCGGGCACTCATGCATTGTTAGACAATTTTATTTGAAAACTAATAGACATTGTTAGAGGGTACAGAGAAGAACCTGTGGGTTTTTCCTTGTCTTCCCCAAACATTTTTTTTTTCGAACTCTAGACTGCACGTGCGGCCTGCCGTTGCACCTGGTGAATGAATGGATAATAAACAAAGGGAGGTCGAATAAATGAAAAGCCAAAAAGGAACACGTGAGAATATACATAGTACTTTACTCCCTCCGTCCCGGAATAAATGACGTTCGGGATGGGACACATATACCAAGGGCGTTGGTAAAGACCACGCATGCCCCTAGTCCGCTCTCGACTATCGGTTCCTTCCCGCGTCATTCTCTCCGCCGGTGCTCCTTACCTAGCGTCGCCCAGATCCCGCCACAAGCATCGCCTTCGCTTGCCGGCGCCGCAGGGCTTTGCGGCCGGATCCAAAGAACGCCGGCCAAGTTGAGGATGAGGCTGGCACGCGGCGTGGCCACCGGAGTCGTGCACAGCGAGGCCGCCGGATGCGGGCGCGACGCCGAAGCGCTGGCGAGGCCGCCTCCGCCATGGGCGCCGACGAGGCCATGGGCGCACTCTCCGACGGCGCTCGACGCGCCATGGGCGAGCTCCAACGGCGCCTCGACGCGTTCGGGCATCCGACGGCGCCCGACGCTGCTCGGGCGCACTCCGACGTAGCCATGGCGAGCTCGCCCCACGCACCTGCCCGCGAGCTCGGCCGGGCGGCCATGGCGTTTGGTCCCTAGCGCCATTCGCCCCCGGCGCGCAGCCGCCCGGGCGAATTTGACGGCGGCCATGGCGAGCACGGCCCGACATTCCCCGGGAGTTTCCTTCGGCGGCCATGGCAAGCTTTAGGAGAACCTCGCCGGGCGCCGCCGACCGCCGGACAGATGACCGTCCTCGACACGAACGCCATGCCACAGCCACGGACGGATGAGCCACAGCCACGAACTGATGAAATGAAAGGATAAGGATCCTCCTCCTCCCACCGGCTGCGTTTATTGTTCATTTGTTTTATTCCAAAGTAGTGGCCGACAGGAGGGAGGGTGAATGGATCTGTATAGGGTGGGGACCTACCGTTACAAGCTAAAACGTCAATCTTTTTGAAACTTTTTTGAACGGTAGAACGTCCATTATTCCGGGACGGAGGGAGTAACTTTGTTTAGCTAGAAAGCACAATTATTGTTGCCAGACTAGGACAACATATTTTTTTGTAATGGTAAACAGGACAAACAGAAGAAATGAAAATAAAAGATGAGGCGATGCGTCGCACGACGTGGCGGCAACCTCGTGGGCGGCCCCAAGGCATGGGAGACGTCACGTCACACCTAAGGGAGGGCCTGCCAAGTCGGCCCAATACCACTGCCACTATCTATATTTCTTTTTTTTTTTGAAATACTCCCTCCGTCCCGAATAATGGACGTTCTACCGCTCAAAAAGTTTCAAAAGATTGACGCGTTTTTAGCTTGTAACGGTAGGTCCCCACCCTATACAGTCCATTCACCCTCCCTTCGGCCACTACCGGAATAAAACAAATGAAAATAAACGCAGCCGGTGGGAGGAGGAGGATCCTTATCCTTTCATTTCATCAGTTCGTGGCTGTGGCTCATCCGTCCGTGGCTGTGGCATGGCGTTTCGTGTCGAGGACCAGGTCATCCCGTCCGACGGTCGGCGGGCGGCGCCGCAGGTTCTCCTACAAGCTTGCCATGGCCGCCGAGGAGGAGCTCCCCGATGCCGCGTCGGGCCGTAGCCGCCATGGCCGCCGTCCGAAGCTCGCTGGGTCGCGCCGGGGACGAAGCTCGCCATGGCCGCTAGGGACCAAGCCGCCATGGCCACCAGCCGAGCTCGCCGGCAGGTTGGCGTGGGGGCCGAAGCTCGCCATGGCTACGCCGGAGGTGCGCCCAGCCGCGCGGGCGCCGCCGGAGGTGCGCCCAGGCCGCTGTCGGGCGCCGTTGGATTTCGCCCATGGCCGCGTCGGCGGGCGCCGGAGGTGCGCCCCATGGCCGCAGGCCGGAGGTGCGCCCATGGCGGAGGCGGCTCGCCTCGCGCCGGGCGCCGCGCCCGCATCCGCGGCTCGCCCGCCAGGCACGACGGCGGCCACGCCCGCTCCAGCCTCATCCTCAACTTGGCCATGCCGATCCGCCGCAGGCGCTGCGGCACCGGCAAGCGGGCGAGCGATGCTTGTGGCGGGATCTGGACGGATGGGTAAGGAGCACCGGCGGAGAGAGAATGACGCGACGGAAGGAACCGATAGTCGAAGACTAGGGGCATGCAGGTCTTTTTACCAACGCCCTTGGTATATGTGTCCGATCCCGTAACGTCATTTATTCCGGGATGGAGGGAGTAAGCCACGACATGACGAGGGCTGGACAGCGAAGGATGTCAGGATGAGAATGAAGGCGCCGGATCCAATGCTCCAAGTCAGGTGGCACAGCCGGACACGTCTCAGGCTTCATCGGCCTCCACAACTTTGTCGGAGAGGTTCAGGCCATGACCATCAGGGGATGCATATATATATTGTACTAATTGCAGTTGCTCTCTAGCTAGTGGAGTGCGTACATGTTTGGATTGCAATTTGAATTTATACAGAACGAAGCACAATTTAGATGATCAGTCCCTGATGAGCATACATTGTACATTCAAGTAGTAGTTATAACGTACGTGTTGAACAGCTATAATTTAATAGATCTCTTCTTTCGTCTTTTTCTAAAAAAAAAAGAGAGAATTTGATCCGTTAATTGCATCTGCTCTTAATTGTCGGCGGCGTGAAGCTAGCCAGCTTTTCCGTTAATTATCAAGCACACGGGCTATGATCGCCACCAACTGTTTAATTTGCTTCAACTTCAATTATATTCTTCTTTCCTCAAAAAAAAGTTTTGCTTTTAAAAGGTGTATACGTGCAGACATAATAAAAGAAGAGATAGATAATGCTTCCGACAGTAGGAGTTGCGTCCAAATCGCATATGCTTGGCAAGGCGTCATTATAGTATCCTACCCTGTAGGCTGTAGCTTAGTGACTGAATGATTAGAATCTTTATAAGGTGAAATCTACCCTTTCGAACTCAGGTCCTACAATTCTAAAAAAAAAAAGATTTTTATTGGTAAACATAAGATTTTTTAGTTATGTGAGTATAATTTATGAAAAATCTTGACCATAAGATTTTTCTTGGTAAACATAAATATACTATGACAATTTCTGTTTCATGTAATTTAGATTGATTATTGAAAAAGAATAGGAAAAAAAAGTTTGAAGCTTGATGGTGGGTAAATAAATGTAGACATACATTTAAAGGTAGTAGTAGAATGTTGGTAAATACAGTAAAATCGAACGTGAATAGTGCATTGCTTCTAATAAATAAACGTGACACCGTGTTTGGTCACATCTTAAACGTGATGGAATGAGTCGACCTCCTGTAATGTAATAGTACATGGCACATGCGGTCACGTTGCAGCCCCACACCCTGCCCTGCCGGCATGATTGCTTTGCGCTTGCATACGCTACTAGTAATTTGCGCGCGCCCATGCGCGCGAGGTCATGGCCGTGTGTCATAAATATGACAATGTAATATGGTATTTGTTCACTCAGACCAACAATATAAATATGGCAACACGCTTGCTGAATAGAAAGCTATAAGTTACCTCAAATATTCCATGTAATATGGCGGTTCAATAACCTGTCCGGAATACAATACCTAGGCAATAAGTTTTGTCACCATCGAGGTACAGGGACACTAAGTTAGAATAAGTCCGGTCATGATCGAGGTACATCCATACTAATTTACAAACGACAGTACTGGATCATCATAAGGAAATCATGGTAGGAAGAGGTCATGACGGTGGCATCCGCGCGCTATCGACGACAGGAGCAGCAGTTATCAGCAACGACACCTGTTTGTGAACAGGTTAGTGTTTGTTAGTGATGTTGTAAAGTGGCTGATCTAGTTGAATAGCGTGTACATAGATAGTGACATATGTCTTACGGAGAAATCATATGATTTATGCTGTTTAGCTGCTGCAGTGTCTTGTTCTCAAGTGGGGCCGGACTGCGTGTGTGAGCAAGCTGATCGGTAGGAGCATCAGGAAACCTCATCTCAATACACTGGTCCCTGAAGCTAAAGCGGAAGAGGATGGTATAAAACAGAATTTAGCACATGTGTTAATCTGTATAAGACTAATAAGCAGGAGAAAGCTGAATAGTAGCATACCTATCAGAAAAGAGCCTCGCTTCAGGAATCGCAGGATTGAAGTACCAGCGTGAAGCGGCATTTGCACTCAGATAGTAGTTATCTATAAAACATGAGCAAGGTCAATACAAAAGCCATAAAACAGACATGTAGAAAAGCCATCTAATGCACAGGGTAGATCTGGAACCATGTGAGTATCAGAAACTTCCACCAGCAGCCCAATAATGTCTATAGGATCATCTATGTTAATACATAATCACAGTACATGTCAAGGAAGGGTCCAATAATGTCTATAGGATCATCTATGTTAATACATAACCAATGAATGTTCTCGTGTCACCAACACGTGATAAAAGCTCATGGATGGGCGTTATGTTGTATGCATACTCTGTAAAGCTAGGCAGATCTGTTCTTGCCTGGGACACTGTTGTGTGAAGTGTGAATTCAACCATAAAGGGACACTCAACAGGTCAGTAGGCGGACTTCGCGTTCGAAACTCTAAAACGCCTGATCACATAGATGTTTCCCTCCTGCAACATCGGACCTAGGAATCTCAGCATACATGTTGTTTCCCTGCAGCAGTAGCATCATAAAGTAAACATAAGGGAGGAAGCATCGAGACACATGTAGGCATAGGACAACACCGAAGATACCTCACCCGGTCGACATGCTGAATGGCACCATCATTAGTTCTTCCACGGTACTCCCATTTACGACAGACACACACACAGATGGTTGCATGCCACATCCAAGGATGAAGAGCTGGCAGGAGATCAAAAGCCATGGAGGGTGCTGTTGACCAATGTAAGAAAAAACAACAAAAATGTTAGTGTGAGAGTAAATTGGAACCTAAAACGTAAAAATAGGCAAGAAGAGTTTAGACATTTGCACCTCTAGGAAGGAGTTATCTGCACATAGAATAGAAACTATATATGTGTTTGAAACAAAATTATAGCGGAATCTTAAAAAAGAGTAGTAGATTAGATATCTAGCCGTGAAGGGAACTGTACAAAAATAGCCCAGACAAAACATGCACAGTGCAATACAATTGCAAAGCATTCACCAAAAGTTTCTACACATTGAGAACAAAATAGGGTGGCCATGGCCCGCAAGCTATGAAGAGACGGCATTTTGAACGCACCGCCGAAAGGATCTCGGGAAAAACAATATTCGGGTTTCATCAACGCACTTACCATCTGCATCTTCTATAAGAATCTTGAGGCCATTTTTTGATGTAACTCTAGAAACTGCAACATAGAGCTGACCGTGGCTGAAAACAGGTGTCTTCAAGTAGAGACCAACACAAGGAAGGGTCTGACCTTGACTCTTATTAATTGTCATTGCATAACACACTCTAACAGGAAATTGTCGTCTTTTTAACTCAAATGGCAGTCTAGAAGTTTTTAAAGTAAGACAAATGCGCGGTATGAGTATCTTGTCTCTCCGATATGTGTACTGTCATTATCTGTGCTTCTATGAGCATGTCACCAAAATCGGTAACAAGCAAGCGCGTCCCATTGCATAACCCTGCAGTCTGGTCTAGATTTCTCAGCATCATTATTGGAATACCTTTCTTAAGTAACAAGCGATGCGAAGGGAAATTACTACCACCCAAAGAATTTAATAGCTCAACTGGATATAGAAGATCATAAGAAGCGTGTGCCTTTTCAGGCTCCGCTATACTGTCGCAGCTTAAGTACTCTCTTTCCTCACCAGGTACTAAAGAGACTATGTATGAGTTAACAGCATCAGCAACCTCGTTAGTAGGGGTCAAAATAGCACGACTTTTCAGATAGGTGGAGTCACAGTATCTTGCAGCTAGCTCTGGATAAACAGCACCGATAATCGCAGAAATGTTATCCGAAGAAGGCATCAACAGGAGTTCTTTTGGGATTTTTATCCATGTTGGCTCATTCTCACCTTCCCTGCGAATAGCGTCAATCTTGCCCTCTCCAATATCTAATACCCAGTGGCTAAACTCAGAGACCTCTTTTTGTGTGTTTGTATCTAGATTTGGTTGGTAGAGCCTCATGTTCTTTGTTAGAGATAAAACCTTAACATGTTTCCACAGTGGAGAGTTTGGAATGGCAGCGTTTACAATCTGGGGTCTACGACCACCCTCAACGACAGGCAAGATTTGACGAAGATCACCACCCAAGACCACAATCTTACCGCCAAACAACAATTCACGATTAGTTTCTACCTCACGTGACAAGACATCTCTAAAGCTTACGTCCATAGCTTCTTATTTTCATTATTTTGCCATAGTTTCTACCTCACGTGATGACAAGACATCTCTACTACCTTTCCATTCATAGGAATTCTTTGCCATATGGTCTTTTGTAATGTAAAGAACTAAACAAGGAGAAAGGTAGTAGAGGACAAAGTTGTTATACCCAAAACAGTGTAAACGCTTGATTACACACATACATGAGATCATGCAAAGAACTAAACAAGGAGGCGAAGAACAAAATTTCTTTCCACGTAAACGGGACTGCACCCTAGCTCATCCCGGGCTACGAAAATCGTCAATGAAGTCCGTGGCTCTAGTGGCTAAAGAAACAGGTAGGGACCACAAGCGAAGAAAAGCAATCGCTGCGGGGGTAGCCTGTTCAAAACTTGGCCCTTTAGTCGCACCGTCAGGCGCTCAAAACAACATACTACGACACCCCGACACAGGCTTAATCCAGGGGACCTCAAGCTCTATTCCATAAATAGCGCCGCCCGGCGCAATCCATCCCACTAATCATGGAAACATACGGAAGGCCGCGGCGAACTACAACCACTTGTATGGACGTCCGGACGATGGCAACAGAGCAACAACAGATCCGTGAATCTGAGGCACCCAAAAACAAATAAAAAGCGAAAATAATGGAAAAGAAGAGAAAAGATGGAACGTCGATAGATCCATCATCAACCACCGATATCGCCCCCTCGTCAACAAACGAGCACGCACCGGGAGCCGCGAAAACGCACAACGAAACTCCCCGAGCAAGAAGTACCGTAACACTCACCTAGGTAATGCCGCGGCACTCCGACCACCGACGCCGCCGGGTCCGGCCGCACTCCAGCCCACCAACGGCGCCGGCCCGGTCTACTGACCTTCCCGCCTGAAACCAACCGCACCCAGAAACCGGATCTCGCGGCGGCCGCGTCACCTTCTATCCCTCGAGATCGAAGCAAATCAAATCAGCAGAAATCGGTAGGCAGCAGAGAATGGGGAGGGAGAGGGACCTCGTTTCACACCGCAGGGAGGAGGAAAAGGGCGTGTACAGCGGAGGCGGGCGAGTCGGAAGCGGTGGGCCTTTTTGTGCTCCACCCCACGGTCGGCCTCGCACAGCCTGGGCCGACAGACGGGGCCCAACAACGACTCACATCCAATGAGTGATCGACAACGACGAGCGGTCACGGGGCTCTTGGACCAACAGCCGGGTCCGAAGAGCCGGGGGAGGGCGACAACGCCACTCCACCCGGCCAATCAGGCCACGACGCGGTGACGCCGGCGCCGCGAGACGTCGTCGGGCCGCAGCGCCGAACGATGCGGTGAGAAGTCAACCCCGCCGAGCCGTTGATGGCCAAATCTCACGGCGACGGTAAAAATAGATGTCGTGGGACGTTCGTTGAGCGGATTCTCCACAGACAATGTACTCTTTAAATTCGGTAGTAGGAGTACTACAAAGAGGGATAGGATGAAGCAGCACGGCGGCGGCCACCGAAAGTTTATTTTTTTTTCTTTGAGAAGGCACCCAAAGCTTATCCTTGTGACGTGGAGACCAGCGGGTGGGTCCCATTCCCAGGCACAGGCACAGGCACCCTCGCCTGCCATGCCAGCCAAAATCCAAAATTAGGTGTACTCCATACACCACCCGCTCTTCTCCTCCGATTACACACACGGTGTTCACACGGTGAAAAGAAAAGGTAACTGGAATCCGCCTCGCACCTTCCTTCGATTGCCTTTCCTTATCTTTGCATCCTTCCATTCTTCCCCCGCAAGCTGTGCGCCGTCACGCTCAGTATCACGCGTATTCTTCCCCCTTCCCTCCATATATAGCAGCACGCCACCACTCCGTCTCCCTCGCTCCCCTGTTCGTGACGTGGTTGTCTCCTACCACTCGCTCTGCTCGCCTCCTCACGCTCACCACCACCTCGCACCATGTCCACCTCGCCCGAGTTTTTCAAGCCCTCCGCGCCGGCCTTCTCGCCGTCATGCGCCGCGAAGCCTCTGCTCGCGTTCGGTACAGACGACGACTATTACAACTGCAGAACGCCCACGGGTAGTCGTATCTCCTTCCTTACAGAGCCCACCACATGCCCGCCGGCGCCCGAAGCCGCCGCCGCCCCCGCCGATGTGCAGAAAGCGCCTCTTCCAGTCAGGGTCCCAGCCTCGGGCTGCTGCTACCGACTCCGCCTCCTCCGCCGTCCCTGTCATCAGCCTCCGCCTCGACGAGCTGGAACGCATCTTCCGCCCGCACCCACCACCGGCGGCCACAACCGGCGACAAGCGACGCCGCTCCGGCTCCGGTTCCAACAAAACCTGCGCGGCTTGAATCAATCCGTCCTTGATGAAGCTCAAGCTCAAGCTGAGGCTCCAATCTTCACCTTAGCGTAGCTTGCACGCACCAAGCACAAGCAGAGTCCCATTTTAATTTATTATTAGTTTCTGCTTTATTATCTGTCTGCTTGTTTGTCTTTTGCAACAAGCAAGCGGCAGGCATTTTACTAGCACTGCTTCTTTTCAATTCACAGTACTACTACTTGTATATATATATAAAGATCAAATATTCGAAGCTCTTATATAAATGGAATGGAATCAAAATCTTGCTGCGTATTTCCTTCATTCATTTTATTCTCTCCATCGAGAAGAATTGCTTTCTTTTGCTTTGCCGCCAACGCCAGATTTCCATTTCGAAATCAATCTTGTGTATGGTATGATTGCGAATTTGGTGCGTGGTGGGTGCTGCGGGTCGGTCACCTTCCACCCACCGGCACCGGTCCACCACCACTCGCCGGTACCTGAGCGCCTGTCGCCTGCTATGGCCGCCCGACTTTGACTTCCACAACAAGGAACAGGAAGGGCGACTTTGACTCTGCCCACAAGTCAGTCCACACACATTCATCACCCACGCGTCTCCTCTCCTCTTTCGGTGCCCAGTCCAAACAGCTGCAGGGAAGGAATCTCATTTTTCATTCATAAACTCGGTACATGTTCTTGAATGAATAAATGTTGGACGCAATCTCTCTCAGGCGTCATCGTTAGAGTAACAACAAATATTTTATGGAGATGAAATTGGAAACCATCTCGCTCGTGTCCAGACTCTCAGGTAACCAATACCAATCACAGGAAATGATGACAAAAGATTACTCTTTATTCATTCAAGAACATGCACTAGTAACTTTATTTATTATTGTTACTCTCACTAGTTTTACGCTACCACTACTTACTTATTCCTGCACAGCTGTTCAACAACACGTACAATTTGCTCCTTCAACTTTGCGAGCAGAATGTGCCCTTTTCCACGGTTAAGCTACTACTATTGACAACAGGCGGGGGGAAAGCCCGACGTTTCCGGGAAGGAAGGTGCGGTCAAGTCTTGCTTCGGTCCGTCGTCTCTTCTCCTCATCAGTCATCACCATGGTCTACTCTTCTGCTCCCAGACTGACTGCACCCGAGCCCATTCTTCTGCAGTTTATGTCATAATACGTACATACTTATTAGTACCCAGTTCCACCTAATCCCAATGAGCTTGCTTGTTCATACACCAGCACCAGCACATAGGAATGTGAATCGTCTCAACTGGACCTCCTAGCGATCGCTGGCATCCACGTACTGGTCCAAGTACTCTCTGATCATCAGCCTTTCTTCGTCCGTGAGATCAGGGTCAGGACCAGTCAACCGTTCCCTTAGCTCCTTCTCTTCGTCACTGGTACCATCTCTGGAGACCTGCAACCAAAGAAAAGCATGCAGCCTCAGCCCCGCAGCAATATCACATCTATCTGATTCATTCACAATAGCGCTGGCAGATAGGATCTCACCTGGACATAGTTGTTCACGTGACCGTCAGCGTTCGGTTTCGTTAACATCTCATGCTCGTTGCATAGCCACTTGCCATCCACTATGTATTTGTATTCGTACCGCCCTTCCTTCAGGAAACAGATATCCCAAAGGTGTAAGATATAGCCATATGACGCGTATAAAATTTAACTCCTATGTTATGTTCAAAGCCATCGTAGGCAGACAATAGTTTGTTAAGAATGCTGCAGTCATCAGGCTTTCTGGACACAGGATGGCCACAGTTATATTTCTATGCAAGGTTAGTGGCGCAATCTTTCTCAATTTTCACAACTCAGAACAGCCCCCATTTCCTAAGGTGGTCATTCAAATGTAATAGCATAAATGATCAAGCTGGATGCCGCACGCAGATGGTTTACATCTACCGTGTATGGTCAAGAGCTGACTAGGATCGACAAAGAAATTATGAATAGTGATCAACTTTTAGCTGGTTCCTAACATAAACATTGCATACTCACAGGCAACTCTTTCTCAAGAAACCAAGCTCCTTTCTCCTCATCATATGTCAAAGGAATTCTCTGAAAGGATAAGTAGCAACCAGTTAGAGACTTATGCACGGGATTATATCTAAACAAAAATATCTAAAAGGGAAGTTGGGCTTGTTCAACCATCGTAGCCCCTACAGTGTGAAGGGCAATCATATTTGTAACTTGGATTTAGGCATATCTATCTAAAGCAGGTTGTAAGACACAAGTTGTGCAAACCAGTAGCAGATAGTACTCCATATGTATCATTTTCTACATAACTAATACTAAACAGGAGAATTTCTGACTGCCCTGATCCTACAATGTTTCTGAGCTAGCATGCTGAAACCCAGATGAATGAACTAGTTTCATCCATAAAGCAACCACATAGGGATATATTGCTAGTTTAATCCACCAAGCCTCATACAGAATATATATGTGCTCCCTCCGGTAAGATATATATGATGTCCTGATCGCAGGAGCCAGTTCAGCTAACAAAGAACTGCTTTGTCGGAACATCATATAAATATGGCCAGAGTTAGACAGGTAGTAGCAATTATTCTAATTTTTTAAGTAGCTTGAATAAATGTCCTGATCCTATACACTGTCAATACGAAAATCAACACACAATTGAAAGAAAAAAGTACCTGACCCCAGCCAATGTCGAGCCCAGAAATTTCAACAGAGGAAGAACCATCATCTTCCCACTTCAAAGTGATTGTGTTTTTCGATAATCCTGTCAGCTAAATAATAAGACAGTCATCACTTAGTAGGAAAATCTTTGACTTGGCAGTTGCTATGCCTATGATCTTTACTCATCTTCTCCATCATAACTACTACAAAATTAGTACAACATTCACTTACAATGTCAGCAGTTGCCAACTTAATGGCTTCCAACTTTGGAAAGCAAGCCCTTTTACTCTACAAAATGAAAAACGAATTTAAGAAGAACAGATAAATAAACAGAACTTGTCTACTAGCCATATGGTAACAGCACTAAGACCATCAACGTGAATGGGTTATAGAGAACAGATGCGGGGACCATCAAAATTCCCACAAAAAGGCAATCACTAGATGCTGGTTTTCTGGTGCACAGATAATCAGCATATTACTTTATCTTCCAACAAACAGAACAGCTGAACACCACAAAGGCTGTATCAAGTGCAATGAATTACCTGCAGCAGCTGGTGTCCTTCATTGAGACTGTACCCAAGAATCCAGAACATATAAGCCAACTGAAATTTTACAAAAAAGTGCTCGGACTTAGAAAGCTATCAAATACCAATGCTCAAGGCTGTGGAGAACGTTAAATTTTAGCCAGTGGTGTATACCTTAAGACTATTTTCTAATTATATTGCATAACTTGGAAAAGACCCAGTCAATCTTGAGGTTATTAAAGTGCTACAAAGTTGCTGATTGTAGCATTTATATTTATGTCAGTGCGTTACAGGATGCTCTTTTTTTTTAATCAAGGCATAACTTTGTAGGAGGATGGGTACTTAGCACTCTTTCTAAAGCACATAAGCATGGTTTCATTCAACCTGGCTATCAGCAATATAAGAAAATAAAGTAAACCTACTGAAGCAAAAGGATCTCTAGAGAAACAAGTAAAACAATAGGCTGACTTGGGAAACAAAAACAAGGGCTATGTAAACCTACTGCAACAGCAGGAGCTCTTCCAAGTCCAGCAGTACAATGTATATATGTTACACCACCATTACAGTTGACAAGCTTTGTGCAATTTGCTAACCACAGCAGGAAGCCTCAATCGCAAATCAAAAGCATCAAAATCCCTGGTGTAATTAAACATTAGGAACTGTTTAAATATGCAGAATAACAGCAATAGGGGAAAAAGGGGACTTAGATGAATGCTATCAAAACAAACTGACATAAGTGTTGTTCGATGGAAATATAGATCCTCTACTACCTCAAGAAACTATACAGCTTATAAACTTGACTAATGGACATTACCCCATGGGGAAAAGGATTTGCATAATTGCATATAAACAAGGCCAGTGATTTTTGCCACAAAGCTCATAGCCCCAAACTTCCAAAAAGAAATAACAGACTGTTTGGGTACCTAATTTCAGCACGGCAGTGCACAATATCTTTGAATTGTAGAGAATAATCTTGAATGGCACCAATGTCAACTCCAAAATATCTGAACAAGTTGGTTGGTAAAGGAAGAAAGATATATTCACAGAACGGAAGAATTAGATGGCAGCGGAAACAACAAAAGACCATTTTATTGAAATACAAATAAACTTTTAGAAGATGGTTTGTGCTGCATAGGCAAACATAGATGTACAAAAGATTAGACTACTAGGGCAGAAATTCATTTTTACAGATATTAGCTTCCATCTGAGTCCAGCATGAAACCCAGGTAGTTTCTCAGTTCAAATCAGAGGTAGCATCTAATAATTGATAACAAAATTACGAAGACTGGGAGGGAGACTGTTTTGTTGTGTTTGTTGCTGAAATGAAGAGATTAACTTTACAGATGCTAAATGAGCTGTCCGGTTTAGCAAGTTTGAGCCCTTAAAAGGGCGTATGAAATTGAATCAAAAGATTTGTATAGGTAAGCTGATTATGTGTTATAAAACATTAGTGAGGATACTCAAGATCAGAATCTTGCTGCAAGCAGAATACAGTTTTACACCAATCTTCCGAAGCTTATCAACATCTAGCGGGCTCTGCACATGGATGCAGATAATTAGACAGAGGTAGGGACTAGGGAGCGATGTTTCTGTATAAAGAAGGATGCGACAAGCACCTGTAAGCAGGATCCTACAATCAAGTCTGGGCGTATGAAATTGTAGTTCATTCCGAGTTCATGTCTATATGTCAACGCTATAATAACAAGGAAAAAAAAGGAACACATATCAGAGAGGTTAATAGACCAAACTTAGGAAAAGCATAATGCAATCACAACTTCACAAGGATTAGATGGCAGAAACAATGTTGAAGCCTGAAGTGGGGGGATACATTTGTTATTGCAACAAAACTGCATGCCAAGCGCTATCACAGGATCAGGTTTTGTCAGATTGGACAATGTGATGTTAAACATGCAGGAGTGTTTAGGTGAAACAACTGTTATTAGTGTAGGAATCCAGGAAGCAGTCGGAAAGGAAAATGTCAGAATAGAATGGAGAATGAGTGTTTATTTCACATGTGGTCTGATCACACCGACAGCGCAACACTCGATTGATTGTGACACACGTGCTAGTAGGAGTCTAGGACTTTTTATTTTATTTTTCCGGCTATAAATTCATCAAATCGGCAATTAATTTGTCCAGAATGTGATAAGACAGACAATCAGCGTCTAACAAGGCCTAACACTAGAAACAGACATTCTGTTTACCTGCTCCCATAGCCTGCGTCATGTTAGTGCTGTACACTTCAGACTTCTCGGTGCCCATCTCCACGGCGCTGCTCTCGGCACCAGAAGTGGACGCCCCAGGTGCCTGCAACGGCAACCCACAACGTTGTTTCAACAGACGACTCGCACTGACAGTAGCAGTAACCGGCGATTCAGCCATTGCAGGCTGCAGCCTAACCGCTTATCCTCGTTGTGAGGATAGAGAAGATTTCCGTGGTCAGGATGAAATCGGAAATGACGAGGTGGACTTACAGTTTTGACGGTGTTTGATCGGCGACTCCCGCCGCGAACCATGGCCTAACCGCCCAGAGGCAACGAAATCAGATTGAGAAACAACAAAACAGAATGTCCACAGGGATGGATAGGTCCGAAGCCTCACCAGATTAAGCGGAGAGGGCCGCCTCATGGACCTGGATCCCACGATTGGAGGCTCCTGGGTGGAGGAAAATCCATGAGCGGAGCGAGGAGGCGAGCGCGTTACCGAGGAGGGAGGCGGAGGGAAGGGGGGCGCGCTTACTTGAGCAGGTTCTGGAGGCAGTTCATGGCTTCCCCCGGCCGGGCTGGTGCGCGGGACGGCGAGGCGAGGCAACGCAACGGACGTCCCGAGGCAACACGGGTGCCGTCCCGTAGAAATATCTCGCCTCGCGAGAAGAGGCGAGCTCGCAGTGGCAGGGCAGCGGTGGACGACGGAGAGGGGAGGGACGACGGGGACGGGGCAGGAGAGGGAGGAGTGGGGGCAGGAGCGTCAGCGTTGCGTGGACCCGGTCTATTAAGGCCATACCGTGCGGTGCCTCGTGATCGTGGGCCACGCCGCGTTCCGCGCTGGGACGGGGAGGGGATGACGGTCTATGGACCTCGCCCACGCGAGGCTCTGGTCCCGTGACGTGGGCCGCGGTGGTTTCGCTTTGGCTAAATCGAGTGGGCCCACCCTGGTTTATATCCTTTTTGACCCGTTCTTCGCTTCCTCTTTACCGATCGGGGACGGCGACGGCTCACGTACGCAGTACGCTCGGCTCCCCGGCGCGCGTCGCATCGGACGGTCCGTGAATCCCCACGTGTCAGGAGATCGTCCGTCCGTTTCCTGTGCAGCGTGGATCACGTCTTGTTTATCCACCGCGATGTGCTGCTGGCGCTCGTGCGCGCGCGACCTCTTCGCGCCGACAGTCCATCTCTCTGTCTCAGGTCCTTTTATCATTTTTCTGTTTCCCACAAAATGGTAGTTTGGCCATGCATCTTTGTTAATTCTAGAAAACTTCGTGCGACATATTTGTAGCATCGGTAACAAATGCCTCGTGACCTTCGATGACTATTTAACAAAACTAACAAAATATATGATAAAAAAACTTGAGTAACAAGAAACTACAACCGTCACAATGACCACTTACATTCATATAAAAACCACTCCATGTGTATTGAGATGGCAAACATATCCTACCACCACTATGATCGATACTGGCGTTCCGTGACCGCACGGTGCCGCAGAGGCACGATACCTGAAATTAGATTTTCAGTTTAGTCTCGTGGTGGTCGTGGTCGATCATGGGAATCCCAAGTGCAAGATGTTTGGCGTGATTATTTATGATTCTTACGGTTAGAGATCTAATTTGATTATAAGTGTGTCTAAGCGGGATTATTTGTTTCTCGAGGCCTTCGCTAGCCTCATACATGTGGCTAAAAGTTGATGTCTTTTATGAAATGACCACGAAAGGCTAAGGTTCTTTGGTACAATATCATAAACAAATGTATTATTGCAAGACTAGGAATGTCTCATGTTCGTTTCTGTTATCTCCACTAGATATCATATGCATATCCCATATCATATATCCAAAGTGGTATTTTAGAAGATGTAGGTGTTGCTCCAATCTCATCTTGTGTAACAATGATTTTTAGTGATTTCCTAAAAGAAGCATCAAGTAATAACACAACTCTAGCTCCCCTATCCCTAAAGAAATTATAGGAGTTAATTTTAGGTAATCTGTTACAACAGTTCTCTCTTACATTCTAATATAAATTTAAGGTGTTCTCTCAAGATTATTATGTGAAATGTAATATTTATAAGAGATCAGGTGATGCTCTAACCTCATCTTTATCACTTGAAGTTTTAAGTTTTGCTTGCCCTTTCTAGAAAAGAATTGAATAACACACATGTATATGGTTCTAAGCATCTCATAAATTAAATTTGTTATTGTTGTCGGGCAACCTACATAAAAAAAACGCGATCGGAGGAGATAGGCCCCTACCGTATTTCATTAAGAAGAATGTGATTCTTCATGATCGAGAAAAACCTACGGACCCTAGCTACGCCAACGAGGGGATTTTTATTACCCTCAACCTGAAATTCACTCCCACAGGGATTCGAACTCAGGACCTTTTTTTTTTAGAATTACACAATACAACGTAGACACTCACAACACGCACGTGCACTCATCCCTATGAATACAAAGTACGCAAAACCCTACCCCTATGAGCACCTCCGAATGACCTGAGGGGCCTTTGAGTGTTAAGCTAATTGAGGTAACCAACCGAACCCAACATCCTTTGGCTTAGGCAACCTACATATGTATCGTGTAATCTGTATTCAAAGAAATGTCTTAAACTCAAAACAATGCACATGTGTAAATCATGCTCCAATTGATGCTTCTGTTAGGTTAGCAAGAAAAAAATATTGAAATCGAAATGACCTCAATATTTCATTCTTTCGCACAAAGAATAGGAATTTTATCTAAAAAGGGCTCTCTTGTTTGCACACGTCGCATGTTAAAATGTGTATGTTCGCCAACTGTGTAAGCTCATGAGCAATTTTGTTATGCTCTCACATCTTGAAGTGCTCTAGACATGAGTTTTGTACCACTTATACAAATAAAAGGGGAGAAAAACTTAGAGATAGAAAGCCCCCTATAGGGGACTAAGTGACTAAATAACATAGCATACTCATGGATTGCTAATTGGCTTGAACTTTTCACCCGACTTATCAGCCATAGTACATTGTTTTTTCTCTTACGATATCATTTTTTTTTTTTTTGAAGAGACACGATATCAACATTTGTCGGCTTATCAACCACAAAAACAACCTCATACTTGAATTAATATATATATGCTACTATGCTACTACCCAATCTTTTAGCACGTCTCTTTGTAAATAAACACGGGTAACTAAGAGCATCACCAAAGAGTCGTTTTAAGTAAAAATTGTTCTGTGTCTTTGTACCATTCTATATCTTTTTAATATCATGTGCACACTATAGAGTGTCACTCATCTTGAGCACGCTTTTTAGAGTGTCGTTCTTGCTATCCATCTTTGATTTGTGAGAAATCCAAAATAGGTGATGTTTGTATTTGAAAATCACATTTAAGAGGCTGCTCGAGTGTATTTTTCTATCATATAAATTAAAAATGATATAAAGACTCATTTGGAATTGCTCTAAGTCGTATTGTTTGTTTTAAAAGGAGGTTGTTATATTTTTTATTAGGTGTTTGAGATAATAGTCTTTGACAACCAACTAGAGTAATTAATAAAAAAAAATCAAAAGCTACTATTCTATGGTATTTTACATTAAAAACAATCATCCAAGATATACAAAAGATACATTGTTTATTCTGTTCTCGTCTCGGAATAAAGAAAAGAGATGAGTAGAAGTAACATTAACGGCGCTTTGGCTTGACAAGAAGAGGAGAGACTAGGAGAAGAAGAAGAGTCAACGACAGCCCAGCGGCCAGCACAGCAGCCGAAGCCGAGCCAGCAATATGCCCCCAAAGCCAAGCAGCCAAGCAAAAGCGCTAGCAAAGAGGGGTGCTTCGCCCCGTGAGCTCCGTCCAATCCACCCGCGCGCCTCCGCCCATGAGAGATCCCAAGCCGAGGAGGAGCCAAGCAGCCCCCACCCTCGTCGCCATGCTGCGGAAGCACACCATCTGGCTCCTTCTCCTGCTCTGGTTCGCCCTTTCCCTCGCCCTCTTCCTCTCCGCGTCGCCGCCCGCCGCCGCTCCGCTCCGCCGTTCCTCCTTCCTCCGCTCCAAGCCTCGCGCCCTCGCCTCCACCACCACCGGCGCAGCCGCGCCCCCGTCCGGATCTACGTCTACGACCTCCCCGCCCGCTTCAACCGCGACTGGGCGGCCGCCGACGCGCGGTGCGCGCGCCACCTCTTCGCGGCCGAGGTGGCGGTGCACGAGGCGCTGCTAGCCTACGTCGGCCGCGCCGCCCGCCCCGAGGACGCCGACCTCTTCTTCGTCCCCGTCTACGTCTCCTGCAACTTCTCCACGCCCAACGGCTTCCCCTCGCTGTCGCACGCCCGGGGCTTGCTCGCTGAGGCCGTCGACCTCGTCCGGACCCGGATGCCGTACTGGAACCGCTCCGCCGGGGCCGACCACGTCTTCGTCGCCTCCACGACTTCGGCGCCTGCTTCCATCCAATGGTGAGCTTAAGCTCCCGACTTTTTCTGGGCTCAGTTTGTTGCGGTGCTTGGCTTGGGTGGTTGCGTGCTGCTCGCGCACCTAAATCTCTTGCGTGTAAATAGGAGATTGTGAGTAACAAGTTGGGTAGTACTAATATTTGCTTGCGCTCTGGCTTGGAAGTGGCATACAACAGCTAGTCTTGAGCACTATGGAATGCAGGCATGCAGCTCACCTAGTTCTGAATCCAAACCAGATACACTTCATTTATTTCTTGCCAAATTGAGCTTAGGCCATCTAATTTCCCAACCAGATACTTTGAATTCATCTTGTGCTGTCACAATGGAGCTCGCAGCTGAGCTTAGAATTTAATAACTGATTCAACACACCTTGCCTATCGTGCTTATTCAAGGCCACTTCCTATTCACTGAAAAAGTTCCTTATTTTTAATTAGGAGGATGTAGCCATCGCCGACGGCATACCAGAGTTCCTGAAGAGGTCCATCCTGCTACAGACATTTGGTGTCCAAGGCCATCACGTATGTCAGGAGGTGGAGCACGTTGTGATCCCACCTCATGTGCCGCCGGAGGTGGCTCATGAACTACCAGAGCCAGAGAAGGCTCAGAGGGACATTTTGCCTTCTTTCGAGGCAAGATGGAGGTGCACCCCAAGAACATTAGTGGCCGCTTCTACAGCAAGTAAGCATATACTGAAAGGCCTTGCTTCTCGTTTAGTTACCCCATGATCATTTTGATTTGTAAGGGGAGTGATTATGGGGTAATTCCTAGGCTCTGCTTCATTATCCATAGTAGTTAATTTTTTGGTAAATGCTTAACATAACAAAATCTTGAACTTAAACTAGATATGACTAAAAATAACTTCTCCTTGTAACAGGAAGGTGAGGACTGAGCTTCTACAACATTATGGTCGCAACCGCAAGTTCTACCTTAAGAGAAAGCGGTTTGACAACTACCGATCAGAGATGGCTCAATCGTTGTTCTGCCTCTGTCCGCTGGGATGGGCGCCTTGGAGTCCTCGGCTCGTGGAATCAGTCCTTCTAGGCTGCATTCCCGTTATAATTGCTGATAACATACGTCTGCCGTTCCCTTCAGTCCTCCAGTGGCCAGAGATCTCATTGCAGGTGGCTGAGAAGGACATAGCCAATCTTGAGATGGTGCTTGACCATGTTGTGGCAACCAATTTGACTGTGATACAGAAGAATTTGTGGGATCCAGTGAAACGGAAGGCTCTGGTTTTCAATCGTCCCATGGAAGTGGGAGATGCTACATGGCAAGTTTTGAGGGAGCTTGAGGTTTTGCTGGACCAGTCTGAAAGGAGGAAATATGTTGGATCCTGGAGGAGGTGAAAACCAGAAAAGATCAGCTTTGTATAATCTGTTGCAGCTGTGCACCCATGGTCTGCATTCTGCAGTTCGCAGCATGCCGCTCTGGCCCCTGGCTGGCAACATCACTAGGGACTGAGATCCACCTCTGACATGTTTTTTTCTCACCAGAATTTCAGAATGTCGATTTCAAACCAGAGCTCCACTTCTGACATGGATTTTTCTAATCCGGAAACTGAGAATATTGATCTCATGCCAGAGACCCCAATCTTCAGTTTCAGTTAGTCACTGGGAACATTGGATGCTAGCTCAATCTTCATTGGCTTGTTGCCTGGTTAGTGCCTAACTGGAGATCCCATTTTCAGTTGACAAGTTGACCTACTCTGTATGTATGTATAGGGAAATTGTTTACAAATTTATTTATTCTTTTGAGAACTGGGATGGGTTTGCTTTTCTTCCCATAGAAAGAAGAAAGAACATCGATGTTGCTTTATTACAGGCTGCAGTATATTTTTGTATATTTTTTGTTCTGGTTATACACTTGTAGTTGCCGGGCTGTTCCAACTTAGTATGCTACTTCAACTCTTCTGTAAATAGAATGGTGCCAAAGAGTGAATTGATTGTAAAATAATGAGAAGCACTCTAGCCTATTGAAAGAACAGTGAAACATGACTAAGATCTATTCTGTAACCGTTATCTCAACCATGATATGTATATCATCTCAACCGCACAAGTATTGACAGTTCACACTTACTCTAGAAATATACAGCAGAAAAATTAGTACTACTAATGTCCGACAAGAGGCTATGCCTAATTTTTTTTTTTCTTTTGTCTTAGATCTTTAGATCAATAAACACTTCATTGTTCTTCAGCAACCTATACTAGACATGTTAAAACATTACTACTGCGGTGTTGGAGACAAAGAATGAGGTCATATGTAAGATAACCATTGTTGCTGATTCAGGATTTATGTGAGCAGAATCCATATTTGAGCAAGTCGAACATGCCTGATAGAACCAAAGAAAAAAATGTGGCAAATAGTTGTAGCGCGAGTGAACATGCCGCAGGACTATCTAGTCAAAAGGGATCAATCTTTTTTTTTTTTAGAATACACAAGACAACAGACGCTCAAACACGCACGCACACTCTCCCCTAAGAACACACGTCGCAAACCCTACCCCTATGAGCACCAGGAGCACCGGCCCGGCGGTCCGGAGATTCCCGAAGTCACCATGGCCGCCTCGTCGTCGACGGAAACGCCGCTACCACTTAATTCACAACGGAAAAATTGCGAAAAATCCGGGGAAAAAGGTGCGAGCACCGGGATTTGAACCCGGTGGGTAGCGTCCCATTCGAACCGTCCTACCATTGGGCTACAAATTCGCGTCAAAAGGGATCAATCATCAATGAGGTAACCATTTTTTTTTTTTGAAAGGAGAGGTAACCAAAATTTCACCACATTACATTGGCAACCAGAATAAAAAAAGCATGAGACAAATCTCTTCGTGAATAGCTATCCACAAAAAGTAACCGGAAAACAACTTGGGTAGAAATACGCATGCATGTCGTGGAGAACAGAGTGAAACAGAAAAGATGTCAATGGCCATAGGTTGAGGGAAGGAAAACATTTCCAAGCATTCCAAATGTCGTTTACAGTTTAGATGCCGTAAGGTGACATTAACTTGTTATTCACTGGAACAATTCACGTGATGTCATTGTTGCTCCATCCAATGGACATAGAGACATGCCATTTTATCAATCTATTGCTGATAGGATCAATTTCTCCAAGCACAGAGCAACATCTGCCTTGAGTTCAGATACAGTATGTACAGTATCTTAGATACTCAAGAGCATACACCCTTGCATGGAGTGTCCTTGCAGCGGCAAACTGGCCTCCCTGAAAGCTCCCATCCATTAAACCCACGTTCTAGGACCATGATGTTCTTTACCCCTGAATCTTCCTTAGCATCTGAAAGATAGTCATGGAACAGCTGTGCACAAGATGGGCCCCGAACCTGCAATGAGGGAACATGTTAAAAAGAACACTAGCAGTGACTCTTGAGATTGAAGAACACAGATCATATAACATGTAGAATTCGAAAGGAGGGATGGATGAATGGATCCATGGCGAACGTCGCTTCATTTCCCTTTATGACCGATATTGCAGTTGGATGATGATAAAATGCATAATCAAGCCTACTTACCAAGAAGAAAAAAAAGAAGCCTACTATTGGTTCTATGGTGTAGAGTTTGCGGACACTGCTACCTGAGAACCTAAGAAATGCTAAGGTTGCAAACTTTTGCTCTAAGATAAGCTCTGGCTCAGGATTATTGATTCAGTCTAAACAAGCGACAAATGGGTCAGACGCTCTGACGTTGTAATGAATTAAGGATAGATCAATGGTTAACTCTGATGTTGTACAAGTAACTGCTAACATGATTGGAACAATAGATTTGTAGTAGCAGTAAATAAGCACGTGAAATAGAAACCTGATGGAAAGTGGTATCTTCATTTGATTTCATCATGAAGTTTGCAGTGTTGGGGGTCTTGAATCTGGACAGTAGCATAGAAGAGCTAAAACGAATCAGTATGAGCAGTCTGTTCCTTCCACACTACCAAACTCCATCCAGTGAGGGCGCGAGGCAATACATGGAGACCCCCTCCGCAGACCTTTTTCAACTTGTTATTACTCCTACTAGTACAAGTTTACAAGTGACGCTAGCCGCTCGGTTGCTGCATACTCCCTCCGTCTCAAAATAGTTGTCATTTTCGCTTCCCGAGAAACAACTGCCGGCAATTTTATTTTAAAATATACAAATATTTATGCTAAGTAATTAGTATCATCGGAAAGATCTTTAAGTCTAGTTTTTTAACAAATTTATTTCAAAATTTAAACATTGCACGTATTTTATACAAATCGAATCAAAGCGTGGCACGAACACCCAAAACGACAACTATTCTGAGACGGAGGGAGCACAGGAAGTCAGGAACGGAGGGAGAAGCAAAGCAGGAGAGGATGCCTTCACCTTGCTGAGGGCGCAGTGGAAGACGAGGGGTTTCCTTGGCCCCGGTTGCGTGGGCGAGCTCGGGCATCCGCTCCGCGAAGGTGTCGCTGGCGTAGTGGTGGGACCCCGCGATGTGGCCATCGTAGCCCCTCTCCTCGTCCCTGACGTCGACGATGGCGACGCGTGCGTCGCTGGCCATGGACACCAGCTGCGTCGCCGACACGTACGACACCCCCTCCGAGCCATACTCCACTCCGGCGGGCGGCGGCGCGCCCCCTGGCTGGACGACTGTGGAGAGCTCAGTCAGATTCGTTCGGGTCCTCGAGCGAGGGCTGGGCCGAACTTGGGCTCTCGCCTTTGTTTTGTTGGGCCTCTCACGTGCTGGGCCATAGAGATAGGGTGCCGGCCTAATTAATTTGCTGGAAGGTGGGAATTGGAACCGTCGTCTCCGGTTGCCCCGACAAAACCCAAAATTCCTCTTCGTCCACGCCGAAATTCCCTCCCATGTCTTGGCCGGCAGCGCGCGGAGAGGACCTGGGGCTGGAGGGCGCGGGCATGGAAATGGGGACGTGGTCCAGCAGAGTGGCCACCAAGGAGGCGAGGCGGGGCACGGCGGAGCCAGGGTTTCCGCGGCGGCGGCGGCTCAAGGCAGCGACGTGGGTGGGTTGCCCACTTGCTGCGTCTGCATGGAGCCCTGGACCGACAGCGGCGCCCATCGCATCTGGTGAGTTGTGATTTTGTGACTGCGTCTGCAGTTTTGCATTGGAGCACATAATCGTTAAGCGGTTTTATTTTATTTCCAGGGGAAGAGCGAATGAGTGCCGTTAGATTTGTTAGCATGGAGGCAGCAGTAGCAGAATTTGGTTTCGGAGTTGTAAATTGCTGTCAATTCAGACTCAGAACGACTATACATACACTTCGTTTACTCAATTACCCCCCAAAATGAACCTGGTCTGCATTACTGTAGGAATCTTAATATGATATTAGCAACCAAAGAATTAATATGATATTAGCAACCAAAGAAAAAGAATCTCAATATGAGACCAACGCAATGTCTGAACATTTAAGGTTTTGTGGTTTTCTGCTCATTCTTGGGATTTACTAGTTTACTATTCAGACCATGCATGTATGGTTTGTGTGTTCCAACTTCCAGCGACGTTACTATCGAGAATTTTATTTCATACCATTGATCAACATGTGTCTACTCACGCAGTTGCATTCCCTGCGGGCATGTATATGGTAGGTCATGCCTCGAGACTTGGCTTTCTCGTGGCAAAAGCACGAGTGCAAAGGTACCATTATTCATGATTTTGTTTAGGCAAACTCATGCCCTCATGCTGAAATTCAGACGTTCCGCAGAATTAAATCAAACTGCCGTGCTCTTTCTTTGCTGCATGCACAGATTTTCTGTAACTTTCTTCTGCACATGTCAATCATTCTTTGCAGTGCCCTCAGTGCGGTAAACGATTTGCACTCAAGCATATCATCAACCTCTATGCACCAGGAAACCTGTTGGATCGTTATATATGCACACGCAGCCATGTACAGGTTCATTTTGTTCCCTCCACTGTTCTTCTATGCACATCTTGGACTTTTAAACTAAGCATACATGCATGGAGTTAATCTGTTTGCAGTTCCATGATTTTATACTGCTGAGCTTTACCTGAATTTAGTTGTTACTAGTTGGATGCCCGTGTGTAACTATGGACATGTGGTATGGGGCGGAGGTTTTCATCATGCAAAATATAGTTCTTCGTTCATTTCACTCTGCGAGTTGCACGACCTCAGTCACGATGGCATATAATGTGCATTATATTTTACAAGCAGATGAAAACTATAGTTCATAAACCATGGGTAGCAACTAGCAAATGAAGATTACTTTCACAGCCAGACACTAGCATGTTCCGCATTAGATCAAATAAGTGTTTTGAAGATTCTGTAATTCAGTTAGAATGGTGACTGTGTGGTTATCCATCACAAATGAGGCAAGAAACAATATGAAATTAGTAAAATCTTCCCTCAACAAATCCTATAATCTGCCCCCAAAATCCTCCTTCGCGGAGCTAGTCATAGCATTCAACCTTTCTGTATAGCAAAGCAAGAGCATCTTTTCATGTACTGTTTGACCACCCGACATCTGTTCGTTGTTGTTGACCAAAAACAGTGTCTTCCTGCATGAGTTTGAATTCCCACATTTAAATATGTTCCTTTTTTTGTGTATAACAAGTTGTACAAGCAACTTGCTAGTGTACTATTTGTCACAAGATATGGTAATTGATGCTGCCAATCATATACATTCTCATTCCAGATAGGGTTTAGAACTTCCATTGGCCAGCATATTTCCGGTCTTCTCGATTCTAGGAAGATAATAACTGGATGCTTGGTCTCTTTTAGCCCATTTGGGTATACAATTAGGATACATTATAATGATAGTTCTATTCATCATTTCAAACAAGAACAAACTGGATTGCCCATCAAATGATGAAGTATTAAGTACCACTTACATAAGCAAGCTGTCAAATAATTTTGCACAGCTTACCAAATCATATGTGATTATTCGCTTCATTATGAGGCCGGCTATCAAATAATTCTGCAAGCTAACAAGTTTCAGCCTTCACATGGTAAGTTGCATGCTGCCCATAATTACAAAAGCTCCTATAGCGAAAGTAAACTAGAAGAGAATTAAGCAGAATATATGTTGTTTGCATGAAAATTCAGGATAAAACTCAAAACATACAGAAAATAGTAGGTCCATATGGTGGGTAAAAGGGCTCCCTGAAAATGTTGGTATCACAACTGTGATTGCGGATACCCATTGAAACAATCAATGTCCATCGGCTTATTCACATTTAAGTACTTCAGATAGCCTTTCAAGCTTAAACTTATTGGATAAGGCCTGGAGCTTCGCACTCATTCTTGTTTATATGGGAAAAAAATGTTTAGTTAGCTATTGAAACACCATCCCAGTGAGTGCAAAAGGGAATCATATATATCAAAACAAAGCATACCCCAAATGCATTGCCTATAGATATGACAGGTTTGCAAAGTTTTTGTCAACTATATCATCCTCATTCATGCTATCATGCTCACAGTCAACATGAAGAAGAAAGATTCACCTTGTCTTCTTTTTTTCATCATGTATTGCATTTAAAATCATGCAATCCTTTGGATTTATTACAGCTGATTTAAATATATATAACTAATCACACCAGGCTACAAAAGTAGTACAGTTGGCATCAAATTTTTTATGTAAAAACTAAAAAACTGAACATTGCACATGCTAAGGACGTTACCTAACTTGCATTGTCAGTTAGGCTATCTTTGAAATCCAATTGAGCAAGTTGTAGTTCCAGTTATTGCATTGGCCATTTAGTCAAAACTTTTGCTGATAAACATGTCTTGTTGATTCCTATAGGCACGGTGACTAGTGAATCAAGTGGATTCCATAGTGATTTGTTGAAACAGGTCCTTGATGTACTCCAGGAACCTGTGAACATGTAAGTTTAACAATTCCTTCTGCACTTAACAAATAAATAAATGTTGCTTTGTTTCAATGTGTGGGTTAGTAAATTACTCATCTTTGTTTGTCATGTCTAGTGAGAAAGAGCATGGGTTGCATGTCAATGAAATAGTCAAGCGGTTCAAACTCCCTGAGAGCAATATCAAGTAGAACTCTCTCTCATCTTTCACTAACTCATGCAGGAAGAGCAGAGAGTAATCTTAGTGGCTAATATTTTATATGCCTTCATCTTTTATGCAGGCAAGCTATCGAGTACCTTGTGGATTGCGGTCATGTTTACACAACAATTGATGATTTTCACTTCAAGTCAACTTTTGGCGAATGGCTTCCTTCTGTACAGCAAACTTATTATCAACAGAGTGTGTCATTGTCATCATTTCAGGTTTTGTGCCTTTATTATCAACATATAAGTGTTTTTCTGTTATAATGGTGACTGTGTGGTTATTCATCACAATTGAGACAAGAAACAATCAACAATTAATAAAATCTCCTCTCGGTAAATCCTTTAATCTGCCCCTAAAATCCTCCTTCACAGATCTGGTCGTAGCATTCATCCTTTCTGTATAACAACATACCAATGATCAAGAACCGCTTCCTAAGCATGCACAAATCATCCTAAGCATGCACAAATCATGTATTGGGTATTTTACAGCTTGCTAGTAAAGCCAAACTGACGAAAATATGTCCAAAACAACATACAAAATAAAACTAACCATGAAGATCTTTTCATGTAATTTTTTACCATCCCACATCTGTTCGTAGTTGTTGACTGAAACCCTGTCATGAGTTCCCACATTTGAATTTGTTCTTTTTATATATAAGATAAGATGTACAAGCAACTTGCTCATGTACTTTTTTTTTTCACAAGATATGGTAATTTACACTGCCAATCATATATAAGATATGGCCAGTGTATTACCAGTCTTCTTTATTCTAGGAAGATAATGACTGGATGCTTCATCTCATTTAGCCCATTTGAGTATAGGATTAGTATCCATTTTCCCTCTGTTTCAAATTATAAGTCACTTTGACTTTTTGTTGGTACATCCATTTTGCTATGCATCTAGATATAATAATATGTCTAGATACATAGCAAAATCGATGAACCAAAAAAGTCAAAGCGATTTATAATTTGGAATGGAGGAAGTACCACTTATATAAGCAAGCTATCAAATAATTTTGCAAAGCTTACCAAATCATCTGTGATTATTCACTTTAATATAAGGCCAGCTATCAAATAATTTTGCAAGCTGCCAAGTTCAGGCTTCACAACACATGTGATTGTGCATACCCATTGAAACAGTTAATGTCCATCAGCTTATAAGTATTAGCCTTTTCAAGTAAGCTTATTGGATAAGGCCTGGATCTTTGCACTCATTCGTATTTATATGAAAAATAATAATGTTGAGTCAACTATTGAAACACACCATCCCATTGAGTGCAGAAGGGAAATCATTATCTTCAAACAAAATTGGCATACCCCTTTTATATATACCTATATATGCATCGTCTATAGACATGATAGGTTTGCAAAGTTTTCTTCAACTATATCATCTTTGTACATGCAGTCATGCTGAGTCAATAGGGAGAAGAAACAATATCGCTTGTCTTTTTTTTTTCTCTCATGTAATGCTCTGGATTTATTGCATCTTCATCGCTCATCCCTTCTAAATCGTGTAGTCCTTTTTACTTTTTTTTGGGGGCATCTGAAGATCTCTAGATTGGTTTTGGCTAATTGATGACATCCTTAGGACTAATCTCTCTATGCTAAGTGTTTGTATTAGTTGGAGATTGGTCAAGCCAAGGTTGTGCATGATGGTCATGATGGATGGATCGAGATGGTTCAATTGATGATCAAGTGCATGACTTGGAGAGGATCGTGGATCAAAATGGGCTCAAGGCAAAGGTATATCCATAGGGCCATTTTGATTTTACACTCAAGACACCATAGAGGGTGTGAGTGATTATAGGATCGATAAGCCATACTATAAAGAGGGGAAAACTATCGTACATATCGATCCACATGTGCCTCTAGGTTCAAAATCATTTGCATGCATTCTAACCTAGAGAGCAAACTCCGTACTTGATGGAAAATGTTTTGAAAATGCTAACACATGGTGTCGGGGTGTTCTTCGACGTGTCGGCAACAAGAATCAAGTGACGGAAGTCGGTTTGGAGCAAAGGCGAAGGAACGGCGACGAAACGACGAAAATTCGCCGCTGTCTTTGCGGCTGACGGACGCCGCGACGGAACCGTGGCCGGAAGCACGAGGCTCGGCCCGGGCCGCTCCGGTGAGTCGCGTCTGGCGAGAGCAATTTTTTGGTGGATCGGCCGAGGAGCGACCGGACGCACCGACCGGAAGCTTCCGGTGCTGACCGGAAGCACCGATCGGATGCGCGACCGGACCCGCTCAGCAGCTCGGTCGGCGATCCGGTTGGGGTTGTCGGTTGTGGCCGGACCCACCCGGCCGGACTCAGCGTGAGTCCGGTCGGTCGCGTCGGTCGGGCTGATTTTTGCGCAGATTGCACCCCAACGGCCACATTTCGTGGTGGGGGTATTTATACCCCTTTGGCCGGTTCTAGGAGGTCTCTTGGTCATTTTGAATCAATCCTAACACCTCTAGAGCTGAGCACTCATCCTCCTCCTCACTCCTTTGCTTGAGAGCATTCATTCTAGTGAGTTGAGGTGATTCAAGTGCACTTGCTTTGATCTTTGCATCTAGTGGCACTTGTGGATCGTTGTGAGCGGTGGTTTTCTTGTTGCTCTTGGAGAGCACCACTCCTAGCCCGGCTTGGTGATTGGTGGAGTCGTTGGCAAGAGAAGGTGTATGTTCTTGGCCACCTCCGGTGATTTGTGAGAGGGTCACACACTCCTCGTCGGGAAGACAAAGTGTGAGTAATCTATTGCTCGTGTCTTGGGTACCTCTCATTTGCATTGGGTGCGAAGCCTAAAGGCATTTGGCTTGGAGTGAGCTCCACCTCGACCCACACGTGAGAAGGTCGGCACAACGGAGACTAGCTTGAGGGTGCTCAAGTGAACCCGGGTTAAATCTCGTGTCTCCATTTTCTCTCGGTGATTGGCTTCGAATTGGTTGTCATATTGTTTCATCCTTGGTGATTGGATTGACTAGCCTTTACATTGTGGTATATCACCTCTACACTCTTGCTTTACATTCATATATATTGTGCTAGTGTAGTTGGAGTAGATTTGCTTAGTTGCTTAGCCTTGTTTAGAGTAATCTAGCTTGCTCACCTAGTTGGTAAAGTAGTGACTTAGCCTTTGAGTATGAACTAGAGATCATATCATCTAGAATTGACAATAGGAGGCTTGCCGACAAGTAGAGCTAGAGCAAACACGTTTATCGTCATTTGTTATTCTAACAAGTTTGTCTAGTGTTTTGTAGAAAATTTTATTAGGCTATTCACCCCCCCTCTAGCCATTTAGGACCTTTCAGCATCCCAACAAATATGACAACTAATTTAAATCTAAAATTGATCTCGTCGGGCTACAAAATAGTACAGTTCGTATTTTTATGTAAACTAACCAATTGAACATTGCACCAAATGTTAGGAAAGTTTACCTAACTTACATGTGTTGTTGATTCCTATAGGCACCAGTGACAGGTTTGTTGAAACAGGTCCTGGATATACTCGAAGAACCTTCGAGCATGTAAGTTTAACAATTACTTCTTCACTTAACATTTTACAAATAAATGTTGCTTTGTTTTGTTTCAATGTGTGGGTTAGTAAATTTGTCATCTTGGTTTGCTATTTCTAGTATGAGAGAGTACGGGGTGCAAGTTGCTGAAATAGTGAAGCGGTTGAGACTGCCTGAGAGCAATATCTGGTAGAACTCTCATCTTTCACCAACTGACACAGGAAAGAGCAGAGTATCTTAGTGGCTAATATATGACTTCATTTGTTATGCAGGGGTGCTCTGGAGCAGCTTATAGATATGGGGTACATTTACAATACAATTGATGATTTTCACTTCAAAGCAGCTATCTAGCATGGAATGGAGAATATTTTTGTGCATGGCAGCCTGTTGTATTGCAAATCTCATGTAGCAAACTTGATGTTTTCTTATTGCGTATCTTGAGTGAACTTAGCCTAAGGTGCACAACGTCAGCAAGCTTAGCTTAAGCTAGGATGTCTTTTAGCTAAATGTTGGTTCATTGCTATGAGATAAATTTGATCTTTTCTTATTGTGACAGCCACTAATTCCCAACTCCATGAAGTTGCAGCGATGCTTGAATAGCTCTCCATTTAATTTTGTATTTTATATCCAATTTCGCCCTCTTGCCAGTTGCAGTGATGTATCAGTTGTGGTGGGGCTAACTCTAAACTATTGGTAATAAGAAGAAACAATACGAAACTAAGGTTTAACTTGTATAATATAACTATAAGATGGATAAATTGACGCTGCACCAAAGTCTGTATAAAAGTTGTACAAGGCCAAGAAAATTAAGCATAAATCTTTTTGCTGTAGCCTGTGGCCCACGGAGAAGTGCCAGTCGAACTCGAACCAACCATTTCTGGATCCGTACTCTCCATGCCGCCGCCGTGGAAGCAGAATGGGAGCAATCGGCTCAGGACGCAGCGGCAATGCATGCAGCTGAGGGCTGACCAACAGAATGCTACTCTGCGGGAGGCGATCCGTTCTCCGGCACAGTGGAAGACTTAGAGCACTACGCAGTCTAAGACCATTTATTACCTCGTGAATTGTGGACGTAGAGTCTAAATAAGACTTGGAGTCTTAGTTTTTTTTCCATAAATACACTTTGTCACATCAGCGCCACATCATCAAAATGTAATAAATATGAAGGTAATAAATAAGGTTAGACTCTATGATAGAGTATGCACTGTGAGTGCCCTTAGGGCACTCCCAATGGTGTATTAATGGTAGTTTCTATCTCTATTAAATGGCTTGCCAACTAAGCAAAATGATGATGTGGCAGCCTAATTAATGAGGAAAGAGAGCAAAAATCATAGAAATGGTTTCTTCATGGAGAAACCATGTCTACTCTTGACCCAATGCACAAGAAACCATGAATTTGCCATTGGGGAGAAACCACTAGTTTCTATGAGGTTAATGCAACTCTCCCCATTGGTGGAATTGGGGAGAGAAAGAGAAAATAATTATTACTCGAAGAAACTACCACTGTGAAGAATGGTTTCTATAGGTGATTTCTTTTGCTATGGAAAACGTGTCGGTTTCTTCCATTGGGACTGCCCTTAGCTAGAGCAACCTACACATTAATTTTTTAGTAGTTTTTTTAGTTAATGTGCTGAGTACGGTGTGAGCACGCATACAGTGACTGGGAAGTCTTGATGAATGGCTGGGTACTCACTAAAGACAGTCTCAATGATGAGTTTCATTTCGTTGTTTCCAAGACTGTCATGTCATATAAAATGAAATGAAACTTGGATGAAACTCCTACTCTCAATGAAAAGTTTTATCTTGTGGTTTCATAGCCATTTAATTTCATGACTCAGAGGTAGTTGGTATTCGTGCCAGGAGAGTTTCACCAAGATGAATTTTTTTCCCTTCTCTCTCCTCAGAGTTTCATGTAAAAAGTGGACTTTTGCTGATGTGGCGTTCTATTTAATGTGCATGAAACGCTTATGAGACTGGCCTAATAAGTTGTTTAGTTTGTGTTGTATGACCTTAAAACTCTTATTAAACAATCATCTACCTTCCCCGGACATACCTCGGTCTACCTTTATCTCCGCACAAAATTTCTGTGGCTGATTGCCTCCCCCTTATCTCCTCTTGTGACAAATACCTCTCAGGTTGGAGAGCTTCTCTTCTTAACCGCGCTGGCCGGCTCATGCTCTGCACCTCTGTTCTGTCCTTGCATTTTATGTCGGCACTTCGGGTTCCTAAAACTGTCATCAAAGCCATTGACAAACGGATGCGGGCCTTCTTCTGGACCGGTGAAGATACGTGTCATGGCTCCAAATTCTTGGTGGCCTGGGATGCAGTTCAGGCACCAAAGGAGAAAGGTGGCCTTGGTATAAAAGATTTAGAATTGCATAACTGTTGTTTACTCATGAAGTTCATTGACAAACTCTTCGCTAATGATCAGCCCTCCTGGAAAGAATGGGTTCTTCAAACCTCCTCACCCCTGGATAGGCCAGCTGATAGTACGCCGGGTTACCTATGCCGCATTGTCAACGATGATCTCAATACTTATCGCTCTATTACGATAGTCAAAGTCCACAATGGTGCTTCCACCTCTTTCTGGTTCAATCATTGGCTCCCCGATGGGCCTCTGGTTTCCACACATGCCGCTCTCTTCTCCCACACTACCTCCCCCAACATTTCGGTGCGACATGTCTTCCAGAACGGTTTTGAATTGCACCTGCGTCCGCGACTAACAACCGCTGCTAGTCTTCAACTAGACAGCCTGCTTCTCCTCTTACAGGGCGTTCGGCTGGACGATCTACAAGACACCAGACTTCTGCAGCTCACTGGGCGCCCCTACACTACTAAAGATGCCTACGCGGCACTAGATTGTGCTGGTGATCCCAATGATCTTTATGGCAGACGAATCTGGGGGAAGGCTCCCAAACAAGGTCAAGATCTTTGCTTGGTTATATTTCAAAGACCGGATCAACACTAGAGTAAACCTCCACGCCAAGCATGTGGTTGATGATGATCAATGCGAACGCTGCTCGCAACACGCGGAGGACAGGAGGCATATCTTCTTTGGCTGCTCACAAAGCTCGCGGGTCTGGGAGCTACTGGACATGCAGGAAGTCATGAGTCTATCTGATGATGAAGTTTGGAGCAGCGCGCACGCCTCGATTCCTCCCTACGGCCTTTTGTTCTTCTTACAATCCTGTGGCGGATATGGGATGGGCGCAGCGGCCACGTCTTTCGCAATGAGACCTTCTCCCGCCGGCGATCTTGACAAAAGTCGTTGATGATATTGTAATTTGGCACAAGAGGCTGCCTCAACAACTTGTAAACAGCCTTCTAGGATGGTGTTTTTACGTCCGACCTTGTATTCCTTCGAGTTTGTAATACTCTTCCTCGTGACTGGCCGTTTTCGCCTAGGATCGGGTGTTTGAAATGAAAAAGGTGGGGAACCTCTCCCCCGTTTAAGTTTCAAAAAAATCATCAGGCCTTGCTGATCGAGGCTGCAGCACCAGCATTGCCTCTATAACCTTAGCTTCTCATATAATCCTAAGAAAAAGAAATGATAGTTCCTAAAATTAAAATTCAATCTAGTATTTTTTTAATTTGATTTAGCAACCCTTGTCTAGTTTTTTTTAGTACAGCTACCCTTGTCTAGTTCAACACCTTTTTATTATCCTTTTTGGCTCCGTCACTGCTTGCAGGGAGCTAATTAGTTATTAGTAAATGCGTTTAAAACTATTAGATTTGGCTGTTGTGTTTTTCGAATAAATTAGTATAGAGCCTAAGGTGCACATGACTAAACAATGGTTTTGTTGGTTGATTGAAGAGGTGAATGATGGGCCTTATTATTTCTCATGGGCGTAGCATATCTATCGAAGGCCCGCCCATAAGCTTTTCGTCGATCGTGATCATCCATATCATTTCCTTTCACATTCACTTCACCGCAGCCAGCATATCGCTTCGTTCCTTCAAACCCCAACCCTCATGTCGTCGCCGCCACCGCCGCCGGCGGTCACGGAGGAGGAGGCAACCGACGTCGAGGCAGATGAAGACAATCAGTGGGAGGAATCATCGGAAGATGACGACATTCAGTCGGAGGAAGAGGAATCAGAAGACGAGGACGACAGCATCGACGAGGATCAACAAGACGACGACAACGTCGAATCAGTTGGGGTTTCGGTGGAGATGGCCGCCGCCGTGGGCGTGGTTGAACAGCACGGCGTCGAGATCGACGGTTGGCCTACCTGCTGCATCTGCTTGGAGCCCTGGACATCTGACGGCGCGCATCGTATCTGGTGAGTCGTCTGCACTGCACATCATCGATCAATCCATCCATATATGCCCGCGCTAGCGATTGCTCTCTTCAATTTTACCATCGTCATCGAGTGCTATCTAGCTAGTTCTTGTTGCGAGATATGGATGTGTGTAGAGAGGTAATATGTACGTACCCCACCCAAATCTGGAGCTTAATGCGTCACTTTGTTTTTCATTTTATTCTTATATATTAATTATATGTGAAAATAACAATTAGCCTCGCATGATATGTACTGAATTACTGATTATATATGAAAATGGTATAACTGGATTTCATATTTCAATTTACTTTCTTATCTTATACTCCTTAATATTATACAATGTACTGTAGGCAAGAGCCATAAACTGAAGGCAGAAACAAGTACACCTTCATTAGCTTTTTATGCCCCTAGACTAGAAAATGGGATTAGCATGCAGTTTGTAGCATATCCAATTAATGGTTCATCTCATCCAAATATATACTTAATTATTTGAATTTTGACTTGGACTCTCTCTTGAAGGCCTGGATGACTGAATATCTTCACTAGTTGTAGGGAGACATCAAAAACTTTGTATCAGAATTTGGTTTTGGGTTTAGTTTACTTAGTAGGCCTTGTTTGGATGTATGTGTATTCACTTCAATCCACATGTGTTGGAGTGTTCTTTCAAAAAAAAAACATGTGTTGGAGTGATTGACATGTAACTTAGTTTAGGGTATGTTTGACTGGGCTCCTCCGTGAAACGTTTTTCTAAATGAGCCATTCTTTAGTAAAAAGTTGAGGAGCCGGCACTATTTTGGAGGAGCCCCAAATTGTATGGCTCCTCTAAAACAGCTCCGGCTCCTCGAAGGATCTCCCTCAAGATGAGTTATGCCAAACACTCTTAGTTACACTCCAATCCACTTCAAAACATGAGGATTGATATGGATACATGTGCATCAAAACAAGATTTTTAGGAATTTGTCAAGGTAGACATGCGAGTTTTTACTTTTCATATATTACATTATAAACTTCCTCCATTCTAAGTTATAAGGCGTTTTGGCTTTTGTAGCTTTTGTTATACACTTAGATATATTACAAAGCCAACATATCTTTTTTAAAATAAAAAACAAAGCTTCTTATATTTAGAATGAAAATGCATGCTTGAAACCTTGAAAAAAAAAAAAAGACCTTCGAAAATGCATGCTTGATTGCTCGTGTTCACACACTACAGTAATTAGGGGTGTCGTGCCTTCTTTTCCTACACTATTTGCAGTTGCCTTCCCTGCGGGCACGTGTATGGAAGATCATGCCTAGAAAAGTGGTTTCATCGTTGCGGTAACACAAGTGCAAAGGTATGATGCTAGCATATAATGTGTTATATATATAATATATATTCCAATTCCAAGACCAAATTAAACCATTTCTGGGTTAATAATTATTTGTGAGCTTGAAATTTCTCAACTTCTATATGCTTGTGTATATGCCAATTCTAATATTCTACATATGTTCTCCTCGTTTGTTCAGTGCCCTCAGTGTTGTCGGCGATTCGGTCACAAGCATATTACCAACCTCTATGTGTCAGGAAATGCATGGGATGATTTCTGCCGCTTACGGTCAATTATACAGGTACCGATCCCTTCCTGTCCTCCATGCTGCATTAATCAGTACACAACTGATCGATGTTATATGCATCATATATCATATAGATGTCAAACTGATCGATCGAGTTATATATCTCACAAAAAAAAAAAGAAAAATATGTTAACCGCCTTATCACCCCACCTCTGTCTCTTTTGTTCCCAGGGATGACAGCGCACAGGAGGAGCACGAGATCATCTTCGGTCCTGGTGTCCAGCTGCCGGAGCAGCCGCACGTTGATGACATTGCTGATCGTGTCTCGCAGATGGACATTGACTCCTCTGCGGGAAGCGAGCAGACACTGCTGCCAGCAGGCACCCAGGCTCGGGAGGACATGGCTGTGGAGGATGATGCTGTGGCAGCAAAGGGGTGTGCTGATTTCTGCAGGGGAGTTCTTCAAGGAGGCAGCACCTCCTCTGCTGCCAAGGCCGCCGGCCATCCCCAGGCGTAGCTCAGCTGGCAGGAAGAGGACCTTGGTGGCAACTCGCTCTAGCCAGCGCCAGGCAGCACGCCCATCACCAATCCCTGTCGCGCAGCGCGCACAGATCAGGCTGATGCAGGACCTGCAGTTCATGGAGTCTGCAGATGCAGCGCCGGACATGGCCCTCACTGACTATGTTGATAGTTTTGGTGAGCGCCTGACTGAGGAGGCCGTCAAGAAGATCAAGGAAGCTGCCCGCCTGGGCAACAAGAAGCTGGCCAAGGCACTCGCGACTATGGCGGCTCAGATGGGGGCGCCGGAGGTGGAGGCAATCTGAGCAGCGTTCCCAGGGGTCATGTGCAAGATTAGTATCACTATGTTTTTAGATGTTAGCAAGCAGTGTGTTAGTGTCAGCAACAACCGGCGGGATGCCGGGCAAGTTAGGCATGTTCTCAGTTCCTTGTTTGATCAGTGGGTCTGTGTTTGTTTGGCCGCAGGCCGTTTCAGAGCTCAGTAGGGCAGTCTTAGTCGGAGCTCAGTTGTTGCAATTGTATCAATGTTACTGTCAGGTCACCGTTGTATGTGCTGTGGTAGAAATAAAATTTGAGTTGCTGGCCACCGTGTCCAAGTTCTGCTACCTAGTTTCCAATGAATAACACAGATGTCAAGATTTTCAATTGGAACGTTAGGGGACTGAACTGCTCGGCCAGAAGGGAGGCAGTGAAGATGATCATTCAGCAGGTGTCGCCGCACATCGTCTGTTTGCAGGAGACCAAGTTGAGCTCAATTGACCAATTCCTACAATCAGAAGTACTGGGTTCCTCAGTCTGGGATCTCGTCTACATACCGGCTGATGACACCAGAGGTGGCATTGCTGTTGCTTTGCAACCGTGACTTCATACAAGCCACCAACACAATCAAAAAACAGCACAGCTTAACACTCACAATCAAGAACATCCTGACAGGAACAAGCTTCCTACTAACGACTGTGTATGGTCCTGCGGACGACGCCCACAAGCAGCACTTCCTTGATGAGCTAATCGGCTGCCAACCTGCAGCCAATGCACCGTGGCTCTGTCTAGGCGATTTCAACCTCATATGCGATGCACAAGACAAGAACAATGGCAATCTGAACAGATCACTGATGAGGCGTTTTAGACAGGCGCTGGACGCGGCTGAATTACAAGAATTAAGACTCCTCAACAGGAGATTCACTTGGAGCAATGGGCGAGCTGTGCCAACCTTGGTGCGCCTGGACAGGGTCTTCTGCAACCAAGGATGGGCAGCTTCGTTCCCGGACGCTTGTGTGACTGCTCTGTCTAGCTCCCTTTCGGACCACTGCCCGCTTACTCTTTGCAAGGTACAGCGAAGCCCACGACCGGCATTCTTCAGGTTCGAAACTTTTTTTGGACCAATCTACCGGGCTTCCTGGAGACGGTAACTGAGGCTTGGTCGACGCTGGTGCGCGGCAACAATGCGCTGATGCTCCTGCACAACAAGCTGCGCGGCACGGCATCTAGCTTGAGGTCCTGGAGCAAGAGTTTATTCAGTGATGCAAAGTATCAATTCTATCTGGCAAACGAGGTCATTCAGAGACTTGAGACGGCACAGGAGACAAGAGTTCTTTCAGAGGAGGAGACATCTCTTATCAGGGAGCTTAAGTTTCAGGCACAGGGATACGCAGCCATTGAACGTTCAAGGCGAAGGCAATGCTCTCGCCTGATCCAAATAAAGGAAGGTGATGCTTGCACCAAGTTCTTCCACCAAAGAGCTATTGGAAGAAGGAAGAGGAACCTTATTGCGTACCTAAAGGCACCATCTGGACAAATTGTTTGGAATCACAATGAAAAGGAGAACCTACTGTATGATTACTACAATGATCTTCTAGGGACGAAAGTTGACAGAGGCCGGACAATGGACTGGGAAAGGATGCAGCCTACCAGAATTGAAGATGAGGATATGGACAGAGAATTCACCTTGCAGGAGATAGAATACGCAATTAAACTGACACCAAAGGAAAAAGCTCCGGGGCCCGACGGGCTCACTGGCAGCTTCTACAAAGCATGTTGGCCAATAATAAAAGAAGACATCCTCAGAGCAATGAACTGTTTCCACTGTCTGCAAGCGGGCCCGATGGAGTTCCTAAACGGTGCAAATATAGTCCTAATCCCCAAATTGGAAATATCAGAAAAGCCAAATGATTTTAGGCCTGTGAGCTTGATACATTCCTTTGCAAAACTCATTACAAAGACACTTGCTATTCGGCTGTCCAAGCATATTGACAGCCTGGTTTCACCAGCACAGAGTGCGTTCATAAAAAGGAAGATGCATTCAGGAAAATTATATGTACGTCAGGAACCTTGCCAGAGCATACAACAGAAGGAAAACACCCGCGCTTCTGTTCAAACTCGACATCTCAAAAGCTTTTGACACGGTTTCTTGGGAGTTTGTGCTGGAAATGATGGAGAACCGGGGGTTCAGCGATAGGTGGAGGAGCTGGCTTAGCCTGCTGTTCAGAACGTCAACCTCAACGGTGCTGCTAAACGGGACACCGGGCAACACAATCATGCATGCCAGAGGACTCAGGCAGGGAGACCCCTTATCTCCATATCTTTTCATCCTTGTCATTGACACTCTACAGAGAGTACTAGAAATAGCAACAGAGGAAGGGATCTTGTCACCGTTGCAGGGCAGACAAGCCAGGTTCGGACCTCACTATATGCGGACGATGCCGTCATTTTTTTGAACCCGGTAAAGGAAGAGGTGGACTCCTACTCAACATCCTAGCTGGCTTCGGTGAAGCAACAGGGCTTAGGCTAAACTGGACTAAATGCTCAGTAGCGCCAATAAGATGCATTGGCCTAGACCTCGACGATATCCTGCAACGCTTCACGGGCCGACGTGTAGGCTTCCCAATAACCTACCTTGGCCTCCCTCTGACATTGGGCCGGCTAAAGATAGCGCATCTGCAGTACATCGTCGATAAGACAAGGCAAAGACTGCAAGGCTGGCAAGGCAGGCTACTAAACCCGGCGGGTAGGCGTGAGCTTATCCGCTCGGTACTCAGTGCAATCCCGGTTTATATGCTGACAGCAATCAGGCCTCCCAAGCAAATTTTAAAAGACATCGACAAGTCAAGAAGGAGCTTTCTTTGGGCAGGCGATGGAGAGATAACCGGAGGAAAGTGCAAAGTAGCCTGGACGGGCGTTGCACTGCCAACTCATTTCGGAGGCCTGGGAATCCTCGACCTTGAACTTTTCAGTAGAGCCCTCCGATTGCGCTGGCTGTGGACCGCATGGACAAAATCGCAGCAGACCTGGTGCATAGATGATCTGCCAACAGATGACACCGATCTAGCACTCTTCAATGCAGCAACATCGGTCACAATAAGAAATGGCAAAAAGGCATCATTCTGGGTTTCGACATGGATTCAAGGAAGGGCACCAGCTTCAATGTTCCCGCAACTGTACAGTCACAGCAGGAGAAAAAACAGGTCCTTCAGAGAGGCAGTGCATCAGGACAAATGGATTGAGGATCTGTCACACGACCTCACTTTAGAGCTCCTAACCGACTTGCTGGAGCTGAACCAACATGTCCAGGCTGAAAATTTTGATGCGGCAGTAGAGGATGATGACAAAATAATCTGGAATCTGGAGGCCTCGGGTCTTTACACGGCCAAATCTGCCTATGAAATACAATTCGCAGGACACATTGTTTCAGATTACCCGACACTCATTTGGAAGGCCAGAGCAACCCCGCGCTGTAAGTTCTTTATGTGGCTACTGCTCCAAGACAGACTTTGGACCTCGGCGAGGCTGCAGCAGAGAGGATGGGAAAACAATTATTTCTGCCCACTATGCCAAAGAAATCTGGAGACAGCACATCACTTATTCATCGAGTGTCCCTATGCAAGGAATGTGTGGACATCAGTAGGAATGTGGAGTGCCTTCCGCGGCCTAATGCCCCAAGCCTGGACGGTTCAAGACAACATTCAAAGCTGGATGCACCACCTAATTCAAGGTTTGGATAGTGAGGCTCACTCGCTAATAATTTTAACCTTATGGTTAATCTGGGCGGAACGGAATGCGAGAATATTCAGAGAAAAACACAACACAGAAGCCTCGGTCTCCTCAAGAATAAAGGACGAATTCAGCAACTGGAGATTGGCTTACGCGGGACGGCCAATACGAGCACAGATCAGCCGCAACAACCGGGAGTAGTCACCACTATTTTCTTTTCTCATTGACCGGTCTGCGATATGAGAATTGCGCCCCTCGCGCTTGTATGAAAACTCTCTTCTTCTTATCAATATAACGCCGGATAACCGGATCTTTCAAAAAGAAAAAAAAAATATGTTAATAAGCAGCTGCTTCTTATGTATGTTGATGATGATCGAATCAGGAACTGAAGGCGCGGTTGGCCGTGACTAACAAGAAGATAGAACAACTCAGTGTAGATGTCCTATCGAATGAGGAAAATCAGCAACTGAAGGCGCAGTTGACCCTGGCTGAACGATTCATAAGAGATATCCGGTCTGTGGTCGCCGAAGAACACACCAAGCTCAGAGCGGAAATCAAGTCAGCACACGCCAAGCTCAGAGCGGAAATAGAGTCTCAGTTTGAGAGCATCCAGCAGTCGTGTTGGGAGGAAGCGGCTCAGGAGGCAGCGGCAGTGGCCCAAGCCGAGTTCCTCTCCATCAAGGAGCAAATGAGGAAGATGGCTGACCAACAGAATGCTACACCCGTGGATCTCTTGAGATTCATGGACGAGAATGGTGCCAAGCTGTGGCAGGCGATTCGGCCGAGCAGGCCTCCGGCGACCATGCCTGCATGCACCGGCACAATGGAAGACTAGATATCAGAAAACTAGTAGCTAGCTAGATATTATAGTGGCTCGAGCTAGCTGAATTTTTAGGTTCGTGCAAGTATGCCTTGCGTGCAACTAGAGGTATATGGATTTATATATATTTTGTGATATACACACATCACAAGAAACTTGTTGGTTTGGGAAGTCTTAGATCAAGAATGGATGGGTACTTGTGAAGTTCTTTAATTTTAGTTTTCATGATTATACTCTTAAACAGTCAGTTCTTGCTGTTAGGCTCCAGCATCAGCCTTAGCCTCTAGAACCTCATAATATAGGCTCTGTTTGGAACCTTCTATACGTGAATCGATTATAATCTTATAAGTGATAAAAAAAGATTATAATCTCATATATGCTCTGTTTGGAACCTTTTATACGTGAATCGATTATAATTTGATCAGGATTTTCTCCAAGGTAGTTTTTAGAGTCTAAGCACAGGAATCATGTGTTTTTTGCTAGTTCAATTCCATATTCTCTTTTCACCTCCAGATTGTTAGATAATCGAGAAATAATAATCAAATAGCGAGTCCGATTCGATCATGTTCCTGAATATAACTCGGATTCACGGAGTTACAATATTGGGTTCCAATTAAGACACCTATTGGGTTCCATATCTAACGCACGATGGAGTTCGTTTTTGCCGAGTTCGATGCGATTCGATTTGATTCATGCAGCCTATACATATATAGGCAAGCACAGCAGTATTATTACGATCGATCATATACAATCCAACCGTATCTGCTAGCCGCCTGCTAGGGGAAGATCATATATATTATCGATCGAGGGCTACCCTACCATACGTACGTACGTACGGCGGTGCAGATCCAATCCAACAGATGGAGCTCCTCCCTCGGAGGCGTATGTACGGGTGCGAGGAGGAGGATGCCATGAACCTCTTCCGCGGCCAGCAGGCCGACGACGTCCTCAATCTCTACGGGAACGGGACAGCTGCAGTGTCGTCGGCGACGGACCTCTGTCATGAACTTCATCAACAGGTTTAACTTTATTGTTTTGCTTTTTATATATTCATCTCTTTTGATTTTGTCTAGATAGACACGATCCACGGCAAGCTACATGTAAATACTAATATTGGGGAATTTGAGTCACAGCCAAGAAGCAGCAGCCGCCGCAGCCATATCGTCGACGCTGCAACAGACGACGACGACGACGAAATCGAACAGGTGGTGGCGCTGAGACATCGGCGGCGGCAGCAGCAGCAGGGTCAGGGTGTCGCCGACGACGCCGCCGCAACGGATGCAGTGCTCGTAGCTCGGGACAACCAAGAGGTGTCCCGGCAGAACGCCGAGGCAGCCCAACGGAACGCGGAGGCCGCTCGGGAGCACGCAGAGGTGGCAATGGCATCGTCGGCTCCACGCGTCGCGGCGGGTGACGACGTTGCTGCGGAGGTCGCCGCCCAGCTCCGGCTCCGGCGCCAACTGCAAGAGATAGCTCATCTCATGGCGGAGGGCGTCGCGGAGTTGGGCCGCCTGAGAGCGGAGATGGCTCGGCGCAGCGACGAGGCCGCGGCTGGGATCATCATGTCGTCGTTAGCTGCCGCGCTCTTGGCTCCCTTGCTCATGGCCGCCTTGCTCTACTACATCTTGCCCCTTGCCCTGCCCTAAACTAATTCTGTCTTTGATTGATTAATTATCAGGGAACAAATAAATCTGCGTCTGTTTAATGGATACGCACTCAGGATCGTATCATCTCTGGCCAAGTTAAGAGCCTCTTCTACCTCGTTGACAATGTGCCTTTATTATTATACTAACAATAAAATAAACAATGTTAAAAAAAAAATAAACTAGAGATTAGGGACATGGTATGAGTAAATCTGTATATGTAGAATAAATAGTTTCAGTTTACTATATGTACTAGTGAGAAGGCGCGCAAATGCGCGCCGATAACTTATGTGAAGAAACCAGGTCATGTGAGCTAACTATTAATCTAGGAAATAATATAGTTGTCTGAATAGCATAGGCAAACTTTGAGGAAACAATTGTGGGGGTATAAAACAATCGTGGGGGTATAAACATGAGGTAGAGAAGTAGGTAGGTGTATAAACATGAGATTCAGTGTGCATAAATTAGAGGAGGCGCCTACTGGTGGACGCTTATGTTTTGTTCTGTTATTTGAGGGAGAGTACGTGTGGAGTTATATTGCAGGAAGCATAATTACAATGGTTTGTACAAGGAGGTAGATACACTTACTTACATTAAACTACGTAGGGCTATAACATAAATTGTTTGATAGTTATACATGGTAAAAATAGGAGGAAATTAGGTAGAAGTGCTCTGGGAACTTTGATGGTCCCTGACGTAGATGTATCAGTGCTCCATTCAAAGAAGAGAGTATTTCCTTGTAACAATTTTCTTCAGAATGATCCGATCTGGATCCACACTTTTTTTTGATACCCTGGATCCACACTTTTTACTGAACCTATAATAGCAATGGTAGGCTGCTTGCCATCTCTGTTCTTCAAAACTATCAGATGAAGTGAAGGGAAGGAAATCGGAGCATATATAGAGGCAACTGAAAACCATCCACGGTGTTGCAATCTGTCCATTTCATATTTATTGCAGTTGATGTCGTCGCATGAAAATTATGGCCAAAAAAATACAAAAGAGCAATGAGATATCTTGCAAGGGGCAGTGTTAAACAAAAAAAAAAAGAAATATATCTCTTAATAGTATTAAAACTACAATTACCGTGTTGTAAATTGCTGAAATCCAACATTTAAAATCAAAGGCTCCTTCAGACTTGATAGGAGCTTCATATGAGTCATGTTTCTTTATGCTGCAAAAGGAAAAAAAAAAAAGAAGAGGGGAACGCTAAGCATAAGCCAAGGGAAACAGAGGGTGGTTAAGAAATAGATTCGAGAAGCATACTGCAGCAATATTACTTTCACCAGAAAAGGACATAAGCCAAGGGGAAACAGATTAAAGAGCGATCATAGGTTTTTCTGACATGAAAATCAAGTACACACCACCATTCAAGATATGCAATAAGGCCAGAAAATTGGAGCAGATACAACTTATTGATTAGTACTTTGCACTTCCATGTAACTTGGTCATCTGAAACTATATCATTTCATTTCATGGATATGACCAAACTAATAATCTAATAAAGCAGGCACATATACTGATACACATACACAGTAAAAGTGATATGACTTTCCATGGACCCTTAACAAACGTAGTTACAGGAAAAGTACATTTTTCTAAGAGCAAAGATGCATATTTTTTTTAACTCAAAAAAATGCATATTGTTCAGGATATAGAAATTTCACTATTGAAGAAGGGCTATGCTTGAAATTCAGATTGACAGAGCCCATAATAACAATAAATGACTCAATCCACCAGGATGGTATATGTTTTGTATGTATAGAATAGAGATCACTTCCGATGTAATCACTGAAAAGAGACAGAACAAACCCATTGTTGTTGTGTAAGATAAGATTATATCAAGACAAAAGAGCATATCTATCATATAGCTTTCCTAACACAACCATGGAAATATATTAACAAGAATTATAGAGTAAATTAGCATTTTTGAACTAAGAAACCAGATAATGGCTGTCACTAAAGGCTACTTTGTCAATCAGCCGGAGAGAACCATTATAATGAGATATCCCTAATGGCTGTCACTAAAGGCTACTTTGTCATTCAGCCGGAGAGAACCATTAGAATCAGATATCCCTACACACCAAATTCAGGCCTTGCAATTGGTTGTAGCACATGGAACACATTGAAATAAACATGTGCCCAAAACAAGGTATATATTTTTAATAAGAATGTATAGCCAATTGGGCAGCTGCATTCTGCAAAAACCGGATAAACTAATATGTATGTGCAACATATCGAGTAAAACAATTTAGAAATATGCAAATCATGATGTGTCTCCATATAGAATAAAGCAAGCACATAAGGCATAGTGGGCATCAATAGGTATGAATAAATGTACCCAAATATACAACCAATTCTTTTACTTGGCATTCGGATTAATTAGTGAGCTCTTTTCCACAAGAACTTGATACTTGGAGCCATGTGAACTGTGGTGGGCATTTTATCAAACACCTAACAAGCAGCTATTGTCCCATACAATACAAACAGCTAAGCATGCAGAGTATATTTTCAAATAACCAGCCCATTAGATCTAATCGATTATGTATCTTTAGTACTTAATTGGAAACCATCAAAGACACAAACCACTCATACCTATATTGCACATGAACTCTAAATCTTTTTGTGGAAAAAAACCTGAGCACATAAATTCAAGAAAAAAAAACCGAGCACATGAGCAGGCAAGGAAGAGAGGGGGTGGGGGGTGGTGTCCTACCTCATGGGGTGATGGAGCATGCATCATCCGGCCACCAATCCAGTCGTCGCAGCTGCCAAAAAGAGTGCAATCCTTAGGGAGGAAAGGATTGTGACAAAAAAACATTTATTTATTTTCCAAAGCATGACACTACTGTACTGAAGTAGAACTAATCATGCTTTTCAGAGATACACAAAGCAGGGCCAGTGATAAGAATAATTTAGTTTTTGCTTTTGGAGGAATATATACACAGAGACATAATGATATGTCAGGCAAGAGCAAGAGTTGAACCAAAGTGAATGAGAAAATTCTAATGCACTAAATCAAGATGCAGGGATCATTGTCTGCCTGAGCAAACAATACAACTGAGAATGAAAAAAAAAAGATCTCAAAGACTATCTATCATTGGAACAAATAGACTATGTTTAAAACCTCTATTATAAGCTAGAGCTGTGAGCTCGTGAGGAGAGGCCCTATATGGTCCCCATCTGAAAAAGTATATTGGTCATTGGAATATCAAAGAATTAAAGCCCATGTTAATCACCAGCTATGGATGATTTCCTGGCAGCAATATTTTAAAATTTCAGGAGATATTGTTGCTGTAAATATTTGCATTTGACACCTCTGAACAGATTTCTGCGTACTTGAGTTTGTAGCCTTGGTGACCTATTTGGAATGAGGAAGAAATACCTCGATTAGGGAAATCGTTTCATATGAACAAATAACGGAAAAAAAAAAACAAAAGAGTTCTGATGGCTCTACTATGAAGCATCATTATACTGAAAATGTTGCATATTGCGATGCCACACACACTTGTTTGCTGTTACCAAATTACTTTGATTGTTTGCATTAACGTAATAACTTTGAAAAGATAATTGAGCTGCTATTTTTTTTAACATTTGGAAAGTATGAACTGAGAGCATGACGACTGAACTGAAAGGCAAAATAATTTTCCTTTTGTCCTGCTAGGTCGCATACACACAACTACTTCTGAAAGAAATAGGAAGTGAAATAGATGGAAAAACCAAATCAGCATGCGTGCGTGGAAACGAAAAAGATTTAGCGAGGCACTATATTAATTCTCGACACTTATAACTATTTAGCAGGCCCAAAATTTACCATTTTGTATAGCCCTAAAGTTTACTATTCTTAGCTTTCTCCATGCATACACTGAAGCAGAGGAATAGTGCTAGCTGAAAGTCTCATCACCTATCTTTACTGTATGGCTTCATTGGTCATCTACGTATGCTTATAGATATTATTTGGGAATGGAAAGTAATTACAAAAATTAGTAAATCAGCAAGGCAATTTCTAAAGTGGCATTGAAAAAAAATCACGTTGCAGTCCAATAATGCAAGCTGGCACTCAAAGTAAAAAGAACTAAACAAGGTTAGGTAGGTGGCAAAAATAAGGATTATTGGACTGCATACTCAAAAGTTGTATACAGCCATTGCAACCATTGCAGACAAACTTCAGTGTTTGAGTTGCTTCAGTTTATCCTTATTGGTGAAGAATCTCATTAAATAGATTCTTCATCAATAAGGAGTTTTAGGAATCCAAAAGACCAAGAGTTGCCAAGGATTTACTAAAAAAACTAAAGTGTACCTTAAATTAGGAAAGAGAATGCATGGGTTTGCTAAGCATAATTGGATTACTTACAAGGCACAAAAGGCAGAACCTCAACTGGTTATCTCGATAGTCAGTTCCAGTAGTAGGACCATACAATTTTGCTCCAGTCTTGCCCCATACCTGGAGTATATGATTGAAATGCAACATTGAAAGATAACCACCTGTGCTTAGGTTATTCAGTAAGCAATCAAGCATGTGATGCATGATGCATCGATAGATTCAACGGGCGTTTTCAAGAAACATAGGATAGGATGATCAACAAAAACACGATCGACTCCTCTTTTGTAGCAGTGGAAGAAGTGAACAGTTTCTACTGTGTCACCAATATTTACCTGTGGAAGTGAAACATATTTCAGTTTTTATAGAATTTAAATATCATTAAGCAGCTTCAAATCAAATGCAAGCTAGAAATACAGAAAAACAAAAATGTATACCTCACAAGGACACTTGTATCCCATGCATCCTTGTATTGACCATAACGAGGAGCTATTGTCATGACCCGATGGTCCCATAGCCTATAAAAAGTTATATACACAATGGATAACATTGTTTTACACAGAACTGTCTATGCAATACAATCTCTAAAGGAAAGAAATAGATATCAACTGCATTAAGCATCATTATAGTATGCAGAAACTATCCTTGAGTAGTTGAGTTATTCTGCTGCTGTGGTTCAATTCAAGGGTGATCAGATATTCTCAATTGGACCTAATTACCAAAGAATTTGGTAATGAACAACTGGTTTGCAAAATGGGCTGAAGCTTTTAAACTTGTGGCTATTGAAAATAGTACAGTGTTCCAAGAATAATTACAGCCAAAGCTGGGGGCAGTCCTCCTACAACATCACCGAGGCCACCAGTTTTACACCATGGGTGCACTTCAGTTGCAACAAATATTATAGTCATCCCAGTAGAACATACTATAGGTGCCCGAGGCTAGTAGTCTTTGGATGAATTCCGTTATTTGTAGCTCTTCTTTTAGCCAGCTTTGTCTTACTTCCCATGGATTGGGAGTGCTTGCTTAAGAACCTAAGTCCACCGTTGCAACATTTTTGGAATTGAGGCATAGTACAGCATCGGCATCAGCAGCTATGAATAAATGGTACCCAAATATACAAACAATTGTTTTGGTGGGCATTTTATCAAACACCTAACAAGCAGTTATCCTCCCATACAATACAAACAGCGAAGTACACATGATATATATTTCAAATAATCAACCCATTACACATGATTATGTATCTTTAGTACTTAATTGAAAACCATCGAAGAAACCACTCATACCTACATGAACTCTGAATCTTTTTGTGGAAAAAAACCTGAGCACATGAACTCCTTTCAGCGATGGTGTCGCTACTCTTTGTGATCTGAGTAAACAATTGATTTAATTTGAAGCCAACAAAATTAGAAAGAAGAAATAGCTCAAAAAAGAAGACCAAGGGGGTGTCCTACCAGTCTACCACGAGGGTGATGGAGCCCGCGTCATCAGGCCACCAATCCAGTCGTCGCAGCTGCCGTGTCGCCGCCGGACAGGCACCTAGGGTTGGTGCTCTTCTGTATGTATCTTGCTGACACCACTGGCACACATCCTCACTGAGGAGAGGGAGGACGGAGGGGGAGGAGGACGCCATGGCTCTGGGGAGGAGGAGGACGTCCGCGGTGGCACAGGCCGCTCGCGCCGCCTGGGCACGTCGGGCCCCTAGGGTTTCCTGTAGCAGAACACAGCACGCGGAGGGGTGAGAGGAGGCTTGCCGTGGGACGGGGGTGGAGGGCGGCGCTGGGGGGAGGAGGAGGCTATCGGGGAGGAGGGGCACCGCTGCCGTGGGGGCTCACGCCGGCGACCGCCGCGCGTCGGAGAGAGCGAGACGAGAGAGCGGGTGGAGGAGGACGGGGAAGAGAGAGGAGGAGGAGCGGTGCCTCTTCATTTTTTTTTTTTTTTTTTTTTTTTGCTGAATGAAGGCCGCGCTATATATTCAGTGAGGGTGGCGGGGGTTTTTCTGAAAAAACGCGAGGCGGGCGGGTAAATAAAAAATAACCGCAAATTCAGAATTTTTCCTTGTTCGGGTGTACTCCCTCCGTCCAAAAAATAAACGGCGTTTTTGGGTTTTCCACAAAGTTTGACTCGATTTGTAAAAAATACGTAGAAGATTTAAATCTCCAAATAAATTTGTTAAAAAACTAGATCAAAAGATCTTTCCAATGATACTAATTATATAATATAAATATTAATCCTATTTTAATATATAATTGCTTAGGTAGATGTTTTTAAAACGTCATTTATTTTGGGACGGAGGGAGTAGGAGGTAGGGTAATATGAGGGGTAAATGGTAAAAAGTCAAAACTAAGTTACTTTTACTGGGAGTTTGTAGGGACCGCGACGCGATCTGTTCAAATGGTAAGGTTTTTTTTGCAAAATTCACACAGCCAATAAGAGAAATTGGAACGACGTGGATGGCCTCATCGAGGGAGAACTCGTAGGGAGTCAGCAGTCTCGAATGACTTATATATCACGCGATGTTGCATGCCGAAGTTTTACTTAGAACAAAAGGTGCGAGACTAATAAACTTCACCACCAGGAATCGGGTTTTTCGCCGATTCGGTAGTGCTTGGCATAGGCAAAACGCGAGTGTAAAAGCCGATGAAGGCACGTCCGGATGCCGCCATGGTCGTCTTCATCTCATCTCGATCTCTTGGTACAAATTTTGGCCTTGCGCTCCTCCACCGGATTGCTACGGGAGAGAATTGCAACTTGATCGGCGAGGGTGTCGAGGCGCATGGTGAAGGTGGAGAACTTGTCGGACGGGTCCTTCACCATCTTCTTCGTGTCGGCGTCCATGGTGGTGGGTGGATCGTAGTGGTCTCCGGATACTAGCCGTCATTAAACCCGGATCGCTACCGCGGTGACGCGTGGCCAACGAGCCCGCGAGGGGGGGCGGCGACGGGGCGGGGTAAGCGGCGGCGGCGGTGGTGGGCACGTCTTGCGGCGGGATAGGGGGGCGGCGGGCCGGAGAGTAGAGGAAGGGAAAATTGATCTTTATTGCTTGCCCCAAAAGAGATTACATGCTCCCTATTTATATGGCCCTCCTATGGGACTTGTAATCCAAGTAATCTCTAATAAAAGTTTCCTTATAAACCGGAACCTCTCTTAAAAGCAATCCTATTTATTTCCTAATAAGAGATTTCCTTATAGATTGAAATATCTCTTTCACACAAAATCGCATAAAGATAATCCTAATCGAAACCAACCAAACTCTTTCCTATCTTGACTTAACTTGACTTCCAAGCAAAGACAGACTCGATGATGACGATGACTGGCGGCGGTCCTCCCTCCCCTCTTGGGCTTTTGTGGTAATTTGGGCCTTCTAAGCGCACCCATGGCTGGCCCGGATCCGTTATGTGACACCTTCCAATATGTTGCCATCCAAGACAACTACAATTACTTTAATTTAGCTTTACAAAAATGTAATATGTTTCCAAACTTATACACTCCAATTGTAGTGTCCAATATTTTCAAATGTCCCAAGCCTCTAGTACAGAGTATTTGACTTTGGCAAGGCGTGGCGCTCATGCGAACACAATCATGGAGTGGACGGGCAGACAAGGTTGTTCTTCAAATGGTTTTCTTTGCCACTGATAAACCAACTAATGTTAATTTGTTGTGAGAGAAAAAAGTTATACTATGTTTGATAAGCCTGATTGATAAGTTCAAGTGAACATAGAAATTGGGCATGGGGTGGGATAACACCGGCTAAGCATCTGGATGAACCGAGGCTAAAATAAGAGAGAAATAGAGAGAGAAAATCTACTACACCTATATAGACAAACCCCACTAAAGAAATTATCTGCGATCTCGTGAAGCCACGTCATCAAAGGGTCTCACAAGTTACTAAACTCAAAAATCAAGAGTCATCCATAGCCAAGCATACATGGTTCTTTTCTCCACATGCGCTGTGCCACTATTAATCTCCACCCGTATTCTCCCACTAACCTCTTTTTTTTGAGAATGCTCCCACTAACCTCTTCTGCTCCACTTGCCATAACAAACCCTACTAAGGGAATTCTCTGCGATCTCATGAAGCCACATCATCAAAGGGTTCCACAAATCACTAAGCTCAAAAATCAAGAGTCATCCATAGCCAAGCATGCATGATTCTTTTCTCCACATGCGTTGTGCCACTATTAATCTCCACCCGTATTCTCCCACTGACCTCTTCTGCTCCACTTGCCATAATTAGTTTTTTGCATGCAAATAAGAACGAAATAAACGGAGTAGTTTGAGCGGTCGTACTTAACTCTAGAAATGAACCATGGTTACCCCATGTCCATATAAAATATACATGTAACATCACCCATGTCACCATGTGCTTTAGCCTAGCTCTCCACATCCCTCGTCGCCTCCTTCCGATCCATTCCCCGGCCACATCATGTCACACTCCTCTTCCAACTACCCTTTTTCTAATATGCTCATGTTCACAGGACAAGCTTCTATGTATTATGTCGTTGCTCTGATCCACATGTTTGTGGAATAGTGGACTAAGTCTGATCTGACTCTTCTGTTCGGTGATGCTACCAGTGATGAGAGTTGTTTGTGTACGTAAATTGGATGGTTGATAGATTATGCTTCGTTCTTCATAGTAGCCCGGCCATCATGTATGTTATGTGATGCACTATTGATCAGTAAGTTCTTTCGACTGCACTTCTAACTAAAACTGCAATGTTTGCCCCTCAAATAAATATATCTACTATGTTGCAGCAATATAAATAGCCATAACAATACTTTCTATCCTCATGCCCCACAGCAACGCGCGGGTAATTCACCTAGCATAAATAAATGAATGAGACGGGAAGAAAAGAGAAGATATTAAAAAAAATTATTATATTATTCGATTCAATCGAAGTCGAAACATTTACCAAAATAGTTTCGGCTCCACTAGATCAGCTAAAGTGAAAAAAAAAGGAGCTAATGTTATGCCAAAGTGAGAGAGAAAAAAAGCTTTAAGACCCAACAGTTGGGCCACCACCAGTTGCCTGGAGAGCGCCCCTTCTCTACACTCTCGCCCGCTGCTTTAGCCTTCCAGTTGAAGCGTCCCCCAATCCCCAGACCCTATGACGCCGCCGTCCCCCGCGGTTGAGGGATCCGACGTGCCAACAACGGAGAACTATGTGCAAGTAGACAATGTAGCGGGACGATCGTCGGGTCATGAGGTGCTCGGTGGAGCTAGGGTTTCGTCGAGCACGGCGGCGGCGGCGGAGACGAGGCCCAGGCCCACGCCCACCTGCAGCGTGTGTACGGAGCCCTGGTCCTCCGGCGGCGCGCATCGCATCCGGTGAGTGGGTTCGCTGCGAATGTACATTTCTCTTCTGCGATTGCATTAGATCGATTGTTTTTAAAAAGCCCTCTCTCTACAAAAACCCCAAATCTACCTCAAAAACAGCGATGGTGAGATGCACTGGGGTCATAATGAGAAAGAAGAAATTCTGTACAATCATTTCCTGGGAGTTAAGGCAGTAGAATGGACCGCCGTCGCACATTAGTTTGGGACAATCTGGGATTCACCTCGCTGGATGAGCCAGACCTCGACAGGCCGTTCACATTAGAGGAGATCAAACACACTATTGACGAGATGCCGGGAGAGAAGGCCCCGGGGCCGGATGGATTCACAGGATTGTTCTATAAGAAGTGCTGGGAGATCATTAAACTTGACCTTCTACTGGCCATGGAAGCTTTTCATGATCTAAGAGCTGGACCCATGTGGCTACTCAATGGAGCAAACATCACCCTCATTCCAAAAAAGGAGATTGCCGAGCACCCAAAAGATTTTAGACCAATAAGCCTCATCCACTCCTTTGGAAAGCTTGTCACCAAAACATTGGCTCTGAGATTGGCCCCACATATTGATAGACTCATATCAAAGGCTCAAAGCGCCTTCATCAAACGAAGGTGTATTCAGGACAACTTTCTCTATGTCAGAAATTTAGCACGGGCATATCATAGAAAGAAGAAGCTGGCTTTGCTATTCAAATTGGACATTTCCAAAGCCTTTGACACGGTGTCATGGGAATATTTGCTGGAGTTGCTTGCCAACAGGGGTTTCAGTGCTCGATGGAGAGAGTGGCTGTCCACCATCTTTAAATCCACTCACTCAACAGTGCTGCTCAACGGTACAGAGGGGAAGCAAATTAAACATGCCAGAGGACTACTCCAAGGTGACCCGTTGTCCCCATTCCTTTTCATTTTAGCCATTGACACCTTGCATAATATCCTGGAGACGGCAACGGCAAATGGGACTCTATCACGTCTTCGAGGTAGGGAGGCCAAGCTGAGATTGTCCCTCTACGCGGATGACGCTGTCATTTTCCTCAACCCAATCAAAGAGGAGGTTTTAGCTCTGTTTAGGATCCTTGAGCAGTTTGGGGCTGCCACAGGCCTTCGGCTAAACATTGACAAATGCATGGTTGCCCCAATACGATGCACTGGCCTGGATTTGGATGCTGTTCTTGAGGGGTTTCGGGGCACCAGATCAGGCTTCCCAATCACATATTTGGGTCTGCCGTTATGTCTGGGTAGACTGAAACTAGCCCATGTTCAAACATTTGTTGATAAATCAAGAAGTTGGTTGTCGGTTTGGCAAGGACGGCTGATGAACCCGGCTGGGAGGCGAGAACTGGTCCGGTCGGTCCTAAGTGCAATCCCAATATACCTACTGACATCGCTGAGGGCACCAAAATAGTTTATCTTGGAAATTGATAAACAAAGAAGAAGCTTCCTTTGGGACGGTGACTCTGAAATCACAGGCTGAAAATGTAAAGTTGCATGGATAAACGTCTCTAAACCAACGGAGTACGGTGGCCTGGGCGTCATCGACTTGGAAAGATTCAGCCGTGCTCTCAGGTTGAGATGGTTATGGTTCCTTTGGACGCGACCGGAATGCCCTTGGGTTGGCACACAGCCACCGGTGGATGAGACCGACATTGCGCTATTCAACACAGCTACCGTGGTGAAAGTTGGAAACGGGAAGAAGGCTTCCTTTTGGCTTTCTAGTTGGATTGATGGACAAACCCCGGCGAGCATATGCCCAAATCTCTACATGCACAGCAAACGGAAGAATAGAACAGTCAAGGACGCGATCACTGCAAATAATTGGGTCAAAGACATCTCCCACAACCTCACCCATGACCTGTTGCATGACTTCTTCAGACTCTGGTCGGCAATTGAGGAAACCAACCTGAACTTGGCAAATGAGGAAGAGGATTCCATCATATGGACTCTCGATAGCTCGGGACAGTACTCGGCACGATCAGCTTACAACATTCAGTTCGCAGGCCATGTAAAATCTATGTTCCCAACCTTAATTTGGAGAGCCTGGGCGCCCCCAAAATGTAAGTTCTTCATGTGGCTGCTATTGCAAGATCGACTGTGGACGGCGGCGAGATTACAGCAGCGGCATTGGAAGAACGACTACTTCTGTGCTTTCTGTGTGAGGAACCTGGAGACGGTACATCACCTATTCTTCGAGTGTCCGTTTTCCTTGCACATCTGGGGACTAGTGGCAGCATGGAGCAGATCGCCGAGCCTCCTTCCACCTACAGAGTGCTGGGATTGGCATCTGAATGACATATTCATCCACATCATACAGGGCGGCAAGAAGGAGCATACGCTGGCCATCCTCACCCTTTGGTGTCTCTGGATACATAGGAACGAATCGGTGTTTAGAGGAAACAGAAGGACAGCTCCAACCCTGATGCGTGAGATTAAAGAGCTGGCTTCGCAATGGGCTTTAGGGGGGTGCAAAGTGCTCCTAGCACCTCAGGTCGATAGGAACATTAGTGAGTAGTTGCTTAGTGTGTTAGGCCCCATCCTTTGCCTAGGCAAGGTGGGGATGCGCCTCTCGCGCGTGTAACTTTGACTGTCTGCTGCTTCCCTTATTTTAATCAAAGCCGGAATATTCCGGATCTTTTAAAAAAAAAAAGTTGGTACTTGGTTGTAGTATGCGTGGTTGCAATTGCATAGCTAATATATTTTGTTTTTGACTAAAAAAACTGTGTATGTTGGCGACTCAAATAGAGTTACATGCATCGGGGGATCTATCCCCACACTTTTTGGGCGCATATACAAAGTAAAGTTTCATGTCTCTGTATCACCCCAAATTAGAGGATGGAGATAATGAAACCTCCAATTTTGACTAGACACATCCATTTTCATATAACAAGTAAATATAGGACATGTCTGTGGCTGATGATTACGAAAAAAACTCGTCATCACCAGGTTGTGGAGCTAGCATCATGTCTGATAATCAGGCCAAACAGTGTTTAATTTCCTCCCCTTCTACTCTTGAAATGTACCATGAAATTGTCAGGCAAAACTGTGTAACAGGTCACCAAACTGGCGCATTTTTATTTCTTCTTAGTAGTATATAAAACCTTGTGTTGGAAATAGATGATTGTTGAGAATTTCAGACTGTAACCTATTACATGCAGCTGCATTCCCTGTGGGCATGTATATGGCAGGTCGTGCCTGGAGAAATGGCTGGGTGCTTGCGGTAACACAAGTGCAAAGGTACCATATATATATATGCTTCGAAATTCATGTTACTGTAGTTTTGGAATTATATCGATTGCTGCCAGAGCCATGTGCCTATGTACACCATCGTAATTGAAAACTTATCCGTACATAATCGTTCTTTATTTCCAGTGACCCCAGTGCAATGCTGGCTTTGAACACGAACACATTATCAACATCTACGCCCCGGGAGATCTGTTTGATGGTTGCTCCCGTATGCAGGTTCCTTTTTGTCCATTGTTCTCGAATTAATTTCTTTTCAGTTGCATGATCTTAAACAGCTAGCCAGTCCTTGTCTAAAATTGTGCGGTTTCAAATAGTAAAGCTCTGGCTGGGAGGCTAATTAGTAGAAACAATGCAACCTGTATTACGGTTGTATATGATTAGAATTGGCCCTTTTTTTTATGTTGATTGTTCAGTATGTCTCACGAGTTGCTGATATGCTCAATCAATCAGGAAGAAGAAGAGCATCATTCTAAGATTGTCGAGTTCAAAGCAGGTTTCACAGAGTTGCTTGTGCAGAATCTGATTCAAAACAAGTTGGAGTTTGAACCGCTACTTCAGCCTGATGGTGACATTCTTCAGGGTATACATATGCTCCAGTCAATGTTGGATTCGAGATCAAGACGTTATCTTGATCTAGTTCGGTTGGTGTCTCGGTACCTGAATGGACTTGGGGAAGTTGATCCTGAATGATTGGAGGCATGCACGCCTGTTAGCTTATGGGCAAACTCCTACAGAACAGTTAGATGATGATGCTGGCAAGCTGAGCAGTCAGTTGCCTTTTGCAGGACCTATATAGCATAGTCGCATGGACTGTATATTTATATGTATGTTTTCATCGTTGCCTGATCGCTTGTCTTGAATAAACTGTTGGCTAGCTGGTAGGCAACATTGACTTTTCCCGTGTGGCAATGCGGGGGCTCCGCTATGTACTCGTATGCCCCATTTTCCATCCCAAGGAGTGCTTTTGGATTCAGATTGTTGTGATTTATTGGGTTACTAGTGATCGATGCTTATATGTAGTAGAGTAGCCATATGCATCAGTCGATGCAGAAGCTGGAATATCAATATATTCCCTTTTCTAAAAAATGTAGTAGAGTAGCATATGATCTACCTGTCGGGACCTGAGGTTGATTATTTGGCTGTATGTATGTTGGTTAAAACATGAGCTTGTGTTTGCTTTATCTTCTCTCTCATAGAATACTATTAAATCAGCCGTTAGTAGAACATGCTTGTCTCGCATTTGAACCTGATAGGCAGATAGGCTGTGTGGGCCGCATCCCATTGTGTATGTCTAATAACTAGTTGGTACTCTACTCCTTTGGTCCTGTTACAGTATTTTTACTTGTCCTATATGAGTTGAATTATTATAAGTTTTACCAACTTTATAGACAAGAGTATTGATTTCTATCATATCGAAAAGGTAAATTATGGAACGAAATACATTTCATCATGTTCATGTATCTGATGATATTGTAACTAGTTTGTTTTTTCATCATGAATCCTCGAGTATGTTTTTTCTAGAGTTTTTGTCAAATTTAGAATCGTTGATTTATTATGGCGATCCATCGGGAGAGTATGTGGTAAGTCACTGATGCAGCGTGGACGTTGCGGAGGAAAATCGGAAGCAAACCGGCTGAAACAAATTAAACAGGGCCAACTTTGGGCACTTGGCGTAGCACAGGCAAGTGTAGAGCTTTGAATCGAAATTTAAGCAAAACTCGCCCCTTGTCATAAAAATCACAAAAGTAATATTAAAATAAAATTATCTTTTTTCCAAAACCCTGATTGGGATTTATTCATGCCCTCCTTAGCAGTAAAGGAAAGGTCAACAAGCTGGATCACTGGCAGACGTGCGTAAGTAAGCAACAGTAGCAATCATGGGCGTCGTCACCACAGGCCTTGGCTACGCAAAATGTCACCGTGAACTTGCTCTCATCTCCTAGCTAGTGTTGTAGTATTGCGACTCTTTGTCCTCAAGCAAGTGAGGACGACCCACAGCATCCAGGAAGATCATCAGCACATAGTAACAATTGAGAGTAAAAATAAGAGACAATGCTACTTACACAAGCGTCGTCGCCGACGATGCAGCGAGGAACATCATGCACCCCAAACCTCCATACCTGTTATTCATATTGGATCGGGAGTCAACCTAGTAGCTAGGGAGGATCGGTAGCATAGTCTTTGTATTTGGATTTGGTTTTCTTCCTCTTAATGAAAAAACGGGTGAATGACCCGATCGAGAAAAAAAGGGAGGATCGGTAGCACGTACCTACTATATCTGATGATGGCCGCAAAGAAATTAGCTTGTGTGCATGCGCGTGAGAAAATAAAACACGTACGCCCGCGTGCAATTATGATTTCCTTTCCTTAATCGCCCCGTGTTTCCTTAATTTCTTTTACCATGAGAAAACTAATAACGTCTGCTCCCGTTCGCGCCCACGTACTACTGGATCGTCTCCTCGGCAATCTCAGCAGCTCTATGCGTGCGTGGTGGTGAGGTCCTTTAAAAATAAATAAATAAATAAATAATAGTTCGATGGCGAAATTCCAAGGCCCAATTTGGGTCCAAAAGACCCGTGGTTTGTGGGAACAGACAGGCCCATGACGTTTCGGTTTCGGGCACCTTCTCCTCTTCCCTCGTGTCCCTCCCCTCCCCTCGTCTCGTTGTCTTTTCGCGGGAGGCTTCGCCAAAGCAATAGTAGTAGAGGAGAAAATCTCGCCGGAACGCAATGCCGTTGCCGTGGCCCTACAGCGAAATCGATCCCTACGACATCGACGCGTACCACGACGCGGTGTACGAAGAGATGGCCATGCGGGGAGGGCCGATGCCGGAGGAGTACGGAGGGGATGATAGCGGCGCCGAAGGATCCAGCGCTGACGAGGAAGAGGAAGACGAAGACGAAGACGATGAGGAAGAGGATGAAGAAGACGAGGACGATGAGGAGGAGGAGGAGGAGCCGGAGCCGGAGAGGCTACAGTTGGTCACTGGCGATTGCGGGCCGCCCCCACGAGCTAGGGTTTCCGGGGCGGTGGCGGAGGCCGGCGCCGCGGTGGAGAGCGCCAACACGGCCACCTGCCCCGTCTGTATGGACCCGTGGACCTCCCAAGGTCCGCATCGCATCAGGTGACCGATGCATCTTTCGCTCTTTTGGTGGTATCTCTTCTGGAAATAATGTCTGATAAAATTCAGAGGAACTAATGTCTGACGTGAGTAAAATTCAGAGGAATGACAAAGTAAAGTTCAGACGAATGACAACCCGTTGCTCATTAATGATTGATCCACAGAACATGGATACAAATGGCTACGCCTTCTGTGCTTTTGCCTTTTCAATTTCTAGCAAGATGCAATACAATTGAATATTCTCAGAGAATGTAGCACTGCAATAAAAATAAATAAAATACTGTTCTCCCCATTCCACGTTGTAAATCGTTTTAGCCTTTTGTCCTAAGTTAAATTTGTCTAGTTTTGACCAAGTTTATAGAGAAACATAGTGACATTTACAGTATCACGGTAAATCCACTTTCATGCTGCATCAACTGAATCTAGTTTCATATTGTACTTGTTTGTGCAGTTTTCTATAAACTTGGCCAAATCAAAATTAAAATTGTCTACTTAGGACAGTCTAAAACAACTTGCAATTTGGAAAGAGGGGGAGTATTTTCTTCAACTTCAGTTGGTGTTTCATATAATACAATCTCATCCTGCCTTGAATGCTCAATGATACCACCTGAAACGCCTTACTCTCTGACATTCTCTGCAGTTGTATCCCATGTGGGCATGTTTATGGGAGATCTTGCCTAGAGAAGTGGGTAACCCAGCTGGAACCGAAGGGGCGACGGTGTGTTTGCTAGAGGGCTATCTAATTACGTACATCATGGTTCCATCTGCAGGAGATATCATTCTCCGTGATTTGAAGTTTCCCCTTTCTTCTCATATTTCAGTGCCCTCAGTGTGGCATAAGGTTTAAACAGAAGGACATAATCAATCTCTATGCACCAGAGGTTGCCATTCCTAATAGTAAACTTGAGAAGGTTAGATTGGTTATTTTACTGTTTCTTTCTGCAAATTTTATTGGTTGTGAACTAAAGCTGGTTTCAACTCTTCAGGAAATTTCAGATTTAAGAGAGGAATTAGGTTCTCTGAAAAAGAAGGTATTTAACCTCATTAATGCATTTATGTGGTTCTTTAGCTTCTAGATGTACATTCCTTCTTTAGCTTCTAGTATTTATACTAATTTTTTCAACTTGTGTGTTTTCTTGCCGGAAGGTTCTGCGCCATGATAAAATGCTTGATGAGATGACCAAGGTTTGTCTAGGCTGCCTGTTCCTCTGTTCACATTATAAATATGCTTGTTGTCACTTCAGCTAGAAATTTATGCTGTCATTTAACTGTGAACTTTGCCTTGCACTTTCAGAGGCAGATTGATGGTGGTAGCTCAAAGAGACAGGTAAGGATAGTTAATTTTCTATTGATTAATCATTGTAAAGTATTTTACTTAAATATTCTTTGGTTACTCTGTAAAGAAAGTGGCTGGGCACTCATATGAAGCCGCAAATCTGGAGCTATCTACCCCAAGCACAATAAATTTTAGCTTACAGGTAACCATATAGGAACTTTCCCATCACTCTCATGAAATATCTCACTCTGACATTGTCATATCTCAAACTCGTGTATTTGAATGTTTGTGAGGTTCCACTTTGTGGCTTCATTAGAGAGTAATTGCGAGTACCTTGAATTGATGCAACTATGGAAAATAGTTAAATAAAACTAAGTATCCGACTTCAAGGATTTATAGGGCCACTGCCTTTGGGATTATTTAATTGTTTGAACCGTGCCACCCCCCCTCAAAAAAAAAAAAAAAAGAAATATATATTTCTTATCCCATTGTCAATGAATACTCATTCCTTTTTTTATCCTAAGTTAAATTGATGACATTGTTTCATATGTCAAAAATGTTTTTGCAGAATGAATTACCTGTGGATGGAGCTCGAGTCATCAGCATAGACGCATCTAACAAAGTAATACTTGTTTCTGGAAGGGCAACTGCTATAGCTGCTGAATATGTTTTTACCAAGGTATACAATTCAAAGTTAATGCAATGTCGGATGAACTGTGGTGCCTATTGCCTTATTTATTCTTATCACATTTAGATTTACATCATTCACTCTATTGTTTTTTAATTCCAATAGATTAGCATGGAGTCCAACCATGAAGTATGCAAAATCCATCTTCCTCACGATACCAAAGCTGTTAGGGACATGTGTATCCTGCCTGATGGCTCTGCTCTTTTTGCATCAGTAGGAAAGAGGCTATCACTTCTCAGGTTTGTGCTTATTTTTGTGGAAGTTGTGGTTCCTAATGTGTTTCCCTAATTGCCTGATACTGTGTTTCACCTTAGTTCTTTCTAACACTTCCTATAATGTATTTTGGAATCAGGGAAACTGACAGCATTGTTCTTAAATGGGATTTGCCGGTAATTATCTCAACTTGCTTTTAAACACTTGCACCTAATGCTATTGTCTCCCTTTTATTGTTCCAAGAAGGCCCCTGTAAAATATGTTGTACAATAAATAAATGAGTAAACATACCGCCTCAAAATTTGACTCATGTGACCTGTAAAATCTACAACAAATATACTGCCTCAAAAATTTGACTCATGTGACCTGTAAAATCGACAGCAGAATAATCATATGGGAGTACGGTAGTACGCTGGTTGAGACCTCTCCTACCATCTTTGCTTTGCTTTGAAATTAAAGGTCTACCTTTTTTTTTCTGCAGTGAACCTCACTGGATGAAACTTTGAATAGTAAAATTAGGTGACAACATATACAGATATTGTGCCTATTTTGATATTTCTATGATAATACTGTGCAGGCTCCTGGTTGGTCATGTGCAGTAGATGCGTCTGATTCACGTCGTATTTATGCTGGATTGCAGGTTAATCCTTCGATATCTCATCTGAAGCGTTATTGATGTGCTTGCAATGTGTTATATGAATTAGTTTGTTGATCTATGCAGAACGGCATGGTTTTGGTATTTGATACCCGTCAGACTGCAAGACCCTTGCATTCTATGGTGGGGCTATCCACAAATCCGGTTCATACCCTCCACTCTGTCATTGATAATGGTGGTTCCAGCAAGGTTCTTTCAGCCTCTGCTATAGGTCCTTGCATGTGGGATTTCAATAACGATCAAAGCAGGTATTTGAGGCAGTAAAGTTTGATAGCACAGTATTATGCAGTTCTTAATGACAGACGTTTTTTTGTTTCTTTCTAGAACTGCATTTTTTGTTTTTCAGATCCATGAAAATTTGTTGAGATTCTGAGTACTTGTTTGTGGTTCTGCTGTGTCAGGCCATATTTGCTTACTGGGATGGGAGATCAGCATGTATGCATTTCTCTTGCATGTGCCGCTCCATCAAGTGACCCCTTGGTGGCTTCCTTCCGGCCCAAAGTTGATACGTCAGTAGATGTGGCTGCCGCGTCCCAAGTTTATCTATCACAAACGCCTACACGATCTGGTTCGGGGAAATTAGGGGGCAGCACACCCTTATGAGGAGGACGGGTAACATGTGCTTCACTGAAGGCCCGACATGGCATGCCAGCGTGAGCGAGTCACGCATGGCGAAATCGGCAATCATACCTTACGGCAACAACCAGCATCTCTTCGCCTACGGGGACGAGTCCCTGCGTGGGATCCGGACCTGGCAACTGCCTTTGTTTGAGATGCATGCCGATCTCTGCGCCCACCGGGAGCCGATCCTTGATTTAAGGTATGCTGAAGCTGAAAGTCGAGGTGGAGGGAGGTACCTTGGATGCTTAAGCGAGAAGCTGCAGGTCTTCAGAGTTGTTTAATTAATTAGGTAGCACCCAGGGAGCAGAGCATGTAGCTGGCCTATTTGGTTTTTACTTTTGGGAGCCCAGCTAATGGCTAGGTAACATAACTTCCATAGGACGTGCTAGTTTGTAGTGCAGTGCAGAAGGAAGCGTTTTGATGTGTATATATGGGTGCGGCTGAGAGGACTGGTTTGGCTCGCTGTGGATCTGCGTGTGTTACGCTTGAGTCTGTGTATATATACTTGGCTGTTTAATTATGATGAAGATGAAGCTGTCAGCGCTAAAATTTGTGAGCATGGATCAAAAGCAGTGATGAAATTTTGTCGCAACTAATATTAGACGAGGTATAGCTGAATGCATGATACAAAACTAGCTGTGATGAAATTCTGTCGCTATGTCTCAACTAAATTTAGATGAGGAAATGAAATCATTGCTGAATGCATGGTGCTGCTGGCTTGTTACTGACCGGCGTCTCAATCCTTTCAAAGGGAAGCCGGCACGCATATACATCTGCAGGCATGTTTAACAATATTACAATGTTAGTTGATGCAGCGTAGCATAGCAAGTTTAACAATTACAGTGTTCATTGGAGGATCTAATATATACTCCAGGGAGCACGGTGGCCTTGATATTTCCGGGAGGCAGCCGGTAGCAGCGCGACCTGCGCTTGCGCAGCAGCAGATCCCCATTACTAGTCATGGTGAGGTGGACCGCCGTGATGGCGAGAAGCATGCGTTTGCCACGGTCCCGGTAGGGGCTGGACCATGAGATGCAGAGGTAGGCGAGGCCCCCAAGGTTGAAGTAGAAATAGTCTTGCTCGGGAGAGTAGCCCTCATCCTCGGTGGCCCCCAAGGTTCCAGTGCTGCCGGATCACCGGGGCCTCGCCGGAAATATCAAGCCCTCAGCGTGGTGGTCATCCTCATCGGAGAAGAGACGCTTCACGTCGAACCTGAAGACGAGGCAGCCCACATGGAGATCGAACACGGATACCAGCACGCTGCTGTTGCGGCGGCGTGGTGCCATCTAAATTTGTTTCGTTTTTGCTAGCTTTTTTGAACGCCTTGACTTGATGATGTGTAGCGATGAAACGCCCCCGCCCGTGTGTACAGATAGCCAAGGAACCGAGTCGGTGCGTATTTTCATTATGGAAATGTGTTCACAAATAAAATATAGAAATATGAGTAGGGCGACTTGTATATTGCATACGGAGTACTACGCCAGCTGGACAAATGCAGATTGCAGCACATCATGCAAACCAGGAGTATATTATTAGCTCTCTCTCTCTCTCTCCCTCTCTGAGAATCAAGATCATCTATACATATCGAAATCAAATCTTGTTTGTTTTCATGTGTATCAACGTACGGTCTTCATTGGAAGACCCATGGTGATGAGGCGGCTCTTCCTGGACCTCAATCCAAAGAGTCCCTTAATTCGAGACCGGCCCACTACTCTCGAGTCTCGAGTGACCAGCTTACCACTTGATTTCATCTGCAGGCCTTAATTGGCCTTGTATGAAGATCCACGTTTTCGTTTTGGTTAACACAACATTTCTTTAATATAAGCATGTTTCTTTGTAAGCACCAAGCCATTTATCAAGTGATCAACATAATAAACAAGTTTTCAAATCCCTTGTAAACACGTACTAGGGCTAACTCCGAAGCATTCAAAGAATAATTAAGATGTACTCGGCTAATATAATATAATTGCTAGATAAGATAACAAGATATAATAGACATGTTCCCTTTTTTAGATAAAAAAAAAAAATTACATTACATGTATAGATCCAGACTTGTGCATCTGCAACTCATCATAAATAAATTACTCACCACACACTCATTCCTCAACCACCAATGAACAATTTTAGAATGGTATACGTAGGGCGGCTTCATCGCACGCCTCCATTGCCGCTCAATTACTACTAGTAACCACGTATACCAACACGTATTCGATCTAGGTGTATTAATTATTTACGCCTTTAATTAGGTACGTACGGTGCTTAATCTTAACCAGCTAGCTAGCGCCGTACGAATCAGCACTCTGGGTATAAGGAGCGATCCTTGGTGTAATCCTGGCAGTAGTAGTAGACCATGGACCTCTGCTGCGCCCAGCTCATGGCGTCCTGCTGCTGCACGCTGAGCCCAGCGCCGGCGGGGACGCCGGCACGGGTCGGCACCCCGCAGGCGCGGCGGCCTCGCATCCGGCGGTCCTGAACCCGCGGAATCCCGCCAGGAAGGGCTGGTAGCGGTAGTCGGCCCTGTAGCGGCCGCCGTCGGTGGCCCAGTCGGAGGCGTCCCAGATGGAGCCGTACGCCCACATCTCGCGGTTCGGGAACAACGCCGCCGCGTAGCGCCTGATGGGGACGTCGTCGACGAGGAAGACGATCTCGTCGGGGTTCCACAGGATGGCGTAGTGGTGGAAGTCGGCGGTGGGGTCGAACCAGAGGTGGAACCGCATCTCCCGCCCCACCAGGCGCGCGCCGTCGCCGGTGCCCCGCACGTACACGTTGGTCTGCAGCGTGTAGGGCTCCCCGGCACCGTGCCCAGCAGCTCCATGTCGATCTCGTCGTGCTTCCCCGGGTACACCTCGTTGTTCGACAGCTGCGCGCACCATATATTACTTGTTTGCATTATTAATTTGTTGCATGATCGAAGCATACACGGTAGCCGGGTGATCGTACGTAGAAGGCGGTGTTGACGCCGGCGGTGTAGCCCGGCTGGACCTTGATGGAGACGCCGAAGTAGCCGTTCCGGTACGAGCGCTTCGACTTGAATCCGCTGCCTGTGCACACATGCATACGGTGATCATCAACGAGACAAGCGCCAACTGCTAACAACAGCGACTGGGCACTGACCTGAGGTGCGGTCCATCAAGAGCGTGAGCGCCATCTTGTCCTGCGACACCGTCTGGTGCTGCGGCCCCCACAGGTTGTCGTAGTCCTCGGAGAAGGCCATGGACCTCACCGTGGCGCTCGGGAAGTAGCCCGGCGACGGCTGCGCCAGCACCGCCGCTGGTGGATGCTGGACGAGCAACAGCATCACCACCACCACAGCAATGGCGGGCGGCAGCGCCTGGCGGCGTGCAAGGAGATTCCTCTCAAACATCATATATATCTCGCAACCAAGATCGAGCTGCTTTTGCTTGCTCACAGAGCAATATATATGCAACAGAGGTTGCTGTGCTGCTTCGATTCGATCTGCTGCTGCATGGGTGCCAATATATAGAGTCCCAGGGAATGGAAGCGGTTGATGATGCGTGCGTGTGGAGGTTATGTAACTAACTAACCAACAGGAGACACTCATGATTGCATTGCATTGCTCTCAAAATCTACACTAGTGTACGTCACTGCAAGGCCAACCGGAGTAGAGTACGTCCGTCCTGGAGGCAAAAAGAAAAGGACAAGATGTACAGTAACGAGACACTGTGATCTCAACTACCGCGAAGACTTGTGTTTTGGAAACCGACGACACAACCACAGGGCTACAAACAATGACAGTTTCGACCTATATATGCATGCACCTTCTTCATCTCAATTTGAGGGATCTGCCATTCTGCCTGATTATCCGGACTGCATATGCATATATCTGCATTTCATTTCTGCAGTCAGGTAATATATTCATGGTGCATTCAGAGGCAACCAACACCGTGCACACACATGCATCCATGCATGTTTTCTGCATTTCTCTGATTGCCGAATTGAAATTGATTTTGCTACTGCTGGTTGTTTGATTCATGACCTTAAAATTTCACTCTGATTTAATTTCGCCTGCTCTATGCTACTCAACTTACCTACTCCCAGGTCTCCACTTAAACACCCAACTAAAAAAACAAATAACCCCCTCTCCTTGAACTTTGCTACATATATAGTACTCTAATCGATCCCTGCTGCTTCGATCTCATAAAAGAAATAGGTGTTGATCAGCATTCAACACTTATTATTACAGGATCTATCTGGCCGGTGGGTAGCCTAGAGCCTTACTTAATCTGCCTAATTAAGTAAAACGATCGATCTGATCGATCCACTAACGGCAACTAACTGAATTCTTCATATATACGCAACAGTGACTTGATGCTGATGACAGGAATGAGCAGCAGATAGCAGTATATGTGCTTGCAGTGCAGAGACTTTTCTTGTTCAGTTTGTATAGTTGCGTGCAATCAACCGTTGCATTCCAACTACAACTCCAGGGCGCGTTGCGTGCGTCGCGTCTATCGTCTGAAATTCTGAATTGCATGCATGCCCTATATATCCATCGCATCTGTCATCAGAGAGGAAATGTCACGACGCTTAATTTGCTTTGGATCAACGAAATGAACTAAAAAGGACCATGTATGCATGCATAGTGATCCAATCCAAATATAATAATGCACAGGATCGAACAGTGATGATATGAGCCGACCATCGGTTAGTTAGTTAGTTTGTTAGTTAGGCTAGCTTCCCCTCCATATATACTTTACATCACATCGCATATCTTTACGAATCCAATTCGGCCAATGACTGCATATATCAAACACTGCATGTGCAGTGAGCACTAGTGTACCCGGCCGTCCTAGCTACAAAACTAAGCTATAGCATGCCCCATCGGCATCTGTCCTGTCTAATTTTCGTTTTTTTAAAAAAAGACCATGTATGTAGTTGCAACAAAACCTACCACCTCCTATACTACTACTAAGTACAAAGTACTATATACATATGGATAGATGTCAATAATTATATATATATATATATATATGTTGCATGTAATCTTCTAGGTAGCTAGTAACCGTATTGGTTCTCCATCGTCGATCGATCGAAATCAAATTTGACTGCCAATCGGATTGGTGTGTGTGTGTATATACTGTAGTAGTACAGTACAGAAGCATGCTCTGCCACCTGGCCGGCCCGGGGAAGCACACCCAATTGTTCGACTCTTTCGTTTCAGAGCGGGATACGCACGTACTCTCCTACTCGGGTGCCTGTGCGATCGCGAAAGTAGACGGCAGGCCCGGACCCCGGACGAACACGCCACATCACGTCTTGCTCCTGCTGACTGCGCGGTAGTACGTCAGGCTTATCCGGCCGGCATGCATGTCTGCCACGATGAGAAGATCTGACGCTTCAACCTGAAGATTCAGCTAGCACTCTGCACTTGTCTGAATGCGTTAGCACGTCGTCCTCACCATCACATGCTCCGCGCCCGCGAATTCAAACAAGTTTCTTTTTTTTTAGAGGGTGTGCGATTGAGTTGCCATCGAAATTATTAGTGGAAGTTAACATTCAATTAATCCATGTATGTTGCTTGTTGGTTGACTGAAAATTAACTCCATGTATAAAGGTATTCAGTCAGTCAGCTATTTTTTACCTTAAAAAAAAGACGTGAAACAAAGTCCGGCGTTAGTTAATACTCGGATGGATGAACCAGAAAAGTTAAAGCAACTTATACTTTGGAGCGGAAGGAGTAATGAGTACGTAGTTAATATGTCCATCCAATCGATCCTTGCAAAGCTAGAGAGCGTGATCGATGACCAGTACAAAAGAATCATGGTTAAAGCAACCTTATTATCAGCTCCCTCCATTTCAAATTATAAGTTAAGCTTTGGTTTTTTGTTCATCAATTTTGTTATGTATATCTTGATGAAAAGAAGTTCAAAATGAGTTATAATTTGGAACGGAGGGCGTACATAGTGGTTTTCTCAGACTCACGAAGAATATAATGTATAACAAACTTTTGATCGAGTTTGGTTAATATGTAGTCTATAATGATGATGATGCAAAGAAAAATAAAGCTCTTTTATATATAGGCCATGCCGTTCAATGGAACTGGAGAACATTTTGTCAAAGATGCAGACTGATCAACCGCTAGCCTCCGACGATTGGCCTATAACAACTTTAAGTCTAACGAAATCTAATTTGCATTCATCAAAATTTAAAAAGTTTTTTTTTTTTTACAGAGAGAGCAAGAACATATATTGAGTCCAGACAAACTAACTAAACTTCATCCAAAAGATAAATCACTACACTACACAAACATATACTGTATTATTTAGCCTTGAGTTATGGCAACCACTTGCACGAATAAACGTCTCCAAAAATAATTAAGGATTTCCAGGGGTGGCCACCTATTAGCACCTAGAAATCAATCTCTACATAAAAGATCAGTCTTGGGATTATGGCCTTATTTGGATACACGGTATAGATTGCAGAAGCTAGATTTGATTTTCAAAAGCTGAACTGGTAGAAGCACATTGTTTGGATATCCAATATATATGGAAAAATGTTGAAGTACGTAGTATAGGAGGTGAATTGTAAATACATATTCTTCTGCAGAATATGCGTTTTATTATGTTTTTAAAAATTATTCGCTCCTTGCCGAATATTTCTCAACAAGAAATTTAGTGCAACAACTGCAAATGAAGCCATATGGTCACATGCTGCTAACACACGCCCCTATAATAATGTACAAGAGAAAGCAACCGCCTGCACGTACGGCACCTCCTCCACGTCCACTAATTTAGACCCTGACATCTCTCCTAAAACCAGTGCTCTTTCTAGTGTTCATAACCAGACATCTCATTTGTACGCAAATTCCATAACAATTATCCATATCGTCAACATATTGAATTCCCATCATGCATCTTATTCATCAGTTATTTTATTTTCGTTGTTTAATTTGCAAGGGTTGAAGATCCTTTGGAACACAGTAACTTCACATAAGAAGGTACAATTAAACACAGAAAATATTGCCGTTGCACATGCATGCCATGCAGATCATCAGCTACATAGGGCTAGCTGATCACGACTGGGTGCGTGCATGCATGCAACCAACAAGTAACCGACTCTGAATTGCCTAATCAACTAACCCTGTACGACACACACACACACATTCTCCTTTTCTATTAATAATTTCTAGCGTCGACTTTTTCTAGAACAATGAAAGAACGTAATCATGCATCCATGCTTGTGTTTGACCACCTTTAGTTTCTAGCTAGATACTGCTCCCTCTGTCCCTTTTTAGATGTCACTATGGGGTGCGTCTTTAGTCAAACTTTTTCATCTTTATTTGCGTTTGTAGAAAATACGTGCAACATTTATATCTCCAAATAAATTTATTAAAAAACTAGACTTAAAAGATCTTTCCGATGATACTAATTATTTTGCATAAATATTTATATATTTTAATATATAATTGCCTTAGAAAGTTTGAAAACGTTGACTTACCGAGGCGAGAATATCTATTTAAGGACGGAGGGAGTACATTATATAGGTTCCTGCAACCGTACCTAACGCAACAGTGATACATCACGGCTTTGATTTAAGTTGATTGATACACGTCAGCTAATTTGGCTTATTTGGATGGCTCGTTTGAGTTCTTTTAGGCTGAGCTGGTTATTAGTATCTTTACGGTGAAACGCAGGGTTCTCTCAACTGATGTGGATACTCGTAAATTTCAGTGTTACTATTTTAGTTCTAGTTGACATGGTTCTTGTACCTTCGGCTAGCTCCTTCTAGAATCTTCTAGTGTCTTCCTTCTAGTTTTGATTTCCCTGCTTTTCTGGTTCTAGACCTCCCTCTACTAGTAGAGAATGGACTTTTATTTCGAGACCATTTTTCGTGGTTACTCTCGGCACTTTTATGCCATGGAGTAAAGAGAACTTTACTCCCGGTTGGAGTATCAACCGGGACTAAAAGATAGACCTTTACTCCAGTATGTCGATTAAACCGGGATTAAAGGTCTACTCTCGGGTGATGACACCAACCTTTAGTAAATCTAAACTTTTACTCCGGGATGGATTTTCAAACTTGGATTAGACGTAAGTAAACTAATCTCCGCTCTCCCTCTAGCATACTATATAGCGTTGCTAACAGATTGACACACCTGCATCGAAATTTGAAAGATGATTGTTTGTACCTGACATTGGCAATCAGAGATTCAGAATAGGGGAGAAGGAAATGGAAGGTACGGGGCATTTTGACATATTTAACACCCTTTGAAGCCCATTTTAGACATTAGAAATAGCTATATTCTGAGACATGCGGAGTAATTAACTATTGGAAGGCGATGAAGACAAGGTGTAGATGCCTACTAGTATTCCCTATGGTTATCATCAAAGTCATTGCAGGAAACAAGATCTCGACTGAAAATCATCTGATTTTGTTGGTAGATTTATCACTGGCAACGCACCAGATAAGAAGGAGAGAGGCCCTAGGTGGCAGCGCAGAGCAAGAGCTGCGGCAAGTGGCACTTTCTTGGTTTCCTAGGTGAAGAAGCGAAAAGACTGTTTCGCGGTCGTCCGCGCGGAACGTTTCCTCGCGAACGATCCGACAGGCTCCACTTTCTATTTCGGGAATAAGTCCCACCACTTTCTTTTTTGTAAGCATGTGTTTTTCTTTCCCTTTTTTATTCATTCTCTTTCTTACGCCTTAAGTTACGGTATTTTTTCAAGATTTTTTCTTTTTTTAAGACATAAAACATTCGGGGACAGTGGTATATAGGGATAGTAATGGGTGGGAGATCAAATAAAAGCAACTTTTATATAATAGTAATAAGCAACCATGTGATTTTTTCTGCATGTGCTCATGTCGGCGATGATGTCGGCGAAAAAAAGTAAAACATTTTTAAAAAGCTGCTATAACTCTTGAATGGTGTATCCGTTTTTAATTCCGTCTGCACCGGTGTGTTTATGCGACGAAACGAACAAAACTAGATCCCACTCGAATATGTTTTGAAGATTTTATTTTTTTTTTTTTAATTTTTTTCTAATAGCAAATTATGTGTAACTTATATTATATAACTTATAGAACATAAAAAAAAGACCAAACTACAAGATGTACAACAGTAACATGTACATATAACTTATAGTGTATAATTTATAGAACAACAATAAGACCTAACTACGACAAGTCTTGTCTAACATATATGTATAACTTATATTATATAACTTATAGAACATAACAGAAAGACAAAAACTACAATATGTACTTGTGTAACATATATACATAACTTATAGTGTATAATTTATAGAACATAACAATAAGATCAAATTACAACATGTGATGTCTAACTTATACTTTTAACTTATAGTGTATAACTTATGGAGCATAACAATAAGACAAAACTAGGTAATGTAGTGTCTAACATATATGTATAACTTATACTTTTAACTTATAGTGTATAACTTATAGAACATAACAATAAGACCAAACTAAAAGATGTACTTGTCTAAAGTTATATTGTATAACTTATAGAACATAACGAGAAAGACCAAACTACAAGATGTATTGTCTAACATATATATATAACTTATAGTGTATAACTTATAAAACATAACAATAAGACTAAACTATAATATGTATTATCTAACTTATACGTATAACTTATAGAACATAACAATAAGACCAAACTAGAAGATGTATTGTCTAACTTATAGTATATAACTTATAGAACATAACAATAAGACCAAACTAGAAGATGTATTGTCCAACATATACGTATAACTTATATTGTATAACTTATAGAACATAAATGTAAAAGATCAAACTAAAAGATGTACGGTCAAACATATACTTATAACTTATAGTGTATAACTTATAAAACATAACAATTGATATTAGAAAAAAAATAAAAATAAATAAAGTCTTCAAAACATAGTCGAGTAAGATCTAGTTTTGTTCGTTTCATCGCGTAGAATACACCGGTGCAGACGGAATTAAAACGGATACACCATTCAAGAGTTATAGCAGTTTTAAAAATGTTTTTACTTTTTTTCACGACATCATCGTTTACATCGGCACATGCGGGAAAAACAAAAAAGGAAAAAGAACACGTTTTCCCAAAAAAGAAAAAAAGCGGGAATGATTAGTTTCAAAAAATGGATAACTTGCGCCTGATCGGATCGTCCGCGAGTTAACGTAACTTCGCGGACGTCCGCGATTTAGCCACGCCGGGTGAAGAAGGCGTCTGACATAGATAAGAAGATTATATGTAGTATTAATTATTGGCATCGTTTTTCTTTGTGATTTTGCAAACCCAACCTATATATATTATATATTGATCATTATTGGCATTGGTGACATGCATCATTACAATTAAATAGATTGTGGATAAAAAAAATACATCTCACAAAAGAAATGCTGAGTTGGTGACTGAGGCCGAATAAAAGCTATCGTGGTGGGCTTTTTCCCCAAACCACTGCCTTGTGTGGCCGAGCAGGTGGAGCAGCCCAGCCCAACTAAATAGCAGCATGAGAAGTTCAGATCAGATCCGATCCAACTGAAAAAAAAAAAAAAAAAAAAAAACGGATCCAACTGGCGCTAGCACGCTACACATACACACCGTACCACAGTTGCAGCTCGTCATTTGACACACACAGTCTCACTTCTTTTTTAACATATTATATGGCGTCCCAGTTCAAGATGGTGATATATGGCAACATAATTAATATATAGGAGTATAACACAACATCATGTGGCTAGTGCAACATTTGTTTGCCTTGCGCCCTTGTTCAACAAATGCATCATCTGCGAACACATATTTGATTTAGGTAAAATATGTTTAGTTGTGTGATTGAGTGATTGTCAACGGTCAACATTTTATTTCTATTTTCCTTTATTGTTTATGCTTCAATTTATGTTCACCGACACACGTAGAGTGTGTCCAAGATGTATCTCTTGGTTTGTGGTGTACAAGTGTGGAGCTCGGAGATGGTAGCCGACGGCGAGATGAAGGGCCGGGAGGACGTGTCGGGCCGACGGATCGCGGAAGTGAAGGACGGACGTGAGGCTTGGACCGAGGGACCGGATCATTTGGGTGGCTAGCCATGGTAGTTGACATCTAGGACATCGGCAATTTAAGAGGACATGGCGGGACCGTGTCGATCGGGTCAAGATGGCGGCGTGCAAGCGAGCGGGTGGCTCGGATGACTTGACGACTTCGGGCAGTCAAGACCGTGGCATGCGCCGGAGGTTTGGTGGTTTGGACCTCAAAACCACCGCCGGGCTGGTTTCGTGGTTTGAGCCTCAAAACTACAGGCGCGGATTTGGTGGTTTGGACCTTAAAACCATCAGTGGCAGGTTTCGCGGGTTTTGGGCCTCAAAACCCGAGCGGATGTTCCGTGGACGGAAGGACCGCACGTGGCGGCCGGGAGATTGCTTGGAGCAATGCTACGGATGAGGAGGTGCGGTGGCCGTCGAATCGAGAAGATATCTAAGTCCCGACCATTATGCTCTGGCTAAAAGGTTTCGGCAATTGTATCGTAGGGGGTAGGATGGTCATTGTGACCAAGACTATAAATAGAGAAGGCGACCCTCCATCTCAAGTTGCCTCTCCGGTTTCCGGTTTCATTAGGGTTTTCACCGTAATTGTTTTGAGTGGGAGAGGTCCGGACAACTATTTTACCCCCGTGTGTGCATGCCCTCTAGGCTTTTGAGATCGACGGATCGTAATGCGTGTTTTGCTTTGATTTGAGTTTTTCTGATGTGATTTTCGTCCCTTTTTCTCCCTCCCCGTTCTAGCTCGAAATATGTCGTTTATGGGTCGTTTTGAGTGATTCTTGTTACGTTGATTCGTTCACGACCGAGAACCTAAATGATTCACCAAAGGAATTTGGTTGAATCTTCTTATGTCCACCAGTTTAAGTAATTTTGTGTTCGGGTCGCTTTTTGGTAGGGTTTTAACGTGATTAATGTGACATGTAAAAAAGAATCACTGTAAGCTTAACGTGACATGTAAAAAAGAACGGAGGGGGTTTTCTTATATTTAGGCCACTGTAGGAGTAAGTCGATTATTTTTTAACATACAACTAGTAATTAATAATGGGTATATGTGTGCAAAGAGATAATACTCAGAGATGGATTATTAGGGCCTCAAATAGTCAACTTTCACTCTAATTTGTATAATATGTGAGGACACAGAATGAGATATGCATACATCTAAATGAGTAGCACAATGGAGGGAGGCCCTACGCGCGAGGGGATGTCGCGTAGTGTGTGATTTTGCTCAAAAAATGCCACGACTTTTTGAGAATTTTAAAAACGTAATTTTTGAAAAACCCACAGTAGGGGTTGCTCGTACAGTAGAGGGGTTATACACTGTAGGGACTAAGAGTTATCATCATATAATCATTATTCTGAACGAAGAAAGTACCCGCCGCAAAAGTTATTGTTGGAAGATTCCACGACTACTGTTAACATCATATATAATCATTACGTGTACGTACACAATAGATATATATAGGGATCCTCCAACAATAAAAAGTTCAAAAAAAAAGACGGGCCGGGTGCATGGCGTCGTAGTGCCAGCTATGTGGCACAGCAGAAAAGAACGCGCTCCATCAGACCGGGACGGTTCACCTAGAACCGGCCGGCCACCGGTTTCCTTGAAAAACCGGCCGGTTCATCCGTTTTTCCCGGTCTGATTGCACTGGCGGTCTTTTAAGTGACCCGGACCGGTGGAGGCTCGATTCGGTTTTTTAGCGGTCGAACCGTCGGTCCGGCCCGGTCCGAATAAGTAGGGTCGTAGGGCTCCCATCATGTGGTCATGGTGGGGCGTGCAGATGCGTTAAGTGCGAGCCAGCGCCTAGCAGCCAGTAGGCGAGCGTCCAGTTATAGAACTGTGTATTTTTTTCTTCAAACGTACTGTGTAGTGTACGTATATACACAGTACGAATCCCTGGGATCGCAGTGTACGTAGATCCGCCAATGCGCAGTAACTTGGCACTGTGGTGGCGTTGATACTCATTAAATGGAAAAGTATGTGAGATGAGGAACAGTTTTTTTCCCCTACATGCTCAACGTTACTTATCAAGAGAGTGAATCCTATAGCCAACCCTACCCTATCACGTCAATCCCACAAGCCTCTTGTTAACATGGTGGTTAACCGTATTATGAAAGACGGAAAAAAGGTCATTGGCTTATCAAATTCTCTATCGAGCCGTGAAAAAGATTCTCAAAAAAATTAGTGGATCCACTAAAAAAAACTCGCTATAGTCGGCTACGTATATCCGCATCCACAGACGTTTTTCATTTGTGAAAGAGCTACATACCCTATCATATTATACTACTTACACAAAAAATATCTGTATTATGATCTGGAACAAAGGTAGCTCTAGTCTATGGCCAAATGAATGAACCGTCGGGAGCTCGTATGAGAGTTGGTTTAAGATTTCTATCAATAAACCTGCTAAAAAAGGTAGGGTTGGCTATACTGCTGGTGGCGAACTCCAGGCTAATAATTTGTCAATTTCATGTTTCGAGGTCTCAAAAAAGGGCGTTTTTTAGCTCACTGGCCATTTGCTGGGAGTTTCGCAGAAAAATGCATGTTGGGTCTTTGAAACAGTTCGAATCAAGCAATGCTCAACATGCATGTATATGCCATCTTGTATATCTGCCATGGCATTTCGTCTTCCATAAGAGTAGGTGCTGCTCAACAAGCTTGAGCGACGCCCAGTCGATGCGGCGTCACACACTCCAGTCCCCGAGCGGGTGCTAGGGGTTGAATGAAGAAAAAAAGTAGGAATACAGGATAGGACTGTAGGAGGTCGAGCGGAGGTAGCGGCCGTCGTCGTCCTGCCGACTAGCTGCCGAGATGATCATCAGTTTTCACATCGCATGCAGAGCTCCGAATTATTCCTGGTGTAAGTAGGGCTGCACCGTCGTCTCGTCGTGCACCACATGGTCGGTCAGGTCTCCTCAATTTATTTCGCATGTAGGGGTACTGACCGGGGCTGCACCGCCCACATGGTCGGTCAAAAGATTCTCATGTCCTCCCCGCCGCGCATGCAGCGGCAGTGAGTGGTCCAGCTACGTACAACTTCTAGCTTTTCTTCAGCCAGGTCAGGTCAAGAACTTCAGGCAGGCTCATGCCTGCCAACCTCTCCTCATCCTCCTCACGCCACACCCAATAAACGCCCGCGCTTGCTTGCCTATATATACTCCATCGTGACACCTCTACACTACACTCCCTCGTTACAATATTCTTAGTGTTGCAAGATGTCGAGTGGAAGCAGAAGATGGTATTAATTGCTTTGCTATATATGTTGCTCCATCTTTCTTTGCGATATGGGTATCTAACTTATTCTTTGGCTTACTTGTGTGATCGAATTAGGTCCGACGACGGCACTGGCGGCCGTGAATGCCCGATATGCGGATTACCGCATCCCAAGAATGATTGCAACTACGAGTGCCCAACATGCGGACTAGTTGGCGTCCACAACCAAAGGCAGCTGCGATTACAAATGCAGGCGCTGTCAAGGCAATCATCTCGAAAGCAACTGTGACGCTCCCCGGTGCGCCATATGCGGCCTCTATGGCCACTGGGAGTCCGGTTGCGACGCCGGCGGACCTTACGCCGGAAGTTCCCTCTTTAAAGGGCCCAAGACCTGCTGCTTGTGCAACGGGCCCCATGGTCTTGGAAAATGCCCTCTAATGGCAGAGAAGAAGAAGTAATTTTATGTGCGTTTGCAGTCTCATCATGTGTTGCATTAATTTTCTAGGTATGGGTAGCTCCTTGCTGGCTGTAGTGTAATTTAATTTTTAAGCTTGTTTGATGTGCATGTATTAGTGTGGAATGGTGGTGTTTTTTTGTGCACAGTGCAGAGGTAGCCCAACGACGTCTCCAATCTTGACTGCAAAATGGTAACTCGCTCCAATTCTTGAATGGCACTGGTTCAGCTACTACCCCTGGAAGCACAATTCATTCCGCAAATTCCATAAAACAGCTGAAGAAACCACATTAGTAGTTAGATGATTTTTATTGGCTAACCAAAACCATCTT